>OY757541.1:19590914-19648751 GCA_963584105.1 Alviniconcha strummeri | reverse complement strand
TGTAAAAAGATTATTCATGATGAGAAGGAACAAATACAAGCAACAAAGGTAATATTCAGCAAATTCTGACCAATGAACACAAGGGTACTTTTAGAATGGCAGACAAAATTGGTTTTGTTTGAGGCCCACTGACAGAAAAAGACAAAGCCCCCTCCCCACCCTTCCCAACACACACATAACCACAGTCTGAATATCATCAGTGATGAATTAAAAGCTTGTCATTCATTTTGTTTTTGAAAAATTTGCATTTTTGAGGAATTATTCATTTATATGCCTTCTGTGAAGACCTCAAACCTCTAGATAATATTGTTACAGAAACATTTCCTTGCAAGTCACTTTTTACAGGAAGCTGAACCATGAAAAGCACAAAGTCCAGTTATGCATTTTCCATGATGCATTTGTGATGAATCAAAACAGGGATCTAAACAAGTTTTTCTTTTCTTTTCTGGAACATATAATCTGTCTGTAACCACCGAACTTTTTGCACTGTAGAAGCTGTTTAGCCTCTGTTAACAAGTTCAAAACCTTTAAGTCATCATTTTAGGTAATACACATGGTGGCTGGGGGGGGCCATACTCCACATAATTAACAAAAAACTGTTATTACTGGCATCTTTTTCACAAACAATATTCATCAAATTTGTAAACCAGCAAAAAATCTCTGTTGAAAAAAAAAAATGAATGAATAACTGCTGAATTTTCAACTGCAATCTTCTCAAATCTTGAATTGAATTTGATAATAAAAATATTAAAAAATATTTTTTTAAATGCACTTGCAGCAGTGAATTTCTCATGTATATATATATACATTAGTTGTATGTACTCATATTTTATATCCATTTCATTAAATCTGAAGAATACTGAATAGAAGTCAGACATTTTGGGGTCTGAGACTGAATGTAAGCATACAACTGACATATGAACAGAAGTATAAATAAACAGCATAATATTGGCATACATCAGAGTCTCAAACATCAGTTTTGATGGAAACGCACGAATCTGTGACCCCCCAAAACAAGAACAAAAAAATGGCTGAGAAAGTCTTCCAACACAATTCTGTACATCTCTTTTCTGAAGAATGACCCCTGCCACTCTTTAATTGAAGGTATTCCATCTTTTAATGGAAAAATATGCTCTGATAGGTAGAACAAAGGCATCATAGTAAGATAGGTAAAAACAGCAAAAATGGCAATATCTACAGTCACACTAGATGATACATAATAAAATTACAACAACAAAAAAAGAAGGGGGAAAAGTGAATGCTGGAGGTGAAAAAAGAAGACTAAAACGCTGTGACTGCCTGACGACAGCACGGCACAACATGGCCTGCTAGTAGCAGTCAACATTCTGACCATCACAATTTGGCATGCATAGGGAAATCCAGCTGTAATACAAATGGGGAAATCCAACAGTAGCACATTCTAACAGCCGGACTGAGTCATGCTGCTTGCTGATCATCATGTTCTCACTGGTTACAAGCAAGACGTCCCATCAGATTTGTGATTACCAGCATGTTTTATATGCTTCAGAGTTCGAGGGCGGCCTGCCTAGAATTCTGTTAGTGTTGGACTTTGCACGCTATGCCAACAGTCTCTTTCTCAGACCTATTGGACTATGCACACTATGCTGACAGTCTTTCTTAAAGACCGGTTGGACTTTGCACTCTATGCCTCGTCTCTTTCTCAGAGACCTGTTGGACTGTGCACACTATGCCTCCAGTCTCTTTCTCTAAGACCTGTTGGCCTGTGCACACTATGCCTCCAGTCTCTTTCTCTAAGACCTCTTGGCCTGTGCACACTATGCCTCCAGTCTCTTTCTCTAAGACCTGTTGGCCTGTGCACATGATACCTACAGTCTTTCTCTAAGACCTGTTGGACTGTGCACACTATGCCTCCAGTCTCTTTCTCCAAGACCTGTTGGACTGCGCACACGATACCTACAGTCTTTCTCTAAGACCTGTTGGACTGTGCACACTATGCCTCCAGTCTCTTTCTCCAAGACCTGTTGGACTGTGCACACGATACCTACAGTCTTTCTCTTAGACCTGTTGGACTTTTCACACTACGGCTACAGTCTCTTTCTCAAGGACCTGTTGGACTTTGCACACTATACCTACAGTCTTTCTCAAAGACCTGAAAGTTTTTTTGTATGAGCATGTCCCGAGTAAAACAAGAACAAAGCTGGTCCAACCCAACATGAAGCTGAGCAACCTCAACTTGAGGGGTATGCTGACCTAAAAGCAACTTTTGCTTCAAATGCACCAAGGCGGGCTCCAGTGGTGGCAAACAGCCAGTAATTATGACCAGTGATGTCCGCTCCAGCTGTCTGAGAAAAGCAATCGTCACCTGACATGTCATTCAAATGTACAAATTCCCTGTCTGGACCCACAATGGGAAGTGAAGGAGGGTGGAAGGGGAGAAAGCAATGGTACCTTCAAAGCAGCCATGGTGGTACAGTATCCACTCCCAATTATTATTTTTTTATGTAAAAAAATAGTTGTTTGTTTTTTTACTTAACCAAAGTTTTTATTTTCTTTGTTAAGCCTGTTCTTCGTTGGGTGAACATTAGCTTTGCTGACTATATTTTGGAGTATTTGTCAAACCTTACTTCGTTTCTTAACTGAGCTCATAGTTAGCCCAACATGGTTTGAACAGTTTGACAAACTATGCTTCATTCTTAACTGGCTTATAACGAGATGCAAGCTTTGGCCCGAGCTTGCAGCAGAAGCACAGCAGACAGCGTGATCCAAAATGTAGGCTAAAGCCAAGTTAAGTCAATATACTTTCATCATCCATCACAGGGTAATTCAACTAACTACTATATCATTCTGGGTCCCAGAGACAAGGCTGCACCTCCCAAAGTCAACAAATTCCCTCTGAAGTGAGTGAAGTACCTAGTGATACCATCATCCATTTTTTTCTTTTTTCTTCCTCATCCACAGGGGAGCCCTCCACTCTCAGCCAGAGGCAAGGTTTGCAGAATAGGGTGAATATTCCCAGAACACGTTGAGCAAAGCTTTTTGGACCCCAAATATACCTTCATCACAGTTTGACAAATACTCCCAACTATACTCGCGAAGCAAAAGTTCGCCCAATTAAGAACCAACTATATTCACTGAATACTCCCAATTATGTTTGCAAACAAATGCTTGCCCAATTAAGAACAGGCTTTAGGTTTATTTTATCTTTCTTCACATGACTGATTACAACTGGTTTGGTATGCCCCTGCAATGAAATGCTCAGGGGAAAAAAAAGAGATCACTTTAATGGCACATCATCATTTTGTTAAAGGTACATTCCACGCCAGAACTATAGAAGTACCCTCAATGGCTGTAAAAACAAAAGAAAGAAAGGTTACAAACATTAAGTTAGAAAAAACAGTCCAAAAAAAAAAAAAAAAAGAGACAAGTAGTGATTATACCATCAGTAAGACTGTATGGATACAAAGATTATTTCATCAGCATCCTCTGTGAATTAGTTTGACTCCCTCCACATACACTGTTCAAAAGTCTGGAATAGAAATCTCTGTTGGTACAGCAGCTGTCTGTGACACACACACACACACAAAAAAAAAATAATCCCTGCAGGATTTAGTTTTTAGGGATGGAGGGGAGGGGTAGGGAGGGGAAGGAGGGTAATGTGTTTCTATGTGTGTAGAGGTGGAGACCATTACCTGGCACCTGGTCTACACACAGATCGTCAAAGCAGACAGGAAAATAAAAAGATATGAAGCGATGCACTTGCTTGTGTCATGAGTGAAGTACACAGAAATCCATCTTGCTACAACTGTCATAAAATTTATTTAAAAACATACATTATTTGCAAACCAAAAGTGAAATAAACATGATAGGATTTTTTTTTTTTAATGTGGAGAGTTATTAATGGTGTAAATGTAAGTGCACATCAACACTGACAAACATGCAGCTGGACCACACACTAACAGCATTGAGACGCGTTTAAACCCCCCTCCCCCCCACCACCCCTCCCCAAGCAAATACTCACACTACACTTGGAAATGTTACAAAAATGTACACATGTATTACACATCAAGTACCTCCATATCCCTTCATTTGGACACAAAACAGAACAACTGCAGTACCAAATGTCAAAGAGCTTGCAACATCTATTACATCAGCTAACACTTCACTCCTTTTACAAATAATAAAAGAAAAAGGGAGAGAAAAAACAAAAACAAAAGACTACTAGGGATCAAATGTCTGACCGACTCACATTGAAATTAAATAAAAGGATTAACACACACTGACATTCACAAAACGAACTGGCATTCAAATCAAATAAAGCAAACTGGCATTCAAATTAAGAACAATCAACCACCAATCTGAAGTTATTGAATGGAAAGCAATTGTTTTCTACCTAGCTGATGACACCATCTCGAAAACTGGATCAGGTGCACGTGCTGTGGATGGGCCGAGCTCACAGCCGCTCATTATCACACAGGTTGGAAGGTATCTCACACATTTTCACAGCCCAATGCCATCAATATCAGTAAAGATTAGGTTAAGCGAAACGAGGTCATCCCAGCCACTTAAAATGAATATGAGCAAAGAACTAAAGACAGACAGAACATGGTCACACCAACTTTAAAATACTGCTCCCCCCCCCCCCCCCCCCCAGTACACCCAAAAGAGCCAACATCAATGGGGTTTTTTTGCCATGGACAAACTGACTGATCACCAAATACACTCATGTGACTCAAAAAACATGTCTTGTAAGGACTGGACTGTTAACACAACATACACCCACAAAGTTTGATGAATGAAACGGGTCTGCTGTTTAATAAGGGTGGGTGTGCGGGGAGATGAAGGAAAAAATCCTCGCACAAGATGAAGACTGATGACAAAGTTTACGTATCAAACAACACCCCAACAGAAAAATCAAAAACACACGCAGAAGTCTGCCTACCCCCTTGCCTCAGCCTAGCTAGAAGTGCCAGGACCTTAACTTCACCCCCCCCCCCCCGTACACCCAAACCTAGCCTGAACCTGTCAGGAGAGTGTTCAAACCACTATGAAACAAGTACTGCACAACGATGCTTCAACCTGGAAGAGGAGGAAGAACAATTGGGGAACAAATGACTCCCCCCCCCCCCCCACCCCGTTTCGTAACTGCCAGAGCATCTGTGGGGTTGGGCAGAGACCCTGCAGTGGACTGCTGAGCTCACCATGACAACCAATCTGACCATTTAGCATGGCAAATGCAATGCAGAAGAAAAAGAACAACATTATCCGCAGCACAAGTGGCATCAATCTGGTCCCAACAGTCAGACAAGTTTAAATTCTTCACGGATCACACCCAACATCAGTTGCAAATTAAGAGAGCTGCCAACGGGATGGTCTTTATTATTGCAAAAGTAAGAGCACATGCTGTGTTTGGACACCACGCACAACCTTGCATACATTTTCACAAGCTCCTCAAATCATTGTTCACCATCGCTGATTCAAAACAGCTTTCCACAGCACAGTGGAGCCATCAACATTAATACTTGAAAATGCGCATCTTCACACACCACCCAGTAGCTGCCTTATCAATCTTCATCCACATCTCTTTTAGCTCTCATGTATAATTTAGAAGAAAACAAATCCAAAAAATCACAGCACACTGCATAATCATTGAAGAATCAGGACAGTGAAGGGTTGGCAAGACATGAATACCCAAAAGAAATTAATCAAGTCAACTCACTGAAAGTCTGAGAGACTTTACCCCCCACCCGCCCTATTTTCTTCCCAAGCTTGTACCAAAATCCAAGTCTGAGAGACTTTCCAAACAGATCCTTCCCTAACCCCCACCCCCCAAAAAAAATCCACACACACACACCAAGAAACCTGATGTCAATTAAGACAATTTTGTCCACAACCCAAGCGGTGACAATTGCATGATGTTTATAAACTTTCAGTGATTGATCAAACATCATAACCACAGTTAGCAACTGGATTTTAACGTCTCATCATCTGCACAGGGTCACCTCAGGATGATCAAACTCTTTGTCATAGTCAAACACAGATGCCCTGCAGGGCGACTGTATTTTCCGTCAGAAAAAAAAAAAAGGACAGCTTCTGGGCACCTCAAAACGTGTGACACCTCGTAATACAGGCACGCTGATCAAATCTGTCACACTCGCAGCATCCAAGTTACAGCAACCAATTACAACAGCCTATCTACCTTAACCATCAGAGTCCTTGCCTTTCCTTGCAAGAACAGGAGTCAAGAATGCCCTACACTGCGGGGTATACCCCCTCCCCCCCCCAATTTTGGATAAAATCAACAGTACAGTGTAACCATTTCCGTAAATGTTCCTGTTGGACACACGTTTATTTTTTTCCTCTTCCTTGAAACAAATTCATTCTACACCTTGGGATGCTTTTGAAAAAGCCTGTTCAACAAGTAATGCCCATTGTTGCCAAACTTTTGTGCAAAACACTGAAACTTCACAGATGAAACCAAACGACAATGTAATGCGCTGGAATCGGCCGATGAAACAATCCCACCAGACTCTTTCCTAATATGAAATGATTCAACCTCCAGCTCAACAGGAACACATCTTCCATTTCCGTGCAGCTGTAGTCAAAGACTCACTGGGCTCAAATCAGCTCCTTTTGATGACATTCGCACCACACAATCTCACTGTCAGGCTTGTTAGGCTCTGTCCAGAATCCCACATTGTTCATGATGCCTGCCCAGTAACACGCTGCTTCCACAGCAGGCCAGTTCCCTAAACCTAATGAACTTGATGTGTACGGTCTCTCTCATACATCTCATTATCCCGGTCTAGATGCTGGAGACCTGGGCACCACACGATGACCTCCAAACACACCTCACTCACCTCCAGCTTCCTACTCTTATTCGGGCATCTCACTACATTTCATTCTATTACCGAGTTCCCACAAAAAACTGCAAAGATCAGAGAGTGTCTGCTGATTACATCCAGAAAATAAACACACCATACAGTCACAGATGAAGTAGAAAGAATGAAAAAGTCCCCATTTTGCAAACACCTTGTGAAAACTTCTCCAGTCTCATCCACTGCTAAGAAACAAACTTTCCGTGTTTCACGCTAGACTGCGAACTGCACGAGCTGTCTGTTCCTCCCTGATGCAAACCACGAAAGCCCATATAGTTTTCCTCTCTGTACAAAATTCAAGCTGTACAAATCCAAATTCACACTTTAGCACAATCTCAATTCACTGCAGGACCGCAGAGTACAACTGCAGAAAGCACCCATTTCCTGTTACCAGCAGACAATCCTTCACAGCAAGAATCAGCAACCATCCAACTCGGCACACACCAACAACACCACACACTAAAATTCACGCAGCCCTAGGAATTGGTGACTGGTCGTTGGAGTTTCCGGAATATTACCTGCAAAAAGGCAAAACCTCTTGTCAGCGTCACTCTTGTTATTTATTCCACTAACAAGAAACATCACTGCTGTCAAGCTTTACTGTTATTTCCCATTAACAACAAATATCACTCTTGTTAAGTTTTACTGTTATTCCATTAACATGAAAGGTCACTCAAGTTTTACTGTTATTCCATTAACATGGAAGGTCACTCAAGTTTTACTGTTTTTCCATTAACACGAAATGTCACTCAAGTTTTACTGTTATTCTGTTAACAAGAGATGTCACTCTTATTAAGTTTTAATTCCCCATTAGCATGAAAGGTCACTGAAACTTTACTCTTATTCCATTAACATGAAAGGTCACTGAAGTTTTACTGTTCTTCCGTTAGCATAAAAGGTCACTCAAGTTTTACTGTTATTCCATTAACATGAAATGTCACTGAAGTTTTACTGTTATTCCACTAACAAGAAATGTCAGTCTTGTCAAGTTTCATCATTATTTGAGCATTACAAAACATCAGCCCTGGTGGTCAACTGTGAACAGAAGGAAATGGGGGAACTAGCGCCAGTAAAAAAATTGTGAGCCATTTCAGACCTGTATTTCTTCAGCTTGCTCATTTTGTTAATACAAAAAACAAAACAAAAAAAGAGACAGGAAAGGATGAAGTTTCACTAAAAAAAAAAAAAGATATAAAAAAGAAGTTATTTCAGGTCCAGACTTTTCTAATTTGCTAAGGTTACAAAAATGCAGAAAGAGGAAATTCTACATGACAAAGTACAAAGCGAAAAATCCTCACTGTAAAAGATGTAACTAGAAAATTGTTCAAACCCAACACTAATATCAAAAAACAGCCCCCACCCCAACCCCCACAGCAGTCCAACAAAATCCCAGCATCAACCATGTCTAACTGTAAACCACCAACCAGAAAAATGCCAGGCAGCTCTCATCTGGAGTCACCCACGTGCTTGGGACAAGAACTAAAATGTTTCTCTGACAAGAGTGTACTGTACTGTAGCCAGACTGACCTGGTCTAACGTTGTAAGGTCAATCTGCATCTGGTGTCTCAGCTGCTGTAGGGTTTCCAAAGGTAGTGACTCCATCTCCTGAACTCCTGGTAGGCACCGTGGGTACGGGCTGAAGCTCCCATTCTGACGTAATCGGTGAACTTGAGACAGTGCCTGAGTAGGACCAGGTAAAGGGCGGTCAGTGCATAGTCCTGAGGGATCTCCAACACTATACTATGGACTCATAGCCCAAAGGGATCTCCAACACTACACTCATAGCCCTGAGGGATCACCCACACTACATCAATGGACTTGTAGCCCTAAGGGATCTCCCACACTACATCAATGGACTCATAGTCCTGAGGGATCTCACACACTACATCAATGGACTCGTAGCCATAAGGGATTTCACACACTACATTCATAGCCCTGAGGGATCACCCACACCACACCGATGGACTCATAGCCCTAAGGGATCTCACACACTACATCAATTGATTTTTAGCCCTAAGGGATCTCACACTACATTCATAGCCCTGAGGGATCACCCACACCACACCAATGGACTCGTAGCCCTAAGGGATCTCCCACACTACATCAATGGACTCATAGCCCTGAGGGATCACCCACACCACACCAATGGACTCGTAGCCCTAAGGGATCTCCCACACTACTTCAATGGACTCATAGCCCTAAGGGATCTCACACACTACATCAATGGACTTATAGTCCTGAGGGATCTCACACACTACATCAATGGACTCGTAGCCCTAAGGGATCTCCCACACTACATCAATGGACTCATAGCCCTAAGGGATCTCCCACACTACACCAAAGGCCTCACATCCCTAAAGGATCTCCCACACTACATCAATGGACTCATAGCCCTAGGGATCTCCCACTCCACACCATGGACTCACAGCCCTAAGGGATCTCCCACTCCACACCATGGACTCATAGCCCTGAGGGATCTCCCACTCCACACCATGGACTCATAGCCCTGAGGGATCTCCCACTCCACACCATGGACTCATAACCCTGAGGGATCTCCCACTCCACACCATGGACTCATAGCCCTGAAAGATCTCCCACTCCACACCATGGACCCATAGCCCCGAGGGATCTCCCACTCCACACCATGGACTCACAGCCCTGAGGGATTTCCCACACTACACCATGGACTCATCCGAGGGATGACCCACATTACACGAATGGGCTCATAGCCCTGAGTGATGACCCACACTACACCAATGGACTGGTAGCCCAGAGGGATGACACACACTACACCAATGGACTCGCAGCCCTGAGGGATCTCCCAGACACTCATAGCCCTGAGGGATCTCCCACACACTCATAGCCCTGAGGGATCACCCACACTAAGCTCATAACCCTGAGGGATCACCCACATGCTCACAGCCCTGAGGAATCCCCCACACCGCACTCATACATGCACTGATGGTGCTTATTTCCCAAGATGCAATGTACATTATAAATGTAAATATAAAACCTGAATAAAAACATGATTAAAAAAAAAGAGTTTCAAGCCTGACCTCATCTCTCTCTTTGAGGAGCTGTTGCCTGTCATCCTCTGCTGCCTTGGCACGCTTTGTACAGTCCTCTGCTTCCCGGCGCCAGGCTTCGCAGGCCTGCAACACAACGCCCTAAAACCTGTCCATTATTGCCACCCCTGGGAACAAGTAACCATGCTGGATCAGATCCGGAAGTGTTTCGGTCACAGCCAGTTATGGCCATCATGGCCAGCGTGCAGCCAGAATCAAGTCGGGTCATGTATGCCTGATCGACTTCCTGCATCAGATTCAATTCTGTTTTTCCAAAGAAGGCATGGCTCATACTGTGCAAAACTGACCCAGATCCGATCTGGTTGGCCTGGTCAGGGTCTGGCCAAATGCATCTGGTCTGGAAGCAAGCTGGTGTGCAGGAATCATAGGGCCTGGTTTCTGGCAGGGCATAACTGACCTGCTACCAGTTTCCCACTTTCAGACTCAGTTGCATGCTTTCACAGACATCCCAGATCATATTGTGCAAAACCAGCCCAGACCAAATTTAGTTCTGGGCGACAGTGTCAAGTTTGGGCCAAATGGATCTGGTCTGGAAGCAAGCCAGCATGCAAGAATCATCTGGCCTGTTTCTGGCCAATGCTTCTGAGCTGATCCAAATCAGATCCGGCATGTTTACTGGGAAAATACACAACGAAACCGTATCTCATCTGCACTTGTCTCTGACAGACTAGGCTCAAGGGTCTCATTTCATGCGTTCCACATTTTGTTCAAGATGTACACTCTACAAAGGTGTCCCAATCCAAACCGTTCAACTTACACATTTTGCTTGATTGTAAACCCCCTCCCACTCTGCCATCTTGCTTTTGGTGGAGTTCAGTTCATCTCTAAGACGCTGTATTTCACTGACAGTTCCATTGTTGGAGTTGGAGTTGGCAGAGACTTGCTGGTTTAGCTGAGGGAAGAGGGAAGGCGACTGCGGACCTGCATTGCGTGGTGACATCACGTTGCCATCTCCATAGCCATGGTACTTGCCTAATACTGAATGGCCTAGCAAGGGCGATGACGACTGGATGAGAGAATAAGAAAAAAAGCAAGCATAAGATCTTGAGATAAGCAAAGAGATGAAAATAACCGCCATAAGCACAGGGTTTCACTGTGCAAACATCTTCACACAAAAAAACCCATAATTAACATGGTTTAAACAAAAGAAATGAAATCCTCACAAGAAAGGCAAGAACGCTGCCAAAACTCCACAACACTGACGAGCCAGCTGCTTAACTACAAACTGGGCAAAACTGCACTTTCACAACTCAACCAGCTTTCCCTCCAGAGGGCAACCCAAATCTGGTGCTGGTAATTAACTGCACACATCACAAACACCAATCCCGCTTGATCACCTGGTCATGTGGAGTGTCTCTGTGCAGCTGCAGGGGATGGCTGGAGTGGGGGAGGCTGCCGAAGGGGGATGGGGGGGACTGCGACAGGCTGCTGATGCTGCCGCGCTGCTGCAGTGTCCCCGGGGGAATGCCGATGGGTCCGGAAGGGGGGAAGGCACCTGAGGTGGACAGACCCGCCGACAGGGAGCTGCTGACAGAGTTGCTGTCGTTGTCACGTTCACGGTCCAGCTCGCGGTCGATGCTGGTGATGTCAAAGTCCTCCATGCTCAGGTCATCCAGCGCCTTGCCTGCAAACCATGACAAGGCTGCAGCAGTCACAGTGGTAATGAACATGTTTGAACAACGAAACAGAAACGCACATATGCCTGCATACACTATACATACACTCCCCCCACCCCACATGTGTACAAAGCACAGTCATGGTATTAACTGCAAAATAAAAATAACACAGCTTTCCACACCCCCTTATTTTTAATACTGAAATACAGATGGCAGTTTCACGAAAGACTGTCCCCTCCTTGCTCCATAATCAGTTCTTGCTTATCTTTAAATTTTCTGTTTTGCAATGGCCATACAAAGTACAAAACACATTTATACAAAGAATATAAACAGGAAATGGTACCTTTTTATCAACTCTCTTAAAAACATTTGCACAAATAGTATCCAAACAGCTTAAACAGTGGCCACCAGTTTACCAAACACCTTCACTCAGTAATCAAAACACCTGTATGGGTAATGGAAGCAGACACTCTGCATACTAAGGAATGCACCATGTATTTGTCAATATTCAACATGTCAAGGAAAGTCATCCGTTTTTAATGTCCAGCCGACCTAGCAGGTCATATCAGGAAGAAACACACACCCACATAAAACACCACTACATAAAATCAACCAAAAAACCAAAAGTCCATCACCCCAGCTGTGCTAAGTCACAAGCTAAACACTGAGGTTATTTGTATGTTTAGTGTGGTGAATCAATTTTTAAAAACTGTTTTTACAGGTACAAAGGTGAAGAAAAAAAAGGAAAAAAACACACACTGAGGCAAAACAAAATGTGCACTGACCTACGACGGACTCGACGGTGTTTCCTGGCGGGTAGAAAGCAGGGGCGTGGGGCGACATTGTGGACACACCCAGCCCCAGACTCTGGGGTGGAGGCTGACTGACTGGGGAGTAGGCTGACCTAGACCCCACCCCCAGCAACCCTCCTGCTCCCATGCTGTGCTGTAGTATCAAGGCCTCCTTCCGTCTTGCTTTTTCTGTGTTGTCTAACATTGGGTCATTTTCTACTGCCTGAAGCTGCTGTCTTAATTTGACCTGCGCATAACAAAACCAAAAAGAGAACTGAATTGTATGACAGTATGAAAATTGGTAACATGCAAATAACAACGATGGGAACAAACAATTCAATGTAAACAAACAAACAACTGTAGTGTAATTCTGGCTGCAATATACTTCTGCAGTTGGGTCAAGCCAGAGGATTTACTAACAACTGACTAAACAAATGTTCCATGTCACACAGTTTCTTCACCCCTTTACTGCCTGTCCCAGCCAGTCAAATTTCTGGGCCAAAAAGCGTCTGCAAACAGTATATTTTCCGGTCCTAGTATAACAAACCTACTTTTGATACTGTGCATTTTGGTGGAAATCCTTTCACATGCTAATGTAAAAAAGAAAAAGGTGTAAGGATTTAAAATCTCGCAGTGCTATTGGTAATTTTCATCCAACGTTGTGGCAGTGAAACAGTGAACTACAAAGATAAACTTTATCACCAGCAATAACGACAGAGTGAAATCCCTTATGACAGACCTCCTTGAGGAGAGACCAGCCCTCTTTCCCTGAAACCTTTATTTAATACTTCCAGGCATATAAACTCCTGAAGGACCACACTTTTGCTGGATGTTTCATGTGGCCTTAAGCAAGGGACTCCACTGTACCAAACCACTGGCACCCCTTTTCTTACGGACATGTTCATCTTAGTATGCAGTGGTTGTTCTTGGACAAGTTCAAGATTGAGAAATAATAGCCAGCTTTTCACCAAGCAACACAGAATGTGCTGCTGATGATATATCCGTTTTTATAGTGCACGATTCCATTAACCTGAATGTTCACTGCACTAACACAGCATTGTGTCACATAATACTGGGGGTTTTCTGAGAAATACTGAATGTGAGCCACATATTTATGCAGATTTCAAAATTTCCGTGACACTAGGCCATGCTGTAATTATAACCTGAACACTAAATTTTCCATGACACTCAGCGTTACTGTAATTATGACCTGAACACTAAATTGTCCATTATACTAGGCGTTGCTGTAATTATGACCTGATGCTAAATTTTCCATGGTACTTGGCTGTGCTGTAATTATGACCTGAACACCGTATTTTCCACGACACTAGGCCATGCTGTAATTACACATGACCTGAACGCCAACATTTTCCACTACACAAGACCATGCTGTAACTATGACCTCAATACTAAATTTTGCAGGACACTGGGCCATGCTGTAATTACGACATGAACATCAACTCCAACTCACATTGGAATCTTCCCTCTCTGAGCCAGGTGCCTTGTGATAGGAGTGGCCAGACCCAAAGTCAGAGCTGATACTGCTGGATACACTGCCTGAGCGGCCCTTGTTGTAAGCATCTATGGAACCAAGGCCTGATGATAACTGCAGACAAAAATAACAACTCAGATGAACAATTTGACAGCAACTTCACAGGGATGTCTTCTTTCCCTTGGCATACATGTCTACACAGTCAAACCTGTTTGTGTGATTTTTATTTTATATCAATATTTGTTGCACACCGATTTCGAGATGAGCCATAAGTGTGTCACAATTTTGGGCAGACCCACTGTTCGCTAGTCGTATACGACTCTGAATTAGTGACTACAGCTTTACACAGTGCTTTCTAAATATCCAATTAAGTGGTTACATAAGTTATTACATGGCTGGCGCCACATGAAACAGCTGCTGTTTTGGCACACGTTCTGGGTACACCATACAACCATGCACCAAGTTTATTGTGTCACTATTTAAAGCCACATATGCAGGAGGCGTGTGTGTTTAGCTGTAACCTGCCACCTGCACTTTTGGCAAAATGACCAGGATCTTTATGTACAACTGCGGTAACATGGGGATGAATCAGACACCGACATAAAAGTCAGCACAGAAAGTTGACCCTGGAGAAGACAATAACTCTCCAGCTGCTAAAAAAGCAATCACAGTGCCTTTCCAAGGCAAAGTAACTAACAGCGTTATAATTAAATTTATGACTGTTGGCGGGAAATTAACATGAAGACTTACATAACTGCTGCCGCTGTTGGTCCGCTCCTTGCCTATAGGGTCTGGCAGTTTGCTATGATGTGCTTTGCCATTCTGTTCCTGCACACAATACCAGTACATTTATGTCCTTGAAAATCAAATGTCACAAAAAGAACTGGAATAAAAACTAAACTGATGCTGCTCTCACATTTGCACGCATACACAATGTGCAGACCAAAATGAAGGCATGAAACTGATGCATTTCCAGTACCGAGGTCCATGAGAACACAGCAAAGTGGAACCCCTGACAAGAGACCACCCCAATTCAAGATCACGCTTGTTAAAGACCACCTAATGAGAGACCAGCCTAATGACAGACCACCTTGATTCAAGACCACCCTAATGACAGACCTCCCTGCTAAAAGGCCACCCTGATGAGATACACCCCTTGTTAAAGATCACTTTTCCAAAAACTTTCCCTGCATAGTTCCTAGTAAACAGGTATGGAACTTGTCTCCAAAAGCACAGCTGAAACAACTAAAATAAAGGGGAAGGGGCAAGGAGGGCAGAGATACTCAAAAAGTATAGGGAGAGCACAGACTGTCAAATCTTCAACTCAACTGGGCCCAATCAGAGGCTACTCACTATGTCATGACTGACATCTTACTGTCTCTAGCCGGGCTGATGGGACTAAAGCAAGATGCTTACTGTGTTAAGAGTTCCTTGTCAGGATGAGTTTCAGCTACATTACTCTTCATGAGATGACAAACTTCATTACTGAAATCCCCCCAGCCAGAGTGCAGCTGCTGGGGTGGCAGGCAAAAACACTGCATGTGTATGTACATACAACAGTAGGTACGCTGCATGTGTATGTACATATGACAGAACGACAGTATGTACAGGTGTGGGGAAATGGCTGCACATTACCTTCTCAGCAAACAATGGGTGAACTTTGGGGTTTTAGCTAAGGAAAAGCTAGCAAACAAACAAACAAACAAAACTCCTTCGACTTCCAAGTTTCTGAAAATGTGATAAAAGAGGGGTGGTCTCTAATCTGGGTGGTCTTTGTCAGTGCTTTTACTGTACCGGAACTGACTGTGCTTTTACAGTACTGGAACTGACTGTATCAATGCCTACCTTATCTGAGTGAGCATCTGACTGCGAACGAGGAGACTCGGGTACACCTGAATTAGGTAGGGCACTAGTGACAAAGGCTGCTAAAGAGTTCTCTGTTGTTGCTAGAACATCCCTCTGTGAGGTCATTTCATCTGCACACACACAAAATTGCATCTTGGTTCTGAAGAAACAGGAAAAAAATGTAGAAACAAATATCACTGCTATTGTTCTGAAACATGATGAAAACGCATCAAAAGGAAATAATCAAAATAAAACTTTTTTGTTGTTGTTAACCAGACAGCCATTTTCAACCTTCCAGCCTCATTCAACAGCTATTTTCAACCTTAATAATAATAATACATAAATTTTCTGAACCTTCCGGCCTCATTTAACAACATGCATGCTAACAACAAGTCAGCTGAAAGTTTACCACTGTCCTATCCTTGATTAAGTAAACACGTAGAGTAACACAAGATGAACAAGTACTACATGCACATTTGTACAGCTGTAGTTACAATAAGAGATTCTGAACCATTAGCAATTTTTAAAATGGTATGGAAATGAACAGTTTACTCAGAGGAGGCATGCTGCAGAACATCAGTCTTACCTGCAAAGTTTAAGCAAACTATTCACATTTTTGAGCAGCCTACCTTTATTCTGTTCCAAATACTAGGGTCTATTTAAAATGGCAAAAAAAGTGCAGACCAAAGCAATCACAAACACTACAACAAATAATAGGGCACGTACGTTCCACATGTGCAAATGCACAAAAAGCTCCCCGCGGACACGCACCAGTTTGAACCATGTCATTGCACTTTGTTGACTTGTAAATCTGCACACACACCAGGGAAACATGCAACAACGTCTTCCACCAGCAGCACACCCTCTCCCTGTCAGCACAACTGATTCTGACAGACGCTGCATCCCATACTGAAAGAATGATAATCTTCACAAACACAGGACACACACTTATGCTTAAACAAGAGAAATTAATGTAAAAGCTTGCACGTGAAATGGAACTGTTTACAGGCTAATAAAAGCGTTCTGTGCCCAAAGCAGAACTGGCTGAAAATAAACAGCTACTTCATATTTCAGTTTTTTGGCATATGTCAGCACAGTCACAACCACTGTACCACTACAAGCGATTACTACATGAGAAAGAACAGATGCACAGCAGTTACAGAAAATATACAACAGTTTAACAAAATACATGAGCACTTAGCAAAAGTTTAAAATACAGGTTAATTTCCAGTGCACTTGAGTAACCTTACGCAGCATGGCCTTTCCATCTAGGAAGCCGGCTGCAATACAGAAGAGGAAGTGGGAGAAAAAGATGGTTAATTATTAAGTTTCAATGTCCTGCCAACCATACAGGGTTACTTCAGGATCAAGCAGAAGAAGATGGACTCACTTCTGGGTGACACAGCTACTCTGTGCGTGTGGCAGCAGACACAATTGTCTAAGTTTTTACACTGGGTTGACGGACTTTCCTCTGGCTAAAACTACTGTTCTGTATGCATGTGGCAGGAGACACAGTTGTCTAAATTCTCACGCTGGGTTGGACTCGCCTCTGGGTGAAACTGGTGTTCTGCATGCAGGTGGCAGCAGACACAGTTAGTTGTCTTAAATTCTCACACTGGGTTGATGGACGTACCTATGGGTGAAAGTACTGAAACTGGTGTTCTGCATGCATGTGGCAGCAGATACAGTTAGTTGTCTAAATTCTCACACTGGGTTGACAGACTTACCTCTGGGTGAAACTGCTGTTCTGTGCGTGTGTGGCAGTAGACACAGTTGTCTAAATTCTCACACTGGGTTGGGTCACACCACTCATCCCCATGCTTTACGTTTGGACAAGGGGTTGACCTGATGGGCACCAAATTGGCATTAAACAAGTCCACAAAACTGTGCACACCTTTGTTTCAGTTCAATAAACATGCACACATTTGCTTCAATTCAATAAACAAATCCATAAAACTTTCTACACCCTTATGTTTCGATTTAATATGCAGTTTCAGTTAACTGCAATTATACAGTTGATGAACCCACTTTAGTTTGACTAATTTACTGCTATAGTATTTATATGCCTAAACTAGGGGAATTTGTAAGCCTAAACTGGGGGAAATGTTTGGAATTATGTTACCGGCAAAAAGTAAAACCACCCACACGAAGAAGAAGAAAAAGAAAAAAAAATGTTACAGCAAGAAAGTCATTTAATGAGTTAATATGGACAATTTTTATTCCTGACAGTACTGGTCACTAGCCATCCTTGGTTCTGTCAGGTCAAACACCATCACTAAAACACAGGGATTGGTTACAAATTACATTACTTTTCTATTATCATTGTCTTTCAACAACTGAATTCTTTCAACTTACTCACTGAAGTCATCTGACCATTTAGCGAGGTCATTCAAACATCCAATGATTCATTCAAGTTACCCAACATTTCATTAGTCATTCAACCATGCATTCAAATCATTTGACCATTTACCAAAACTACTGGACCATTCAAGCAGCTCACATGACTAGCTGACATAATGCCATAAATAATTACAACAACAAAAATTACTCAAATTTAAAGTGTTGTCCAGTTTCCATTCAATATTCCACTCAATATTACTTCCTAATCACAACAATTTAACTCACAGCCCAAAACCACAGATCAGACATACTATAGCAACAAAAATAAATTCTCACCTGTATTTGAATTGCTTTGGACTACGGCGTCTATCTCTAACGTTGTGAAAATGGGGACAGGCATAGCCTTGTCTGCATAACCTTGGTGGACGCTTGCATGCCTCTGTTTTGTAGTTGGCTAAGACGAAATTTGTATCTGAAAACCCACCACAGGCCAGCATGAAACTCTACATAACAGTTAACACACATCTCCAGTCCTCAGTTACTGCAGGTACAGGTATTTCCCTGTCAACTCCCCTACACAGCATGTGCAACAATAATGCTCAGCTTTTCATTTTTGGTGAAAGCTAGTGAGCTACAGGATCTCAAACTACCTCACAGTTTAGCCTCCCCCCCCTCCCTCCACCCAACATTTGCTTCCCAAACATTTTTAGCTGTTCTTGGCCCTCCCAAAACACTGTGCTAAGCTCAAAGAGCAGAATTTCAAAATATCTCACACATAGCTCACAGAACATCCAAATATCACACACCTAAACACATGCATGCATCTAACAGAACACCAAAGTATCCCACACATTTAAACACATGTAGCTTATAACACAGAGTCAGAAATCAGATTTTAGCTTCCAGTCAACCATGTAGGGTCATATCAGGGTGATCAAACTGTCATTACAAGCACATGTATCATATTAAAATTCACCTGTAATTGTAAACTCTTTCTATGGTTGAAAATATAAGTTGGCATCCTTAAAGTGAAACAAATATAAAACGCACATACACAAACATCTAACACAACTTTTTGAGGAGTTGGTTTCCTCAATATTGCCCTTGTTAAATAAAAAAAATTAAGCATGTAAGTTGTAACTCATATAGTCATAAGGCTAAGATAAGCTGGCAACTATTAATTATTATGTCTACTTACAAATACCAGATTAAAGACAAAAACAAAAAAAAGATCACACATTGTTCACAGTACACATCACATAAACACATGTCATGTAGCTCAGTCACAGAAATAAAATATCACACACACACACATCTCACAGAACATCACAATGTCACACACATAAATACATGTAGCTAATAGTTATACTTTAACAGGACAACATCACACACATAAACACATGTAGTATGTACGGATGTAGCTTACAAAACAGAACCTCAACAATTGCTGACATAAATACACACAGCTCACACAGAATGTCACAATACAAATATTTAAACACATGTAGCTCACAGACCAGAACATCAAAATATAAACAAACAACTGCAAGCATAACACGAACAGCTAAAACAAAAATAGCAAAATAATTACTAACTTAAAACCATAAACACACAAGTATGAAAATGCCCCCCCCCCCCCCCCCCAAAAAAAAACAACAACAACAACAACAACAACCCCAGTTTCCTTCCACTCAACTTGAAAAATATTACACTTACACTGTGGTAAAAGTGGAGGATCTTTAACTTTGATGTAAGTGGTCATATGACCTCTATACATTGATTCAGACACTGTGAATTTTCCCATTTTTATCTTCCATCAATCCATTTGAGATTGGAGGTAATCATGTTTCCTGTGGCTGTCAGCATAAAAAAAGTGCTTTTATGTCAGTATGTGAAAGTTTTGTTTTTTTGTTTCTCTAAATCTCTCTCCACTGTGCCTTGTGCAGCCAAAAACATTTCCATAAGATAGTCACCTTCTTCACTACATTAATACATGTGATACATCCCAGTACTGAACAAATTCCACGTTACCAAAGGTACAACCTATAAAAGATAACTGATTGAGAGATGCAGTACTAAACAACAAACACACCAACGACAGGACAAGGGAAATTTACCAATAACCAACTCACTTAACTGAAATGCTGAACAGGAACCAGAAAACATTTAGGTCACCCTGAACAAACCATTACACACTTATACGATACACACATCACAGCACACGTGTCACCTGTGTGACAAGCCTCTCATTACCATTCCATTTAGGATCTTCTGCTGGCATTTTTTCTTTCTCCATGATAGCAGAGCTTGAAGTTGATGTAGGGGTTATGTTAAGCACAGAAGTGTCATGGGTTTTCTCCAGTAGTTCTATTCCTTGCACTTCACTCTTGTCAAACACAGGAGGGCGAAGATCATTAGCCCCGTGAGCAAAGGCACAGTGAGGTCCATTCTTTACACAGTTTCCACGAGAATCAGTTTCATACACACACGTCCCAGTTTTGTAGTATCTCAGATGGTAACGCCGTTCTGTGTCACCCGCAGTTCGGTGTAAAAACGGACACCTGAAAAAATGCACATCAACAATGTTTTACTTGGTCCTTAGGTATAATAGGAACAACTCATATTTTTATTTGACAGTCAGGGCAGTCAAAATCAGAACTTTTGTTTTTATGTAAATACATGTGCATCATTGTCACAGTATAGCTACAAATCCCTTCAAATGATGCAAAGACATATCTTCTGATACTTATATGCACATTTACATCTTTGTGAAATGCCATTTTTAATGGAAACATAAACTATTGTCAATCACACTGCACATTGTGATTCACTCTTTCTATATTAAATAGCCACTTCAACAGTCCTACTAAGCAGATTCATGCAGAGGTAAAAAAAAAAAAAAATCTCAACAAAATTCTGACTCAGAACCCTGTTGAAATACCAATCAGCTGCTGAAAACTGATTAAAGTAGCATTTGTGATTTGAATAAAATTCAGATCTATTTTACTTATTTCTATTATTTTAGTAACATTTAATAATACTAACAAGATACTTACAAGATATTTTTAAGCCTGCTCAGAAAACCCTTTTCTTCAATTTCCAGGAATTTAAATTTTAATTAGCTCTTTCCCGCTGGATTTTGCTGTTACACTATCACAAGTTATGTGTGCTGGGAGCAGCACACCTAACCTGTAATGGCCTTAAGTGGTTAAAAACATTTATTTTTATTATGCACATTTTGACACCAAAGATTCACATACACACACATGTACACCAACACACACTCCTCATGGCACTGGAACTGAAGAAAAGGTTTGTGGAAAGAGTTTCAAGGAAAATTCTGAAGAATTAACTGAATCAAGATGCACTTTTCACCATATGTCATAACACCTCTGAAAATGAACCCACTCTGAACACTTAGAAATGTTGTCTACAGTCTATTTTCAGTTTTGGAACAATGGAAGTACTCTGGGAGTCTGGCTATTGGAATCAGGGTGGTGATGAACAGTTTACTCATTTAGTAAAATGGATGATGGTAATAAAAAAATTTAATAAAAAAGCTTGTTCCCCCCCCCCCCCCCCCCCCCCCCCAAGCAGTCACATAAAAATAAAAATAAATCTGGTTCAGTGTGAATTTTAACATACATGTATAATCTTAAGCAAGTATTTCAACTGCACTGATATGGAGCTTGCTCCAAATGTCCAAAACAAATCACATATATTCTTTCCCCACAATAATCAGTATTGCCCTTAAATTTAATCAACAATTTTGTGTTCAATCTGAATTTCATTTGACACCACCTTCTCCCACATCAACCCCATTTTTATTTTTTATTTCTCATGCTGATGAGGTTTAGCAGCAACAGCAAATCCAAGTTCATAGATCTCATCTGCTCAATAGCCACAGTGTCCATGCTAGTTTGGCTTGAAATTGTACTCTCAACGTACATAATTTGTATGTGTTTAAAAAAAAAAATCAAAGTGGAAAATATTAAATTCAAAGGCAACTGTTAACACAACCTTTACGCAGCACTGCCTTAGTGTGTTCTCAAGCACATCAAACCTCACAACCAAACAAAAAGCGAGCCAGCCACACTCCATACTAACTGCGACTAGGCTAATCTGGGAACTGACGGAGCCTGTGTCAGGTCAAGGCCATACCTTGACCTAAAGATGAGATTCAGCTGACTGGTAAAAATCGCCGATTTTAGACATCTTTTCGTTACAAAAGACTTTTCAGAAACCACAAGAAAGCATATCGCTTCCAATACCACAACAACAAATACGATAAACGGCCAAATTTCCGTCAAATATGCACTAAAACGACCGAGTTCATTTTCACAACAAGTATGCAGTCCGCCGGAACCAAAACAAACCAAACGTGCTGATGACGCATTCCTACACCTTAAACCTCCATCTCAAACGTGCCGACAGAATAAGCACAGGTTGTATTCTTGCACGTCGTACCATTACGAAATAAAACTACTGCTCACAATATACGACGAAGGTGAAACAAAAGAAGAAATAGGCGAATTGCGCTGTTGTAAAAATGAATCAATATGGCGGCCATTTTTTTGTTTACATCGAGTTCCAACCAGTTTCTGAACCATATTTTGCACGAATGGCATGATCATTTGTGCCGGACAGCAGTATAAATCGAATGTCTGGGCATGAAATAAAAACACAAAAACAGTTACACAGTATGTGACAATGATTACTGCAAAACAAATCATATTTCTTCAAACGACTAGTTCCCACCAAAATTTAAACCCATTCATAAAATAATAACTTACTCGTCTCCATCTGGGCAAATACCATTTGATTCGTCATACTTGGTGCAGTATATATCCGGGCTGTAATTAAATGTGCCGTCTCGTTTTTTAATGGGGCGACGGCGACGTTGATTCAGAAAATGCCAATGAAAGCACGTAAACGGACGGTGTTGAGTGCACTTGTGTTGAACAAACAGGGGACACTGTTGTGTGCGAAACGCCTTCAAATACCTGCAAATAAACAAACAATGGCCATATGACAGCGCCAGAGGAACTGCGTGAGATCACGTTAATTATGTGTAGAGGACGCCAATAACAGCTCACTAAAACTACTCACATGTAATGCTGCGGTTTTTCAGTTTGTGCTCCATGTAACGGTGCCTCTGACGGCATTTTTGTTGTCAATCACTGAAATCTGCGCAGCTTTTCCGCGCAGGGGAGAATTGTCCGTCATTGATTGGTCAACTGTGGTCACATGGCCGGGGCTTCCCCCAACAAACTTTTGGTTTACGTCATCGCAGTGGCAGCCAAACATAAAGAAAAAAGGTAAATACAAAAAAATAATAGTACTTTATTTATTTATCAGGCAATTTATTTATGACTTTATCTCTGGTTTTTATATTGGAATGTTCGTGTCTGCAAACACCAGTATCAAGTTTTTCAAGCGACAAAGTCAACGAGAAAACGCACCAAACCGGTAGGACTGAGACAAGTCACGGATGTTATGATATATGAAAAACAAAAAATTAACAACAAAAACAGTACACCCTCTGACGCTTCGACGTCGGGGGGAGTGGGTGGTGAGAAGGGAAAATACATTTATAATACTTACACGAAAGAAGTGTGGGGGGGGGGGGGGGGAGACTCACACGACCAGAAGAAGACAATTTTTTTTTTGTTTTTTTTTTTAATATATATAAAAAATAAAAGAAATGACGAAAGTTTGCCGACTAGCGTCGGAATGGGTTTTCCTTGTATCCGTGACCTGTCCTCAGTTTTGATGAGCACGTTTTTCTCGCCGTTGCCGCTTTACCGGGCCGCATGTTCTTCCGTCCGTACCGATGACTGAGCCGGAACCGGCTGAGACTAAACTAAAAAAAAAAAAAAAAAAATCAAGTGAAGACTTATAAGTTATAATACGTTTTATGTAGATTTATCCATCCATTGCACGAGGGGTTTACCGTGGCAAAAAGTAAACGGTAGTAGTTTGGCTGGCAGTTTTTTTTTCTGAGGTCATGGCCTGGCGCTTCACTGATCCGGATCATATGTGACTGATTTGTCACTAGGTCCCATCTGCGGCCGGGTCTCTTCCACATCATAGTTAACTGATCCTATGACTGTCACAAAAGAGGCAGATGTAACAACCGGTCTTCATGTGCTGGCTCCACGCAACTGGACAAATAAATAAATAACTACGTTGTCGGCTCGGCCGGAATTACTAATTCAGCGGAAGGCCGGCGGTGACTGACGGAGTCAGTTGGGTCAGGCGGAGGGGGGATGGGGGGGATTATCAGGCCCATCAGTCACTGGGTAATTAGACACCATACTTCAGTATTCGGTGACGTCCCCCAGAGCTAATAAATAATGCAATGCCTTATATATCTAACTTGCTTGGTGTCACGAACAGGAAGGAGTAGCCGTGTTCTTTGCGGCGGCCTACTCAGTGAGACTATGTGAAATCAACTTAACAGGCTCAGTCACTGTTATAACTTATGCTCCTTCAGTTCACTCTCGCGGAATACTGACCCTGAGGCAACAAACAACACAAAATGAATTGTGCCTGCTACCCCCCCCCCCCCCCCCCCCCCCCATTTTTTATTTTTAATTTTTAACAACAACAACAAAAATTACTGACGATGACACGCTGAAACGGACGACCCCGACTCAGTGAAAAATCACAGTGATGACACTGAATAAAAATGGAACGTCACCAGTAACCGGACGTGCCGCAGCGTCATCCGCCCGGGTTACAATACAACAGGCTACACCAATACAACTTGACACATATACTTCGTTAAACACTCAGTACAACACAAGGCTGACACGACAATACGGCACAACTTAGCAGTTACCGGCCAAGTCAGTGTCAGTGTCGTTACTGCACAACTGAAGTGCCGACTCACGACTGAGCCGGAATACGGGAGTGGTTGCGAGGGAGGGGTTTAACACTGAGGTTTGCGCCATACAAATACCATCGTATTTTTTACTGACTGATTGAATTACTGAGACACAGCAGATCATAGGCAGGCACTGAGTCATGACCCTCGGCGCATGATTTTAACATGATTTTCTTCTCGCGTGTCCAAACTGGCAGTGACATGTCAGTTGCACGGTTTGTCCATGTTGTGCAGGTGAGAAGAAAGAGACAGACTTAAGAGTTGTTTCAGTTTAAAATGCCCCATTGACTTGGCATCGAAAGAAGAAACTGGGTGAGTTTCGTGAATGATGATTAGCGGGCGTGACTGACCGCTGTCCGGCAAAATAAAAGTCAGTGTCAGGTCAGTCACAGTGCTGCTCCCTCTCCCTCTCCCCCCACCTCCATACCTCCCCCCCCCCCCCCCCCCATTCTCCCCGTCCCTAATAAGCCGTACGGTTTCTGTGGACGTTAAGCACCATGTTTACTAGTCACAGTATTGCCGATGGCACGGTACTCGCTGCTTGCCGGCACCTGCGGTTACGACTGACTTAGGCATTCCTTCCGCTGTGCGCCCGTGTATGTGTGTGCGTGCGTCCGTGCGGCGTGCGTGTGTGTGTGTGTGTGTGTGTGTGTGTGTGTGTGTATTACCGTGTCACAATGTGTGTCACAGCCGGTGTGAGTGTGTGTGTGTGTGTGTGTGTGTGTGTGTGTGTGTGTGTGTGTGTGTGTGTGTGTGTGTGTGTGTGTGCGTGCGTGTGTGCGTGTGTGCGTGCGCGCCGGCGAGCCTGGACGTGCGGGTGTGGTGTTCGACTGAGAAATACAATATTATGACGATACTATAATAGTTATTTTTGAGGATTTACTTTTTGTTGATCTTGTACAGCGCCATGTGCCGGCCTCACCCTTGTCAGTGAGATACGGCGGTACAGAGGTAAAACTCGGCGATTTATCATGAATTTTCCAACTGATAATTCAGTCGAGCTTCAAAGGCACGGTGACGATTAGCGGAACTGATGCACATCACAGTGCCACGAAAACGACGTAATGCATTGTGTAGCTTCTTCGTCACTGAGATTTTAGTCTTTCGCTTGACGAGGCCTTCACTGAACAGTCCGCCGCACGGCACCTAGTCAATCCGAGCCGGCAGCCTCGCTTTTCCGGCCGGCACCGATGTCGTAAACCTGTGCGGTTTCAGTCAGTGGGACACGGGCCCGCTATGTATAATAACATGTAGGTCCGTGGTTTGGACGGAGTCAAGTTTGGCCGGTGAGCCGGTTTGGCTTAGCGGTAAGCAGAGGGACCTCGGCGGCGGTTCGAAACCGCTTCAGCTCTCTTTTCTCTACAAAAGTTGTGGTCTGTGGCGTGACTCTGCCAGTTCGCTTGTGACATACTGCTGGCCATCTTAATGCAGGAGTCACTGTGGTGGTGACAGTGTAGCGACAGGTATATAACCTCCCTCTCCCCCATCCCTGATAAGCCTGATAGTTTCTGTGGACTGGCAACATTTGAACAACAAGAAGAGTTTGTAGGCCGCCACTGTCCGCTGAAGCCGTTTGGCACTGACGAAAGGCACGTGCCGCTAGTCGGCCCCGGCAGTGAACTCAAGAAACTCATTGACAGCGTAAGTTTCGTCAGCCGGCGTCACTGACCAGACTCGCTAATTAAGTGACACGGCAAACAATTACTCGACTAGGTTTCTAAATATAATTATGCGGAATTTCATACTAATGACAATAGCGGTCATTTCATAATAATAAGTTGATGATAATAATAATAGCGGACAGTGTTTTTATTACGCTGTATAGTCTCACCGGCACGAGGTAGACTGGATGTAAAAAAAAAAAATGTATTAAAAAAAAATGAAACTGACCTCAAAAATAATATTCATACAGTCATAATCATTGTATTCCTTGCACACCACACCACACCCGCACACTACACAAACACTCACACACGTCACCGTACACACACTACCGTTACACGCCTGGCGCAGAGGCCGCCACATAAAGGCTACATTTACAGCCGGAACACACACACACACACACACATACACACACACACACACACACACACACACACACACACACACACACACACACACACACACACAAAGTGACGCGCACACACATTCACACCGACACACAAGGCCGTGGGGCGCACAAAAGGCCGGAATGTAACTGACGATGAGTGAGGGAAGGTAAGGGTGGGGCGGCCGGGCGGTGGGGGGGGGGGGGGGGGCAAATAAGAAGTCAGACTTGTATATTTTGTAGACTTGAGTTTTCCTAACGCGGCAGAACTGAGGCATGTGACACTGATTGATGAGGACTAAATGTCAATACTGGTGACGGCCGGATGTCAAGAACTGAGCCGGGAGAGACTGAGAGTTCCATTGCTTTGGAGTACGTGCAGTAGTTCTGAAACAGCGCTGGTCAAAGGTTTTTGTTTTAACCGCTGTTTCCCAACTTCAAACAAAACTGAGACAGATAAGTCATTTCGTTGTCCCCTCACTGAGTCGTTTGCTGTCCGGCCGGCTGCTTCAGTCACAGTGACTGACTCGGCCACCGATGCATACTGCGCCGTCCGGCGGCGGCGTGGCCTGATGTGACTGTACTGTTCAATTTGAAATCACCCTTTGTGTGTGTTTTAGTCAGCGACTGACTCGACTGACTCGAATCGGTCGGTCCGAGCTTCAGTCGCCGGATCAGTACTGTCAGTCGCCGCGGAGATGACGTCAGTCCAGCCATCCATCAGACTGATTGGCATCCATAGCCTGAATACAGTTTTTAAGTCCGTCAAGATCAAGTCAGTCAACCTGTGGCTACAGACTATACATTATTTGATCATGACTGACTCGAGACAAGGTCCTTTCCTTGTGAGTATTGACTCAGTGACTGGCAATGCAAATGAATCGGCTGGAACTGCCGCTGACCCGGGCATCCTGAGGCAACACGGCTAAACAGACAGTTCCGGCGGTCTCCGACGACTACCGATCGGCGAATCAGTATGCAATTAAGCCGGGTCAAGTTTTTTTTTCAAGTCAGTTTTAGCTTGCCGCTATTCAGCATGCGGCCAGTATTAACAGGCACACTCACTGATCCAAAGCCGGTCTTTTAAAAACCGAGTCACTGAGTATCATCAGTGATGTTACAAACATTGGGAACATCGTGATTCTGTACACTATGTAACTAACAATATGACAATATCATGGACTGACTTGGTCTAAGAACAAAACTCTTCACTTCCCCCCCCCCCCCCCCCCCGCCCCTCCTTCCCCCCTTAAAGTCTTTTTCTTTCTTTTTTTCTTTCCTTTTTTCTTTCAAGTTCTTTCTGCTTAGTGGATCACTATTAACGCTGCACAGTACGGGCCCTAAAATGACAGTAATGGCCCGCCAGCTTTGCGGCCGATGGTCATTAACGGAAGAATTGAGAAGAAGAAGACAAGAACAATGCCGTTAACCACAATTGCGACTCCGCAGGGTTTGGATACTAAGGCTGAAATTGGACGGCTGTGTTGGTCATCAGAGCTCAGTCAGGACCTGTCGTAGTGTCACAGTGAAACGGTCGACTGAAGAGGCCGTCCCTAACAGCCCTTACTATTGATGGTAGTCTTTGTGGACATGAAGCAACATTACTGAGCAGAAGTTGTGCTTGCTTCCCTTGTTTGGGCTCGTTTCTTCAACACGAATATGAACGCATGTTTTCAGTGTTTTTTAACACTGAGTTGGTACGCTTACACCGCAGCTGCCGATACAGGCTAGGACCCCACCTCTTTACACCGTGCTCAGTGCTTGCGAACGTCTTGCTGCTAAAGATGTAAATCACACGAACCCACACGCACATACAACGCAGGCAAAACCCACTGAATGTTGAATGAATGCACCGATCGAGTACGCGGCATTCACGAAGACTAAATAGGCGAAGTATGTGGTACCGCCCCACATGTCATACAGGCCTTGTTGAATACGGGCGCTAGGCCTGTCCCACCCTCCGTTGCTCCTAACTGTGAAAAATACGCACACCCTTCTCCCCAACCGTACCCGTTTCTGGTTATGGTTGACTGCTCGGCGCGCATTATTACTAGCAAAGCAGCGTCTTTCACATATAAGCTTGCAGTATTTAGGCCAAGTCCGAGAACAAGGCGAGAGTTGAGCGTGCGTCCCAGTTGTATCCCTTTGGGGTGCAGTTTGGCTACATCGTCTGCGACGACTGTCCTTTCCGATTTTAGTTTACCCACAGTAGGTGGTTCCCTTTTCGGTGCATTTGCCAAAAGTTCAATAGAGTTGTCTGCCGGCCGTTAAAAGGGAAAAGAGAGTAAAAACATCTGTTCAGCCCGACACCTGAGGGCATTTAAGCCCCACATCATCATCAAAACATACGTGTACCGCTCTGAAGATCAAGAGAGCGAAAAAATGTGTTGAGTGAAGACAACTGGAGCTGCCTCTCGAGACTGTGTGGGTCCTGCCTGGGTCCTTTTGCCCACTTTTGATTCTACCTTGACGGGTGCATGTCATTGGCAGGTAACCGTGTTGACTGATCCGGAAGAATTGCACTGGTGTACATTACTGTTTACTGAACGATTTGTTTGACCTGACTTAGGCTCGATTACATCCAATGCGCCAGTGTATTTGTGACCAACCTTAATTTTAGATCCTACATGCAAGAAGAAATACCTGTCCACCCTATATTCTTTTGAGTGTAGATTATTTCACTTGACTGCTCTGTGTGTGTGTGTGTGTGTGGGGGGGGGGGGGGGGTCCTGCTTGGTTCTCTGTAATTTGAATTGCAGTGTCTGCTGCTACCCACCCAACCCAAATTGTTCTTAAATTATTTCAGTTGACTGATCAATCTGCTGTGTGTGTGTGTGTGAGTGTGTACATCTGCATGCATGTGTCATGTGTGTGTGCATGTATGCATGTGTAATGTAGGTCTTGCCCCTTTAACTTCTTCAAATTTGAATTGTTAGTAGTCATTGTTATTGTTAATGTTAATGTTATCGTCATTTTCAGCTTGAGGTGGCCCAGTGTGGATGTAGTTTATATAAAGCTGAATTTTGTACTGCGTATTGAGCTCTGTTTTCAAGTTAGGGGTTTACACTTTATAAATATTTGATAATTATAAAGTGAGAACAGAAAACATTTGTGATTAAGGTAGTATTTTTAGCATAAACCTATGATGTTGCATCCTGAGGCTGCTATGAAAGATCAAATAATTGATTTGAGCGACGATGATCAGTTTTCTGCAGACATGGCATTACCGGGGCTCTGCAGAACCAAAGTTGGGTTCTACACCACCTTGGCCAAGAGAATTGGTAACAGTTCTCCACTGCCATCTTCTTACCCATTGAGCCAGCTGTTGAAGCCATGTTTTTCTCGCCTGTCACCTTCGGGGAGCAAGAGTCTGCATATCTTGGATGTTCAGTCATCGTTCACTGACTATGAGCTTGAAAGGAGCACCTTCAACCTGACAGTGCCTCAGCGCTTTAACTTCGCACGGGATGTCATTGATGTCTGGGCCTCTGCTGAGCAGGTATTGGCCTTGGTAGTCGTGCATGCACAGTACACTGTGCACAGTAGAATGTAATATAACTTTTAGCCATTGTCTCTATTTGGAAATTTATTTGACAGCAATACGAACATAGACAAATTCACAAACATCACATACAGAATAGATTATCATTATAAAGACATCTCACTTATGGCATATATGTACAGACACCAAGAAGAAGAAAAATGTTTAAAAGTGAAGTGTACAATAAACGTGTGGAAATTAATCCACAGCAAAGTTTGCACACTCACACCCTCTCACATACACATGTATGTCTGCTGGCTGGCATGGTATTCATTCACAATGCATGCAGGTATTTTGCACATATACATACATGTACTAGTAACGGGTATGGTATTCATTTTCATTCTTAATACACATTGCTATTCACATGCATGCTCTTTTGGATCTAAAGTTTTGTGTACCAGGAACTTGATATGAAAACAGTTTTAGAAATACCCTTCATTAAATACTGTTGACAAAGACTAGAGGAAGCTGATCTAAAGTCTGTGTGCAGTGGAACATTGTGAACCCAGATACTTTGGTTCACAGTAAGTATGTCCAAATAAATGAGTATTTTAGATACTGAGACAGAAAAATCCTATATTTTTTATATTTATTTTTTAATCACCATGAATTTTGAAAAAACAAAACAAACAAAAAAGTACCTGCTGCAACAACAAAAGCAAGAAGATACTGGGTTGTATAATATCTATCTGTCTCACAGACACTGGGTCAGTTGTACTTGTTGTATGACTGAATTATGATCAAGTTTAGTCTTATAATTCTTGTTTTATGAAAGAATCCACTACTTCTTCTGAAGTGTTCATTTTTGTGATGGTTTTGAGTAGAATGGTAAACTTGATACTTAATTTGGGCTTCTAGAATTAGAATTCTAATTTCTGGATTAGTCATGCAATTGAAAAAGAGGCTGGGGTGTGCAAGTCACCTGCAATGTAAGCTATACTTCTAAGCCTCACTTTTGATCACGGTTACCTTGGTGAGGTCAAAGCTAGGTAGCTCACCTCAGGAAAATTCACTGGCAATGGGTGTTTTAAAATTTTGTTTTTATGAAATTATGTTTAGATGCTGAGGTTTCTGGATTATCAGTGTCTAGACCATCAAGATGCATTGTAATAACTAATTTGTATGACCAAAAGGGGAAAATGTGCATGCTTACAGTAAGATAAGCTATGGCAAAACAAAAAAGAAGAAAAAAGAAGAGAGAGTTGGTAGGTAGGAGAAAACTTTTCTTTTCCTCTTTTTGTTTTTGTTTCTACTAAATTTGAACAAAGTTTTTCCATACATATCATTGCCATTTTCTTTTAAAAAAAGTGTTAAGGTCCACACCCCAAAATCATTTTCTCTCTCTCTCTCTCTCTCTCTCTCTCTCTCTCTCTCTCTCTCTCTCTCTATATATATATATATATATATAACAGGATTGGTCAGGTTACTTTAACTTTAGCAAAAAAAAATTCTGTTTGGCATATAAATTAAATATGTAAATTTTCCAGTCTGGACAGAGAGATACCAGCAACCCAGCACTGTGGTGGATAGATGACAAAGGTGGAGAGCGCAAGTTTTCTTTTCAGAATCTGTCACAGCTGTCCCGTAGGTCAGTACCACTAACTTTTCCTGATGCTACATGTAACAAGCTACATGTAACACTTTGCAACCATCCAGCTGTTGATCCTTTTTGACATGTTCATTGCCACACATGCACATTTCACTTAATTCAAGCTGAGAATGATGGCATCATATATCTTTACCTGGATTTTTATTGTTGCTTTGTTGTTGTTTGTGCATGTGTGTGTGTGTGTGTGTGCTTGTTTGTTTGTTTGTTTTTCAGTGTATGGGCTTGCTATTATCAGTATATTTTACATTTTATTCTTATATAATACATTTTTGTCATTTCCTAATACTTGCAACATCTGAATGCCATTTTAGCTTTTATGTTGTATTTGAAAAACATGGTTTAGCGATAAAGTCTGTACTGTTAAGCTGTCAGCTTATATTGATAATGCAAGCCGGTTTTCTTCCTTTCCTGGTGATGGCAAAAAAATGCACAGTAAAGTGCATTAACAACAAAAAAAAAGTACACATCCAGTAACACTAAGTTCATGCCCTTGTTCTCACAAAGTCATGCCTGTTTTATTGAGTTCAGCATGTAACTTTGCACCCTATATAGACCTGCAAATTTATTTAGGCAGGTTATGATGTGTAATAGTCTTGATCAGCAGTAAATAGGAAGAAGCAGAAGTCATAATTTGTGCCATACAGTCCAGACAAAAAGCAAATTATCTGATGTTAATTACCAAGTTTGTTTTGTGTTGTCATTGACAATTTTGTGGAAGTGGTACACAGCTGTTTGATTAGGATATTCCTTGTCATGCAGGGTGGCAAACGTCTTGACAGGGCCATGTCAGCTTTCTCAGGGCGATAGACTCATTGTTATTCTCCCCAGAATTCCGGAATGGTGGATGATTAATCTGGGCTGCATCCGTGCAGGTTAGATACATTTTTTCATTGGCTATGCAAATCGGGCATGCATCTGGGCAGGTTAGAGACATTTTTCACTGGCTACACAAATCAGGCATGCATTTGGGCAGGTTAGAGACATTTTTCACTGGCTACACTAATCAGGCATGCATTTGGGCACGTTAGAAACATTTTTCACTGGCTAAGCATGCATTTGGGCACATTAGAGACATTTTTCACTGGCTAAGCAAATCCGGCATGCATTTGGGCAGGTTAGATACATTTTTTACTGGCTACACAAATCAGGCATGCATTTGGGCAAGTTAGAGACATTTTTTACGGGCTACATAAATCTGGCATGCATTTGGGCAGGTTAGAGAGAGACATTTTTCACTGGCTATGCAAACCTGGCATGCATTTGAGCAGGTAAGATACATGTTTCTCTGGCTACGCAAATCTGGCATGCATTTGGGCAGACTGACCTATTGTTGAATTGGTGACACTATTATCGACATGCAGTTATGCCGGTTATAGACGTGTGTTGTCGCTACAGTTATGGAAGATGTTGGAAAAAGGGATACTTGCATGGTCAGTAATATTACATTTTGAATAATTGTAATAAAGAAGAAGCTGAAAACTGCTGTGAATAGTATTTGTTGTTGTTGTGACTACAAAACAGCACGCACAGCTGTCTTTATTTCTTCATTCCGTTTAAATTGATCTTAACCAGTAAAATACCAAATATTACCAGTTAACATGAACCCAACAGAACAAAAGTCTTAATCTTTTATTTTCATTTTTAAGTCTTAATGTTTTTGTCTTCCTGAGACTGTTTTTGACACCATTCTTTGGAAGAAGTAGAAGTTTTAGTGCAAAGTCCCCAGCAGTGAAAGGGTCTATTGTAGGATTGTCTTCTCCCTCCACTCTGCCACCTCCTCTTCCCTTGCAGGTATAGCAGTGAGTCCTGGCACAACTCTGCTTCGGGCAAAAGACATCAAGCATCGTCTTCAGTCGTCCAGAGCCAAATGCATCATCTCAGATAGTAGCACTGTGGACTTTGTGGAGGAGGTAGAGAAAGCGTTTTTCTTTCATTTTGGCTACAAAAAGGGTTTAATAATAGCATTGCTGTGGATTATTTGCTTACATGGCTAATATATTTACTTTACATTGATTCTTTCTATCTGGAATTTACTCACCGATTCTTTGTACATGCATATATATATGTATATGAATGCCTTTCATGGAGATTGTGACCTGTTCAAAAGAATGTGGAAAGTTAAGGGAACAGGTGTGCAAATATATCTGTGTATTTGTGACAGGTGTGTGAGGACTGCCCAGATCTGAAGTGCAAGGTGTATGTAGGGGACACAGCAGATACCAGGTGAACATGCTCCTTCCCCCTTTTATTCCAATCATTATTTACCTGAGTCAGTCCATCTCTTTCAAACAAGCTGGGTGTGTATCAGTTCACGTGTTATCCTGAATTTGCTTGCATTTTCAGTTCCGATCAGAGGCTGTTGACATTGTCTTTATAGTCATCTTTTATTGTCTCTAGCCAGAATCTGTCCTTATTGGCATCTTTTTATTGCCTCTTGCCAGAACCTGTCCTTATCAGCATGTCTTATTGTATCTAGCCAGAACGTTTAGGTCCCATGTCAGGATTACTTTCATCTGGAGTAATCTTCAGATGTGACAAAATCCATAATGTTAATCCTCAAGCTGATATGTTGACAAGTGTTGCATGTATGTTGAGTAAATGTCGCTTTTAGGTTTTGTCTCCTGTCAAACATTTGTTTGCTTGTGTTGGGCAGACCAGGCTGGCTGAACTACAACCGCCTCCTCTGCAAATCTTCTGACTCATTTCAGGTGAATACCTCAGTGTTTTTGTTTTGTTCCCTGTGTTAAGGTGCGATTCCATACCTGTGGTGTGGCAACTGCAAGAATTGAAAACATGCAAAGTTTAAGTGTTCCATGTGATTGCATCATGAAGCGGTCACAAAATTCTGCACTACAGCTGTGTGCCACATCACTGCTGCTTAGTGCATGAAGAATCAGACATGCGTATTTTCTATGTTCCTGGTTCTTTGCTGTCACTGCTGATGCTTCTGCCCCACTGCTGTAATGTTGATCTGGACTCGCATACCTTTAGAGCTTAGTAACTGTGAATTTGTTTGTGTTTCCTTTGTCTGGAACTTGTTGAGGGGTTGGAGCTGTTCAGAAAAGCTGCAGGCCACCTTTTCGGAAGTAAGATGATTGAGCGTTTGCTCTTCTCTTGAGATGGTTAATCTTTTGTATACAATGTATGGTTGACTTGGGGCACATGTGGGGGTGTGGCTGATACTAGCAGGGTGATTATACAGCCAGGAAGAACATCTGCAATGCTTTGTGGAGAATGCAGGGCATGAAAATCAAAGATGTCATGGCCTTTCACTGCAGTGAAGGTCTTCCAGATGTAACACCTCTTCCTTCCACTGGGTCCAGGCTTCCAAGTCTTCCCCCCTAAAAAAAGTTCTCATACAAAGGTTCTTTGTGCACTTTTGCGCGTAAATTATTTATTAACTAGATGAATCCCCGGGGGTGTTTCCCCATCTCTGTCTCTTGTGAAACAATCCTTTGACATGGCTGCTCTCAAAATTTGAAAATTCTGTTCTTTGTTCTTACAGAAGGTTAACAGTACTTCCGTGCAGAAGTGTTTGTACTAGGGTTATTTCAGGTGAATTAGAGTGGCACCTTTAGAGTTCACAGCCTCGCATTGTTCGAGGTTATCCCACCTACCCATGGTTAATGTTGCTGTAGACAATGCTTGTTCTTGTAGACTGCAGACACAGCCTCAGGAGACGCGATGACTCTGTTTTTCACCAGTGGAACTACTGGAGGGCCCAAGATGACAGAACACACTCAGGCCAGCTGTGGCCTAGGACACCTCACTACAGCCAGGTGAGCCAGTGATAACAGAACACACTCAGGCCAGCTGTGGCCTAGGACACCTCACTACAGCCAGGTGAGCCAGAGATGACAGAGCACACACAGATGACAGAACACACAGAGGCCAGATGTGGCCTAGGACACCACTACAGCCAGGTGAGCCAGTGATTACAGAACACACACAGGCCAGGTGTGGCCTAGGACACCTCACTACAGCCAGGTGAGCCAGAGATGACAGAGCACACACAGGCCAGGTGTGGCCTAGGACACCTCACTACAGCCAGGTAAGTCCAAGAAGACAGAATTTCCACAGGCCAGATGTGGCCTAGGACACCTCACTACAGCCAGGTGAGTCACAGATGATAGAACACACACAGGCCAGGAGTGGCCTAGGACACCTCACTACAGCCAGGTAGTCCAAGTTGACAGAATGTTCACAGACCAGCTGTGGCCTAGGACACCTCACTACAGCCTGGTGAGCCCATGATGACAAAATACACACAGGCCAGGTGTGGCCTAGGACACCTCACTACAGCCAGGTGAGCCACTGATGACAGAATACACACAAGCCATGGCTTAGGACACATCACTACAGTCAGGTGAGCCACAGATGATAGAATACACAAGAACTGACTCTGCTGTATACCTCAACCTGAGGTAACCCTGTGCAGTTGACAATATGTTAAAATCCTGGAACTGACTCTACTGCGTACCACATCCTGTGCAGTTGATAAGCTGTTAAAATCCAAGAACTATGCTGCATACCTCATCCTGTGCAGTTGACAGGATGTTAAAATCCAGGACCTAACTCTGCTGCATACCTCATCCTGTGCAGTTGACAGGATTTTAAGAACTGACTCTGCTGCATACCTCAACCTGAGGTGACCCTGTGCAATGGACAGGATGTTAAAACCCAAGAGCTAACTCTCTTTCACACCTTATTTTAGAATCAGCTGACATGATGTTAAAATCCAAGAACTAACTCTCTTTCACACCTTATACTGTGCAGCTGACATGATGTTAAAATCCAAGAACTATCTCTGCTTCATACCTTATTATGTGTAGTTGTCACGATGTTAAAATCCAAGAACTAACTCTGCCTCACACCTTATTCTGTGCAGTGGACAGGATGTTAAAGTCCAGTAACTAACTCTGCTGCCTGCCTTACCCTGAGGTGACCTTGTGCAGTTGATGGGATGTTAAAATCCAAGCACTGGCTCTGCTTCACGCAGGTACATGCTGGTGGCTGGACCCATGGATGTGGTATGGAATATATCGGACACAGGCTGGGCAAAATGCGCCTGGAGTTCTTTCTTTGCCACCTGGCTGCACGGTGCCTGTGTCTTCATTCAACACACCTCCAAGTTTGACCCTGTGGATATGCTCAAGGTCAGGTTGCCTTTTTTTCTCTCTCCCCTTCTGCTTATAAAGTTTGTGTACTTCTGTGTCCAGTTTGAATTTTTCCCCATGGGAATTAAGTTTAGAATGATTTCCCTTTGAAAAGCTAGCTGCAGCGCAGCCTACTAATTGCATCGTTTCAGCAGCAGCTGAATAGCTGCTGAAATCACTTTTGTTTTCAACCCTTAGTCATGCCGAGCAGCTCCTTCGCCCACCCTCCTCTCCCCTCCTCCCTGCACTTGTATATATGTCAGCATGTACAGGTGTGGGGAATGTTTGCACATGCTAACTTCTCACCCAACATTGCATGAACCTTAGGGTTTTGGCTGAGGAATGCAAACAAACCTGCCACCTCTTTGAAACCGAGTTTAACATCTTAACCACTTGGCCACATGTACCACCTCCACATTTGTTTATTTACATGGGTACGTTTGTGTACAGACACAGCTTGACAATGGTAAACTTTGTTGATATGGTTGAATAGGTTTGGTCAGATCTAGCTGCGATACATGCAGCCATGTGTTCCTTGATGTGTTATTTTTATTTTTCATCCAAGTTGCGGTGGCTGTTTGTTGTAAGGTCATTTTTTCCTCTCTTCTGGTTGCTTAATAATGGATGCCTAAAGGCATTATTGTTTTCTCTTTCAGTTTTGGCAGATGAAGTCATGCCTTTTGATGACAAAGCTTATTTCATATGATTTTTTAAAAAATTGGGGGGGGGGGGGGGTGTACCATTTTGTGGTGCAGGTTTTTGAGCATGTTTCTGTGCTGACAACCAACAAGCATTTGAGTTTTGGCAAGGGAGCATTTTTCTGATTTCATTTTTATGGTTTAGGTTTGGAGCAAGTTTCCAATTAGCCATGCACACAGACTTGCCAACAACCACTGGAGCATTTATGGAGCTGTGGAGCATTTATCTGGTTTAATTTTCTGGTTTAGGTTCTGACCAAGTTTCCAATAACCCACACGTGCACACCGCCCACAGCCACCAGACAGCTGGTGAAGGAGCGTTTGCCTGAGTACAGCTTTATGTGCCTGCGCCATACCATCTGTGCTGGTGAGCCTGTTGTGAGTATACTTGCGTCTTCAGTTTGGTTATTGATGGGCTGATGTTACTGTGCTGTAGGTGGTAAGCGGGTATATGGTCAGCCATCTGTGTGTACTACAGGTGCTGGAGTAGCAAATAAAAAGGTGGTAAAGGAGGACTTGTCCTGCTTTTGTCTTGTGTGTGATGGTAAAGGAGAACTTGTCCTGCAAATGTGTGTGGTGGTAAAGACTAAAGGAGAACTTTCTATATTATTGTATATATAAAAGCAATCAATAAAAATAATAATAACTTGTCCCACACTTGTCTTGTGTGTGATGGTAAAGGAGAACTTGTCCTGCAAATGTGTGTGGTGGTAAAGACTAAAGGAGAACTTTTTATATTATTGTATATATAAAAGCGATCAATAAAAATAATAATAACTTGTCCCACACTTGTCTTGTGTGTGGTGGTAAAGGAGAACTTGACCTGCACTTGTCTTGTGTGTGGTGGTAAAGGAGAACTTGACCTGCACTTGTCTTGTGCGTGGTGGTAAAGGAGAACTTGTCCCACTTTTGTCTTGGGTGTAATGATAAAGGAGAACTTGTCCCACACTTGTGCATAGTGGTAAAGGAGAACTTGTCCCACACTTGTCTTGTGTATAGTGGTAAAGCAGAACTTGTCCCGCATGTGTCTTGTGTGTGTTTGGCACACTGTCTATGGTGGGGAACTTGTAAATTGATACAGTAGGTCTTTTTTTGGTGGTGGCTGTCTGCACAACCCTGCTCTTGTTACGAGGTGGCTAGAGCACTCACGCATAAAGATGTGCTCTCACACACACACACATGCATGTGTGTATACACATTTTTATTCTCCTGTTGTGGACTGTTTGTGTGAAGTTGTTTGCATAATTATGTGTGGCTTCTTTTGTATATTTGCATAAGTTTGTGGTGTATGTGTTTTGGTGCATGTGCACATGTGTGTGTGTGTGTGTGTGTGTGTGTGTGTTTCATGCGTGACTATGTGTTACAGAATCCAGAGTTGATGGAAGCATGGCAGGATGGTACAGGCCTTGAGATTTATGAAGCTTATGGCCAGTCAGAAACAGTGAGAGAGTTTGATTGTTTATATTGTCTGTTGAATATTGGTGCACACTGTCATCATTGTAAAACTTCAGCTGATTCTAACCTTGAAATGGCATCACACAGAAGCATGAGAAACATAAAAGTATCATTGCCACATACCTGTTCTTCACTGGCACATTGTGCTTGTTGTCCTTACCCCCTCCACATACCTGTTCTTCACTGGCACATTGTGCTTGTTGTCCTTACCCCCTCCACATACCTGTTCTTCACTGGCACATTGTGCTTGTTGTCCTTACCCCCTCCACATACCTGTTCTTCACTGGCACATTGTGCTTGTTGTCCTTACCCCCTCCACATACCTGTTCTTCACTGGCACATTGTGCTTGTTGTCCTTACCCCCTCCACATACCTGTTCTTCACTGGCACATTGTGCTTGTTGTCCTTACCCCCTATCACATACCTGTTCTTCACTGGCACATTGTGCTTGTTGTCCTTACCCCCTCCACATACCTGTTCTTCACTGGCACATTGTGCTTGTTGTCCTTACCCCCTCCACATACCTGTTCTTCACTGGCACATTGTGCTTGTTGTCCTTACCCCCTCCACATACCTGTTCTTCACTGGCACATTGTGCTTGTTGTCCTTACCCCCTCCACATACCTGTTCTTCACTGGCACATTGTGCTTGTTGTCCTTACCCCCTCCACATACCTGTTCTTCACTGGCACATTGTGCTTGTTGTCCTTACCCCCTCCACATACCTGTTCTTCACTGGCACATTGTGCTTGTTGTCCTTACCCCCTCCACATACCTGTTCTTCACTGGCACATTGTGCTTGTTGTCCTTACCCCCTCCACATACCTATTCTTCACTGGCACATTGTGCTTGTTGTCCTTACCCCCTCCACATACCTGTTCTTCACTGGCACATTGTGCTTGTTGTCCTTACCCCCTATCACATACCTGTTCTTCACTGGCACATTGTGCTTGTTGTCCTTACCCCCTATCACATACCTGTTCTTCACTGGCACATTGTGCTTGTTGTCCTTACCCCCTATCACCACCGCAGCTATCACTGGCACATTGTGCTTGTTGTCCTTACCCCCTATCACATACCTGTTCTTCACTGGCACATTGTGCTTGTCCTTACCCCCTATCACCACCGCAGCTATCACTGGCACATTGTGCTTGTTGTCCTTACCCCCTATCACCACCGCAGCTATCACGGGCACATTGTGCTTGTTGTCCTTACCCCCTATCACCACCGCAGCTATCACGGGCACATTGTGCTTGTTGTCCTTACCCCCTATCACCACCGCAGCTATCACTGGCACATTGTGCTTGTTGTCCTTACCCCCTATCACCACCGCAGCTATCACTGGCACATTGTGCTTGTTGTCCTTACCCCCTATCACCACCGCAGCTATCACTGGCACATTGTGCTTGTTGTCCTTACCCCCTATCACCACCGCAGCTATCACTGGCACATTGTGCTTGTTGTCCTTACCCCCTATCACCACCGCAGCTATCACTGGCACATTGTGCTTGTTGTCCTTACCCCCTATCACCACCGCAGCTATCACGGGCAGGAGCTGCCACAAGTATCATTTTTGTCACGGCAAAAGTTTTGTGGTGACAGGTATTTGTCCCAACAAATGTTTTGTCCCGACAAAAACAATACATGTGGCAGCTCCCACCAATGATGCGCAACCACTGCCACGTTGCATTTTTCTCTCCTGACCATGCCCCCTACCCCTCGATCGCACTGGATTCATTCACCTCCTCATCACTTTCTTCTGGATAGTCAGTCACTACCACCGCAGTCGTCTAGTTAACTTCAGCATCCCCCACCTCTCCGCATTTTCTTTATCACTGTCATCTCCATCACCTGGATTGCCCTGATATAACTGTACTAGTTGACTGGGCTTGAAACACTGAGTTACCTACTTACTTACCATCACCTGGAATATCCATAGTAGAACAAACCGTTTCATCTGTAGTGGAGCACTTTGCCACCATCTTGGTGCAGAGATTTGACACAGTTTGAGAACTCAGCAATTTTTTGGTCTAGGTGACTGTTGAGAATGTACCATTTGCAAGTAGGTTTCTGATCATCAACTATGTCGTTGATCATGTGATCAGGATTCCCAAGGTTTTTCAAAATGTTGCTCTAAATGGTTCTCATGAATCTGGGCCAGAATGCACAGTTGGGAATGAAAGGGCTAAAAGAGGGGTGGTATCGAGTAAGCATGGTCTTTCACTGGGGACTCTGCCAAATGCCTTTGCAATTGATAGTGCATGTGCACTGAAGGCTGATGAGAAATTTGTTTTTGTTTTTTAAGGCAGCCTCAGCCCTGTTCAGTTTGATAGATATGTGTGGTTGTGTGTGCATGTGTATGTGTGCAAGTTAATGTATATGTATGCCTTGTCTGATTTTTTTAAACATCTGGATTAGCCACTCTCCTGTCTCACATCATGTTCTTATTAAGTGCTCTGAGCTTTTTAAGAGTTTGCGCTTCAAAAATGATTATTACTGTTATTATTATAATCAAGGACAGCCACTGGATCAGTTTGGGTCTGCATATCTTGTTTACATGTCTGCACACCCCTAGCAGCAGTTTATGCTTTTGGTCTATAGTTCATTAACTTTTGGTTTTTGCTGTGGTTTTCAGACGTTGCTGTGCGGTCGTTATCCCTGCATTGAGTATCGACCAGGATCCATGGGCAAAGCCTCTCCTGGAGTTGATCTTCAGGCCAGTGAAAACTTTCGGAACTTACGATGCTGCAATGTCTGTCATAAGGAACAGTTACCTGACCATGACTGCTGACTGAACTAAACACGTTACTGTCCAGCGCACAAGGGGTACACTACTGTCCTATGCACAGGTGGCAGGAATAGCTCAGTGGGTAGAGCATCCAACTGAAAAGCCAGAGCAATACTGGTGCGGGTTCAAATCCCTGGCGAGGCAAGGGTTTTTCTCCTAGAGTCAGCTTCCAGTGCACACTCTCTTATGGTGTCTGTGCAATCACACGCATCAACATCAGTGCACACATTAAAAATCCCAAACATTGGTAGCCATACCATTGTTTGGACATGAAAGTACTGCACATACCTATAGGAGTGGGTAGCACTGCTCCTGCGGCTGCAATGCCTTACTCAGGTAGGGCAACCCAAATTTCCTGCAAGGGACAGTGAAGTACTAAAGTAACAGGTTGCAGATGAAGAAAGTTCTCTTTGTTGCTGATTTTGTATGATCAGGTATTGAAAAACATTGTAACAGGCGTTAGATGATGAAAGCTGGTTTTGTGTTATCAGATGTAAAAGTAAACATGCCATTGTAACAGGTGTTAGATGAAGGAAGCTGGTGTTCTGTGATTAGGCATAAAAATAAACATGTTACAGTTACAGGTGGCAGATGAAGAAAATTGGTTTCTATGATCAGACATAAAAACTAAACATTTTGTTGTAACAGGTAGTTGATGAAGAAAGTTGGTTTTCTGTGATCAGACAATAGAAACATGTTTTTGTAAAAGGTGGTAGATGGAGAAACTTGGTTTTCCACAATCAGATATAGGAACATATTGTAACAGGTGGTAGATGAAGGTGTTTTTGTTGTTGCTGAGTTTGTATTGTCAGACTTAGAAAACATGTGATCATGACAGGGGATGTTGATTTGGTGCGGTCAGACATTGAAGCATGTTGTCATACCAGGTGGTCGATGAAGAAGGTGTACCAGTGGAGACTGGCAAGGAGGGAATCCTGGGAGTCCGTGTCCGCCCTCACAGGCCCGTGGGACTTTTCTCTGGCTATGTGGTCAGTGTCACTGTATGCCTGAATGTGTCTGGGAAACTTCTTGTTTCTTTTCTCTATTCAGAACATTTTTGTTTTCTTTTGTTTTTTTGTTTGTATGTGCATCTGTGTAAATGTTTGTGTGTGTGTATGTGTGTGTGCATACATACATATCATGTAGATGTACATAAAAGAGAGATTTCTCTTGCCAGGTGACTTCCGCTGCCCTCCCCCCAACCCCCCAACCCCAGCTCCCTTTCATGTTACAGTCTTTTGTTATTGCTATAGCTTCATGTGATGGTTAGATTTGTTTTCTTTTATTTATTTCTTAGAAGCTTATTTACAGCCAGGTGAGATTTAATTTCACCCCCCCCCCCCATCCAATCCCCCAGCACCCCCACCAGCCCAGCACATGCATGCATACATGCACACACACACACGCACATACACAGACACGCACATGCAGACCAGTACACGCATGCACACACACACGCACGCACACACACACAGACAGATGAAATTAACACCCTGGATGGCCTACTCACATGAAAGAGGATTTACATCAATTTTTTATCTTGTAGTTCATATCGACCCCAACGACTTGAGATGCTATTTGTGAAACCAGATCACCAATACTCTTTTACTGCAAAGTTAAGTCTGCAGGTCATGTAGGACGTATTGTGATCTTCTGTTGTTGATGTCTTTTTTCAACCCTGTGCAGAATGACCCAGAACGAACCAAGTCTGTGTTTCGAGGCGATTTCTATCTGACTGGGGACAGAGCTTTCATGGACGCAGACCATTACCTGTACTTTGTGGGTCGTGATGATGATGTCATCATCTCCTCGGGGTGAGTGGCTTGCTCACCTTCAGCTTCAAAATTCTGTCATTTATGGTTGTTATTTAATGCACTTTGATAGCACATTGTTTGCTAAGTATGTCCTAAGTTATTAGCTATATGTATGGATAGAAGTTGTATTTGTGTGTGTGTGTGTGTGTGTGCATGTGTGTGTGCGTGCGTGTGTGTGTGTGTGCGCGTGCATGTATGTGTGTGTGCATGTATGTGTGTGTGCATGTGTGTGCATGCATGTATGTATATGTGTGTGGGTGTGTATATACATGTGTGTGTGTGTGTTTGTGTGTCGCATTTTGAAGTGGGACTGGTGCTTTTAGTTGATAGCTGTTTGAAAAGTTATGTCAGATTGTTGTTTCCTGTTTTGTCAAATCGTTCTTTCATTTTGTGTTAGATATATTTGAATGCATCAACAAACTGAATGGCATTACAGTTTATGCAGCAGGGCAAAATAACATTTTGACTTAAATCTTTCAGCACCTTACAGAAATCATCATTGCAATGTTCTTTGTACTTGTTTTTGGTTGTTTGGTTTAGTGAAACATTTGTTCTTTGATCAGATACAGTGACTGCAGACTTGGACCATTCAGGATTTTGCCTGTTGCAGGTATCGTATTGGGCCATTTGAAGTGGAGAGTGCTCTGATAGAACACCCCGCTGTCATGGAGTCTGCAGTGGTCAGCAGTCCCGATGCAGTGCGTGGAGAGGTCAGCTGTATTTATTATCAGTGTTATTATCAGCCCCCTTTCTTTTGTTGTTGTTGTTCTTCTTCTTCTTTTTGCTTTGTGAAGACATTTTGTTACGGAGTCTGCAGTGGTCAGAAGTCCTGATGCAGTGCATGGAGAGGTCAGCTGTATTTATTATCAGTGTTATGACCCACCCCTTTGTTGTTGTTGTTGTTGTTTGTTTTGTTTTGCGAAGACATTTTGTTATGGAGTCAGCAGTGGTCAGCAGTCCTGATGCAGTGTGTGGAGAGGTCAGCTGTATTTATTATCAATGTTATGCCCCCTCCCTCCCCCCCCCCCCACCCCCCCCCTTTTTTTGTGTGTGTGTGTGTGTGTGTTTTTTGTTTTGTTTTGTGATGACATTTTGTTATGGTGCTACAATTTTCTGTTGGTGTTAGGTCACACTTTTTTCTCTCTCAGTTTTAAAGCATTTTTTCTGATTTAGCATGAATTTGGCATATATTTAAAGAAATAACTGACACATTTGTATATAGGCCACCCAGTCATGACAGAAATTGTAACACAAGCTTTTTGTTTGAGACTGGGGAAATTTGGAAATGTTTCATGATGATGACCTCCTTTGAGAGATACACTTCATACCAGGTTTATTAAGTTGACCCATTCTTAGGTCACAGAGGAGACTGAATTTATATATTTTTTAAGTTGTGACATTAAATTTTTTTAAGTTTTGAGTGTAAATTGGTTTAGCATTTGCTTATTTTTTTTAATATTTTCTTTTCCTCTTCATGTTGCAGAATTATATTGTTAGCATGTGTCCATTATTGATATGTGTATCATATGATTGCCTGCCAGGTTGTTAAGGCATTTGTGACCTTGACACCAGCCTACAAGAACAGTGATCCTGAGAAGCTGGCATCAGAACTCCAGGAACATGTGAAACAACTAACAGCACCATACAAGTATCCACGGAAGGTGGCTACCCTTTTCCCTTCCTGTTTTGTGTGATCAGGAGATTTTCAACTGAATGCTTTTGATTAAATATAATATCCAAACACACAAAAGGTTCAAAAGCACGCCGATTTGAGTAAGACCATGCAAAACATGCAGTTTTCAAGGTAAGCCCCTTTTTTCAAACAACAGACATTTATCATCATCTGTCCGGCTTGTCTGTTGCTTAAAAAATGGGTTTACCCAGAAAATATGTGCATGTTTTCTGTTGTCCTATTAATTTTTTTAATTTTTTACAATAATAATGTACATTTATCATGCGCTCATCAACACCCTGAGTGCTCACATCATACATATTAACCTAACTACAATATTCTGTACGGATACTATATTCGTCTTTCTTTGCCATCTTTCCTGTGTTTGGGTCTTAGAATGCTAGCAGTCATCTTTGTTTCAGACTTTTTTGAGGAAATACAATAAGCAGTTGTGCTCTGTTGAGGCATGATGTCAGCACTGAATGTCAGAAAGGCACGGTGATGGTAAACGAACGCTTCAGAAATTCAGGTTATTTTAAAGGGGAGGCTGAAGAAGCATTACACGCCCTAACTGCTTACTTCTGTCATCCCTTTCATCTTGTTTTTCCCCCAGATCGAATTTGTGAAGGACTTACCCAAGACCATCAGCGGCAAGATTCGTCGCGTGGAGCTGAGAGAGCAAGAGTGGAAGAAGCAAGGGAGCAAGTGAATCAGTAGCAGAGAAATGCACCTGTGATTAACTGAGCTGGATGTTTGGACTTGGAATCAGACTGATTACCTTGTTGAGAGGTATTGACTGCTTCACAGTCTTCACCAGCCAGCCAGTCATGTTTGGTGACCTTGTTGGGATATTTGTTATCCGAGTTAAAGAAAATGTGATGGTGACTGTGTTTGGTAATCTTGATCTAACATCTTCATTATGTTATCCAAGTGAAAGAGACAGACTCTAGAAATATTTTTTTTCCAGTGAAACCCCTAATGAGACTACAATGTGTGAAATACAATGTGTGAAACCCTTAATGAAAGACAACAACCCTGTGAAACTCCTAATGAAAGACTACAGAAACCCTGTGAAACCCCTAATGAAAGACTACAACAATGCTGCAAAACCCTTAATGAAAGACTACAGCAACCCATGGAAGAGCACATATCTATTAAGACCACCTGTTATGAAACTCATTTCCTCCAGGGTTGGATATTTATATAAATCAACCTCTGACAAAATGCCAGTATTTTCATTTAACATTTTCATGATTTTAAAGATGATCTTTTGGGAGGGTTTTTGCAGTATTAATTCACCTTGCTCTAATAACGTAAGATGTTGATAGATATGTGTTGTTCTTCTGGAGACTGTACTTGCTGATAACCAAGAAACTGTAATGAGATGACCTCTTCTTCTGAGGCAGAGGGACCTCGGTTCAAATCCACTTCGGCTGTCCTTTCACTTCAAAAGTTGTGGTCTGTGGATACTGTCTTGTGACTTTGTCCCTCACAATTATGAACCATTAAAATGGCTCTCATCGCTGCCCACCTTAATGCAGAAGTCATTCTGGTGGTGATAGGTATATAATCTCCCTCTCCCCCCCCTTCATACCCCTTCCCCCCCCCCCCCCCCCCCTTGTTCCCGTCCCAAATAAGCCTTATGGTTACTGTGGACATTAAGCACCACGCTTACTTACTTTACTTACTTATAGAGAAGGGCTTCTGGGTTGGCGCCTGTTTCGAGGTTTCACTCTTCTGTCCCCCTTTTCCCCACTCGTCCTCATCCCTATAGGCCTTCTCGCTTCTGTGGACGTTAAGCAGCAAAAACGCACATATGGAGAAGCATACTTCTGTTTTTTTATGGGCTTGCTTGTTGAATTCCAGTGTCGGGTAGTGTGCTGTAGATGTATTACGCACTGTATAGTTGATGATGATGATGATAACTGGTTAGAGAACAGCGCTTTATAAGAATTTATTATTATTATTGCTTTTACATAGTGCTGTGCTCTGCTTTCAAGCAGACTCACTGCACTTTTGTCGTGAGTGATTCTAAATGAGTGACTGTTGCACCTTATAGTGCTTTTTGGAATATCCTCCGAAGTGATGTACTTACAGCACTGTTTGGTTGTTACATGGCTGGTGCCACATGAAACTGCTGCCACCTCAGCACGTTCTGTGTACACCATACAACTATGCACCATGTCATGTCACTTCATGCAACTCCACATACATGTTATGTATTTACCAAGGAGTTTATCCTCTCCGATGTTTGATATACTCATCATTGTTCTAAACTGCATTGAGGGAACTTTCATTTTGAAATATAAGTATAGGGTTCTTGCTGACTTTTTTTTTATTGTTGTTACCAAAGAAGTCAAGTTTATTTTCTTGTTATCCATTTATAAAGTTTTCTGTCTGTTTTGTGTGTCCTTATATTTTGTGTTGTTGTGTTCTTTGTATTTTTGTTTCTGCTGACCTGTTTTTTATGTATTAGTGTGACACATGCATTATTGAGATTTGAACTGATCTATTGCATGTGCTTTTATTGAAATAACCAAGAAGTGCTATATGTTTGTTACTTATTCAGAGGCAGCATAAATATATCAAGACATTATATATTACTAAACTCTCTTTGATGATTAATTATATTGACTTTTTTTCATGAGATTCAACCTGTATATATATACTGTTTCTGGGAGAGAAAATATTCGCTTCTCATATCTAGTGATGATTACAAAGCTGCAGATCTCATCTGTTGTGAGCCCATGGGTGGTTTATGAGTCCGATTTTACTCAAATAATGTTAAAAGGAATGAAGTAAAAAATAAAAAAATAAAAAAAAGAACCTACGCCTTTCTCCTCAATCAATGGTGTGATGCCCTTGGCTTTCATGGTGCCTGCAGGTGGTGTCTGAAGCTCCTTTGGATGCTTCAGAAGGCAGAATGGTACGAATGATGCTGGTGATGTGTTTGTTATTAGATTTTGTGTGTGTGTGTGTGTGTGTGTTTTCCAGGTAAAACGATGCAAATGTCATATGACGGAAAATGTCCAAAGCAGCAATAGATCATTACTTTTTATCAAAACATCAAACCCAGTCAACCCTAACGGTCGTACCAGAGAAAGCAACAACAAAACATTGGACATGCCACAAGTAAGAGTGTGATTCTCTGTTTTCACAAGCATAGATTTGTAGAGGGTTTAAAACAAATGCAGTTGAATAAACCAGGAGGTAAGGAAAAGTCAGAATTTCTGGCAGAAGGTGAAGCATTCAAACTTATATCCTGACCTGCTTCAGGCTTTAAACAGAGTCTTTATAGTGTAATGTGGATTATAAACATTGAAGTACAGGGCAGTTAATGTATAAGAACAAAAACAGACACATTTATGTCAGCAAGTGTTCCGCGAGAAGACAGATTCCTCACATTTTGAACAGTTTTGACAAAACATATTGAAGTTGCTGCTCTAGGCCATAAGATGTGATACTTTATTAACTGTTTCTTGCAAAGCTACATGTTACTTATATCTCTCTTTACTTCAGTTCATATAACATATATTTCTCTTTACTTCAGTTCATTTAACAATTTCTTTTAGTACATTACTTAAAGCTTTATAAACCTTGGACAATTTGATCATATATGTGACCCTCATTGAAAACGTTTTTGGGGCTGGTCCGCCACACTACTCAGTGTCAAGCTTGGTAAACCCAGGAATATGAGCTGCTGGCTACTCCAACCCAAACCTCGTGAGGAGAAGGGGAAGTAGGATTTTCACAATGCAGACTAGGTTATATGGAGGATTCAGCTTGGTTTCTGGCTGAGGAGGTCACATTAACAGTGTAATGTAACCTTCAAGTTTCAAAGCCATTTTCAGAGTGCACTGCACCAAGGCTGAATTGTGTGGTGTTGACTCACCCCTGGACAAAACTTGGCCTGTACTTGGGTGGGTGGGTTGGGACTGAAAAAAATTAGTGCTGTTCCCGTCAGAATCTTGAAAGCAGTGATGATAGGAGCATGGACACGCTAGCTGTACTAGATGCAGACTGGTCAGTCATTACCAAATATAGAGGGGTCTTTGACCTTATGAATATTAATGAGTTAAATTTATCAGTTCCAGCTACTGTTGGACGCCCGCTCAGCTGCCGCGCTGGCGCAGACCGGCTTCTCACTTTCTGACCTAAATCCCTCTCTTGTCACAAGGACATTTATATCAAAATGAGTTTGAAGTACAGGACAAATAATGTATATCAACAAAAACAAACACACACATTTATATCAAACTTAGGAAAGGAGTTGCCTGTGCATTAGGGTTTGGATATAACCTGCTGAGTATGTTTGAATAATGTTTTGAAAATGCTCTCCATTTCAAAGCATAATCATGATAATGTGCCATATTTCATCCTCTCTCTCTTGAACCAAGACCAATAAATTGTGTGCACAGTAATAGTGATGATGAGTGTGTTGTTGTTGTTGTTGTTGTTGTTATTGATCACTATTCTCTGCTCTCAAACACTCACTCTGCTCGCATATGATTCTGCATGAGTGAATAGCTTTTTATACCGCGTTTTTCAATATCCACCAAAGCGGTGTACTTACGGCGCTGGCATGGCTGGTGTCACATGAAACTGCTGCCATCTCGGCGCATTCTGTGTACACCACACAACCATGTCACTTCACGCACTTTGTGTGTGTGTGTGTGTGTGTGTGTGTGTGTGTGTGTGTGTGTGTGTGTGTGTGTGTGTGTGTGTGTGTGTGTGTGTGTGTGTGTGTGTGTGTGTGTGTGTGTGTGTGTGTGTGTGTGTTTGACGACAGGGAAAGAGACTGATAGAGATGGAGGAAAGAGGAAGAGAGTGTGTGTGTGTGTGTGTGCGATGATAGGAAAAGAGATGGTGGAAAGAGTGTGAGACTGTACGTGTGCGCATGGAGGAAAGAGCGTGTGTGTGTTTGACGATAGGGAGAAAGATGGAGGAAAGAGTATGTGTCTGGCAACATCAACAGCTCATGCCACAACGTCAGTTTATTCACAAGATTCACAGGGTACACATATATATGTATGATTCCGAAAGAATATGCCATCAAGTATGGAAACAGGAATAAACAAACAAGGAGCAATAACTGATTAACATCACATATATACCAACATCAAAGATCTGACTTAAATGTGCATGTATGATTCCAAACGAATATGCCATCAGGAATAGGAATTGGAATAAACGAGGAGTTGTAACTGATTTGTGTCACATAAACACCAACAACAAAGACCTGGGTTAAGTAAGTAAATTGGTGTTTTACGCCCAGTCAACCAGTGTGAAGTTAAATATACATGTATGATTCCAAAAGAATATGCCATCAAGTATGGGAATTGGAATAAACAAAAGGGAGTTGTAACTGATTTGCGTCACGTAAACAACAACAAAGACCCGAGCTGACTACGGTGACTCACACATTGTATACAAGGTACATAAACCACACCAAAAATACGTCCTCAATAAAGGATGGAATAAGTGGTACTTATAAAAAAATCTCAAAAATCACCGGAATTAATTCAGATGACGAGATAACAACAACGATGACAACAACACGTGAAGGTACCCAACAACAATGCAGCAGCTAACAACGACGATTAGAAGTGACAATTTTGCGGCCAGTCCAGCAAACCAGCTGAACACTTACCATTTGCGAGAAAGACCTAAAATGCTAATATTACACTGTGATCACGTAACAACTAGCTCGGCTCCGTGTATGTGATTATGATCTTACACGACATGACACCTTTGTTTTTCAAATAATTTGAAGAAAATCTGGTAACTGTCGAATGTATGTATTCTCAACTGAGCCATGAAGGAAGGATCGTCTTTTTTTGTTGTCCTTTTCGTAAAGGAAGGATCATCTTCTTCTTTTTTCTTTTTCGTATAGTGTACAACTACAACAACGAGGACTGACATTTAGTGCATGCCGCTGGGTTATTTTGGAGTTGCCATATATACAGTCCACAGACTAACATTGAGTGCATGCTGAGTTATTTTGTTCAGGCTGTTTGACGTGCGTATGTGATACGGGGTACCTTAGTTTACAGTCTCATCCGAATGACTTTAGTAGTAATTTTTCAACCACTGTCGAGCGCTAATATATATACATAGCGCCGCAGCCACTTTTATGTGAAATCGTCAAGCATATCGAGCTATACCGTCGTTTGTGATAATGAGGTTCCATGCACATTTTCGCGTGTTTATCGCTTTTGTAACCGTAACAATTATGATATACCACTCGGTCGCTGTCAATACAGGCCATGCTGGCTTAGTCACGTACGGCGTAATGGGTGGAGCTGATTGGCTACATTTCTAACGTCACGTGTCACAAACGCTGATTGGCTACATTTCTAATGTCACGTGCCACAAACGTGGTGGTCGTCCTGAGCTCATCGTCCCTAATAGTCTGTACGGTCTCTGTGGCCGTAGAGCAATACCGAACGAACAATTACAGTCTTGCCCCTAATCTGGCATCCGAGACACCAAGACCCAAGAATAACAACAGTTACAGTATCATTATCCGTCGGCACCGCACAAGTCAATCCGACGTAAAGCCAGATCAAGGAGAAGAACAAACAGCTATAACTTGAACTATTTTCGGACTGCTAACAAAGAACTGCATGTATGTACATCGGATGCTTCTTTGACAGAACCGCAGTATGAAAGCTGTAAAGCAGAAATTTATTGTTTCATTTAAAACACGATGTGTGTGTGTGCGTGCGTGCGTGCGTGCGCGCGTGCGTGCGTGACTGTGTGTGAGAGAAAGAGAGAGAGAGAGAGAGAGAATGTGTGTGGGGGGGGGGGGGGGAGGGGGCGCGCGTGTAGCAACGCTTTGTACGAAGAAACAAAAGAATTAACGGGGGGGGGGGGGGGGGGGGGGGGGGAGCAGAATTCTACAAATATAAGAATTAACTCTAACAATCAGGCGCCGCGTACCTGCCTAACCTCTCCGTATTTAGCAAAATTATTATCTGTCTGTGCCATTAGTCCAGCTCAGAAGCAATAATGGTATTGACCTGAAACTGAAAATTGGAACATTAGCCCATAAATTGGTTCCACGCGCACACATATCTAGAGGGGGCGGGGATAGCTCAGTGGTTAGAGCGCCGGACTCGTGATTGAAAGGTCGCGGGTTCGAATCCCTGCTGGAACGGCGGGAGAATTTTCTTCTCCAGGGTCAACTTTCTGTGCTGACTCTTATTTCGGTATCCGTTCCACCCCCGTGTTACCACAGTAGCACGTAAAAAATCCCGGTCATTCTGCCAAAAGTGCAGGTGGCAGGTTACAGCTAAACACGCATACACCTTACGTATGTGGCTTTTATTGAACCGTGCTTCGGCATTGGTCACAACTTGTCCCTAATATGTCAAATGACATCTGAGGACATTAAGCATCAACTCATCATCATCATCATCACATATCTAGTAAACCTTGCATGGTGCGTGCAACCAGCATTTTAGTTTCCAGATCGCATAGCTAAGACGTAAAACATGCGGCCCTGCACGTGAGGTGGAGTTTGTATTGTAACACGATCAAGTATAATACACCGATCATGATACGCGCGCGTTTATAGTCGTTTGGCTGTAAGGTAGAGTGAAGTGAACCATGCTTTATGCGAACTAAAGAAGCAAGCAAGCAAACAAACAAAAAGACACAACAACAAGAACAAACAGCAACGACAAAAAGGGAGAGAGAGGGGGGGGGGAGAGAGAGGGGGGGGGAGAGAGAGAGAGAGAGAGAGAGAGATCTATTGGAGAAATAACTTCAAAGACCAGACCAGAGACCGCCTGCCTACTAGAATTTGCTCGAAACAGCAAAATTATGAACCAGATGCAGTTTGACTCCGGCTAAGGTGCAGTTTTGGTAGATGTGAAAACATCAGTGAAACAATAAGTCCAAGCCACTAACTGAAGTGGTCCAGGCAGTTTCACGTGAAAAAGAATGACAGAATTATTTTTCTTCTGCTTCTTCTTTTTTGTCGAAGACATCTTGGAAATCAAAGGACGAAGTTTAAAACAGCACGCAGAATTTGGAGTTTGTACGAATTAGCCTGGATGGAGGAACGGGCGCAGAATTTTAAGTCTGGGCGCAGTCTGGTAGAGAGGAGGAGGAGGAGGGGGAGAGAGAGACTGAGAGAGAGAGAGAGAGAGAGAGAGAGAGGGAGAGAGAGAGAAGACAAGACTATTTTATTGTCAGGCCTCCGGCCCATAACAACAGGAGTGAACATTCAGGCAATTCAAATTTTCATGGATCCAATGACGGACTTAAACTCAGTTTTCAAGTGTTTAAAGCTTTAAAAACGAAGGTGGATAATTTCTCCATGGTGGGTGCGTTCGTGCTAGCTAATAATAAGGAAGATTTAAACACGGATGGTTGTCTATGGTACTTTGGTGGAATAAGTTCATCTCTCAAGGCTGTATACTCTGGACATACTAGTAAAAAATGTACTTCTGTTTCTGGCGTATTACAGAATGGACAATTTATATCCCTGTCGCGAGCAAAGGCTATAGACTGTAGGTAATGGCATTTTAATGCAGACATTCCAATTCTGAATCTAGAAAATACTCTCCGCACGTTTATGTTGTTAGAGAGCTTAGCGAAGAATAAAGAAAGACTTTCGCCTTCAACAACAACAACAACAAAAATGTTTTTGACAGCTCCAGATGTGTCCTCAGCATGTCGCCAACATCACCAATCTTCTGAACTAAATTCCCTCTTGTAAAAAAAAAAACTCCATCTCACTCGGACAACGACCTTGGGCTGCAGTCGCTCCTAGTGAGGGAGTTGCTGTTGGTATGGACGTGAGAGATCTTGGCCACCTTGGTCGACTTGGTACCCGACTCGCTGCCAGAGAGAGCGAACCAGCCACAGCCCAAGCGATTCAGAACGACCTGGCGGAAACTACGGTTGGTGGTGATGTAGACAATACAATTGGCGGAGCTGTGCAGGTGAGCCAGCATGGTGAAGAAGAGATGCAGCTCCACGGAGAGCTTCTGGTAGAAGTCGAAGACGATGACGATGCCGTAGGGGACCCAGCAGACCAAGAACACGACAAAGATGCCCAGCAGCATCCGAGACGTGCGAAGGGTTTCCAGCCAGGTCTTGCGGAGGCGGAACGGGTCACTGTCGTTGAAGATGTAGAGGTTGTACTTGGTCCTGGAAACGGAGACGTGTCAGTAATAAAACGTACAGTAATTAATCAACACGCTAGGGAGTTAATTAACACTCGAAAGTCGTCACACAAACACAACAAAGACTTGAGTCACCTACGGTAATTCTCACCTGACGTGCGAGTAAATACAAGGTACCTAAACTCCACCAAAGGTACATCCTCAAAATCCACCACCGTACCTGTGGATGTGCCCGACGACAGCACCGTACCTGTGGATGTGCCCGACGACAGCACCGTACCTGTGGATGTCCCCGAAGACAGCACCTTACCTGCGGATGTGCCCGAAGACAGCACCTTACCTGCGGATGAATCCGACGACAGCACCTTACCCGTGGATGTGCCCGAAGACAGCACCTTACCTGCGGATGAGTCCGACGACAGCACCTTACCTGCGGATGTGCCCGAAGACAGCATCTTACCCGTGGACGTGCCCGAAGACAGCACCTTACCCGTGGACGTGCCCGAAGACAGCACCTTACCCGTGGACGTGCCCGAAGACAGCATCTTACCCGTGGACGTGCCCGAAGACAGCGGCTTACCTGTAGATGTGCCTGAAGATGAGGATGTAGCAGAGGAGCATGGCGACGAGGGGCGTCAGGATGAGGCCGATTGACACGAACATGGTGTAGGAAAACGAAGCGGTCCGGTCCCATATGCACTGGTGGCTCTTGGGGTCGAAGAAGTGGTCACCCCAGCCCAGGAAGTTGGGCGCCTCAAAGGAAAAGGCGGCTATCCAAACGAGAACGCAGGCGGCGATGGAGGTCTTGGCGGTGAAGACCTTGTCGTACACGGCGTTGTGGCAGATGAAGACGAAGCGATTGAGGGAGGCCAAAGACAAGGACAGGAATGCGCAGAAGCACGCCGTCAGACAAATGGTGGCCACTGCCTCACAGAGCCACTTCTTGTCGTCGAACCAGCTTTCTCCCTTCACCACGGCTGAAATCCCAGCAAGCAACTTGTAGACTATGGGATCGTATAAAACAATTTGCAGTCAGCCTGGAAATGAACCAGTTTTTTTGTTTTTTTCCTTTACCACGGCTCAAATCTCAGTAAGCAACTTATAGGCTATGTGATCGTATAAAACTCCTCGCTTTCGGGGCGGAAATTAACCAGCTTTTTCCCTTCACCACGGCTCAAATCTCACCAGACAACTTATAGACTATGTGATCGTATAAAACTCCTTGCTGTCGGGGCGGAAATGAACCAGCTTTTTCCTTTTACCACGGCTCAAATCTCACCAAGCAACTTACAGACTATGTGATCGTATAAAACTCCTTGCTTTCGGGGCGGAAATGAACTAGCTTTTTCCTTTCACCACGGCTCAGATCCCAGCAAGCAAACTACAGACTATGCGATCGTATGGCACAGTCGTCGGGGTGGAAATGAAATAACTTCCTCTCCATTGAGAGCTAGGTGGTGGCAACACAGATCATGACACAGAGAGAGAGCCAATGCATTTTAACGAAAGGTCTAGCTCTTGCCGATGACACAAAGCAACGGTGGTAACACAGATATCAGAGAGAACCAACAAATTTTACTGAAAGGTCTAGCTCTCACCAGTGACACAAATGCGATCAGCAATGGCGGCAACACAGATATCAGAGAGAGAGAGAGAAAGATAGACAGAGAGACAGAGAGAGCCGATGAATTTTATTGAAAGGTCTAGCTCTCACCAGTGACACGTATGGGACCAGCAACGACGGTACCACAGATATACGAGAGATCCAACAGATTTTACTGAAAGGCATAGCTTTCATCAGTGACACACATGGCATAAACTATAGCGGCAACACAGATAGCCTACCAGAGTGAGAGAGCGAGAGTGAGAGAGAGAGAGAGAGAGAGAGAGAGAGAGAGAGAGAGAGAGAGAGAGAGAGAGAGAGAGAGAGAGAGAGACGAGAGAGACGATAAAATTTAATGAAAGGTCTAGCTCTCACTAATCACACATATGGGAACAGCAATTGCGGTAACACGAATATCAGAGAGGGGGGGGGGGGAGGGATTTTATCGAAAGACCTAGCTCTCGCCAATGACACGCGTGGGATCAGCAATGGTGGCAAGACAAGACCATATCACAGAGAGAGCCAACAGAGCTTTATGGAAGGTCCAGCTCTCACCCGGCAATGACACACATGGGATCAGCAATGGCGACAACACAGATCATACCATACAGAGAGCCGATACATTTTAACGGAAGGTCTGGCTCTCACCAATGACACACATGGGATCAGCAATGGCGACAACACAGATCATACCATACAGAGAGCCGATACATTTTAACGGAAGGTCTGGCTCTCACCAATAACACACATGGGATCAGCAATGGCGGCAACACAGATCATACCATACAGAGAGCCGATACATTTTAACGGAAGGTCTGGCTCTCACCAATAACACACATGGGATCAGCAATGGCGGCAACACAGATATCAGCGAGGGGCCAGGTTGACGATGAACATTTTCCCCGTGCGCTGGAAGTTCCTCAGGGTTCCGATCACCAACAAGATGAGCACGTTGCCTCCTGATCCGATCTGTAACATCACAGTAACAGCTAGCACTAGGGTTCAGCATTGAGCTCTAAGCCCCGCCTCTCTCCCCAGTCACAAGCTTTCGATCTGACCACCGTGTGGAGCTGCGCGGACTGTTTGGATGAGCCATGATTATTATTTTGGTGTCTGTTTAAATGCGACGCAATACAACTTTATTATCTCTGCGCAGAGAAATTTGCCGTCTGGCTCGTCATTGGCAAAACATTCAATAAACGCTACAATAAAAGAATCGACAGTTCAATAAAATAATGAGGTGTGAATATATATATTTTGTGTGTGTGCGTGTGCGCGGGCGCGTGCGTGCGTGTGTGTGTTCATGCGTGCGTGCGTGTGTATGTGTGTTTGGCCTCTCTCTGTCTCTGTCCCTCTCTCTCTCTCCCTCTCTCTCTCCCTCCCACTCTCCCTCCGTTTC
>OY757541.1:19542109-19584609 GCA_963584105.1 Alviniconcha strummeri | reverse complement strand
CACACACACACACACACACACACACACACACACACACACACACACACACACACACACACACACACACACACACACACACACACACACACACACACACACACATCCCATCACCTACACCTACACCTTTACACAAAAATGGTTCAAAGCAGAGTGCAGTGTATTTTTTGGTTATTCCCAGACACCGTATATCTCTCACACTTACTGGTTTGGAAACCTACCAACAACAACAACAACAAACAAACAAACTTTGTCAAAGCAGAACGGGCTGAGCTCGCTTGCAATTCACCGTCACGTTCGTCCAAAAACCTGTTGCGGCCTATTAGTAAAGTTGACCTGGCGCTACAGAAACTAATACCCAATGAGGTGCATGCAACGTAAATTGAAAGGAGACCCAAAACTGAGCAGTACCCCACAAGTTTAGATTTTAGACAGAAAGGCAAATTAAACTAAAGCAGTCAACCCCTGGCCAACACTAAACTGAGATGCTGTATAGACTACCCAGACTGATCACACCAGACTACCCAGATCATACCAATCTTGTCACGGGAAAAAAAGCAACCACGTCGGAGCCTGTGTGGAGTCCAGGATGACTGACAGGCGATGTTCTCTGCGACGAATGAGCCAGTGAGCAATATGCCGTGTGTCACGTGCTGACGGATCTTGATGGCAGACGGACAAGACATGCAGCACCTAGCCTACTGTGACTGAATGAGAGACAACTACAATGTGGAAACATGTCTGTTTGTAGCCTGTGTGTGTGTGTGTGTGTCAGTGTGTGCGCGCGCATGCGTGCGTGCGTGCGTACGTGTGTCCGTATATGTGTGTATGTGTGTGCGTGCGTATGTGTGTGTGTGTGTGTGTGTGTGTGTGTGTGTGTGTGTGTGTGCGCGCGCGCGCGCGCGCGTGCGTATGTGTGTCAGTATGTGTGTGTGTGTGTTTGTGTGCGTGCATACGTCCGTGCGTGCGTGCGCGCGCGCGCGCAGTGGGTTGCCGGAGGGCTTTCCGCTGGCATAGACGGTTTACAATCGTGTATCGTCGATCAGTAGATTCACTTTTCCGGTTCTTCGTAGGCTACGCGGGTACAATGAACGAGTCATAATTATTCTAGTCTAAGTCATTATACAGAAACTGATACACAATAATTGTGACATGTCGTCTCCTGGCTGTCACATACATAGTAGCCATTCAAGTGATTTGATATGTATTAGTAATGAATCAAGTCTTGTCGACAGTGACAGTTTTCGACTAGTCTAACACACACACACACACACACACACACACACACACACACACACACACACACACACACACACACACACACACACACACACACACACACACACACACACACACTAACACACACTAACACACACTAACACACACGAAGCCGGGGGAAACAACAAAAAACTTGAACCGGCAACTACTGAATCAGAACTGCACGTGAATGAAGCGGCGGCACATCCTTCGGGTTTAAGTAAGTACTTGATGTAAACATGGTGCTTAACGTCCACACTAAACCATAAGGCTTATTATGGACGGGAACTGAGAAGGGGGAGGGGGGAAGGGGGTATGGAGGTGGGGGACTAAGAGGAAGATTATATACCTCAGTATCGCTACACCGGCTCAGTGTCAGTCACCGCTGACCCGAGAATGACTCCTGCACTAAGACTAGCGGCAGCAAGTAGAGCCATTTTAATGTTTCATTAACTGTGAGGGACAAAATCACAAGACAGTGTCCGGCACAAACCACAGCTTTTGAAGAGAGAGGAGAGCCGAAGGCTGAAGAATCAATGACTGACTGGGCCGTGGCCGGCTCCGCCGCCGCCAATATGATCAGTCAGTCACAACATAGTAATTATGGATTAATCATAACCGGGTAGAGCCACGTCATGGATCAGGTAGGCTACTTTAGAAGTTAGGACCGTCACTGTCACATCTCCAGTCAGTTCGGAACTGATGATGTTCAGCTGCGACTGCGGTCTCAGTAGTCGGCGGCGCCCCGGCCACAGGCGCCAGACGGCCGGCAGCATCCTGATAGTCGTCACTGTTAAAAAAAGAAAAGGAAAAAAAGAAAACTGAAAGGGGTGGGGGGGGGGGGGGGGGGGGGGCTGGGGGTGCCGGTGGGGTGGTAGTGGTGAGAAAGATGAAAAAAGCCTGGCCCTCCTCCCTCTTCCGCACCGATGGGGGCAAAACCAGCACCAACACTTTTTTTCACCGTACTGGCACAAGTCACGTCCTCGCCGGAAACGGCAAAGCTTACATAGTGACTGTCAGTTAGGAACTGACTCGGTGAACGGGAATGGGATAGGGAATGAGAACCCAGGCCCACCTCCCTCTTCACACAGCTCCTGAGCTCTGAAACAGCAGCAGCAGCAGCAGCAGCAGCAACAACAACAACAGAAAATTCGGCGTCAAACGCGCCAGAACATCTGTCATGTCACTAGACTGACTAGTAAATATCCTATGAGCCCACGGGGACCAAAATAGCGCCAGTGCGGTTGAACGCTTGCCGGAAGTGACGATCCGCATAGCAGCAGCGAAAGCTTCAAAATGGCGGCTCCTGGTGGAAATGTTGGGCAGGGCGGATTTTGGAGCGCCCCCCAGGCTCAATACAGTAAACAGACGCACGATTTACTTAAGGGTGAGTCGAAAATACGTTCATTAATTCTTCGTTTCTCAAAAGCGTAGAACCGATAGCCAGGTAATATTCTCTTACCTGTTTTCGTGTTTAGTTTGTCCCAAGTTCCTTTTATTTTGTTTTGTTTATCAGTGACAGTTACAGTCATGGGATCATCAGTAGCCCTCGGGGACCTTTTTACATCCCGTCAGAAGTTAATTTATTTTGTTGTTATTGTTATCGTTGCTGTCGGCTGTGCTTGTTATCATTCTCCTGGCAGATTAGAATGGCATATGTCTGAATTGTTAAAAAGATGACGGTGTAAATTCCTGAAAGAAGAAGTTTTGAATCCCTTCTTTTATAATTGTTTGAAATGATCTTTCATATTTGGTAAACTAGTACACTTTGGGTAAAATCCATTCAATATGGTAGTGGAAGACCTAAAAATAAAACTGTTAGCTTCTAAAAGCTGGGACCGGTCTGAATAAAACTGGTAAAGAAACTTATGCCACTCTGGTCAAGTGGAGTCCAGTTTGTTCTTGAAAGCCTTCAGAGACTCTTTGACTTTGTTAATGACATCAGCCAATCAGGTGACAATGCCTTTTAGCTGGTGATAATTCTAAAGGAAAAGAAATGCTGATGCAGGCTTGTACAATACAAATGTCCTTTGGCTAAGACTGAGGCCCCCATGAGCATGCATTTATTTGCAGTGTGTGAAAAGATGACATACAGCTTGTAGATCCTGTAGTCCATGTCACAGTTTGGTAGATTATGGAAATGCCAAATAACCCAGTATGGTCTCAGGAGTGTCAGAGTCTAACAAGTCTTCAAGTTGGATATTATCTATAGAGAAGAAGAACACTTATTGACTTAAACAGTTTTAGTTTGCATTTGTCACTTTGTGTCATCTTGTTGATGTCACAGTAGCTAGTTCCAAGATAATATTGTTGACATTGTATCTTGGTGATACATCATACTCGTAGAGAATATTGTATGCCTTCTTCTTCTTATTATTAATTATTAGCATTGACTTTGGTATAATTTACAAAAAATACACTGTAAACTAGTGCAACTAGCTTGAACCTTATTATGGTCATACTTCTGCATGTTTATTGTTTGTGTTTTCCATCAATCAAACTGGTGATTTTAGAATTGCAATTAAGCTTGATTCAAGTTGCAGTTCTGTGTTTTCATATTTTGCTCTTGTTTTTACTAATCTTAGTCTTAAACTAGTTAAAGTATAACTGTATGATCTTATTTATTATAACTGACATTAATAAGCATTGGCTTTAACTTTTATTATAAGTAGTATAAGCATTTGTTGAGCAAATCAAATTTTGGGTTACGCTCAGACAAAATTGTATTGAATACACTTCCTTACTCAAGTTACTGTATACTCAGAATCAAGTTCCAGACAGTCTGTGCTTCAAACATGGATACTGCTGGCCAGAGGGTTTGGGTTTTGTCCTGGTCTGATAAAGAATAATTGGAACACACACACACACACACACACATACACACACATGCTCACATGCTTGCACACAGACACACACACTCACACACACACACACACACACACATGCATGCATGCACACATGGACGTACATGCACACACATGCGCACACACACACACAAACACGCACACACACACACATGCATGCATGCACATATGCACATGCATGCACACACATGTGCACACACACACAAACACACATACACACACACACACACATGAAACAATATTCCTCAGTAGTGGTATGTCGTCCCAGACAGCTCCTTGACATCATTTCTTAAGTAATGCTATAATAGTTTTTATGTTGTGCATATTAGGACTTTTGGTTGAATGTTTCAGAAATGATGAGAGAATCAAAGCTGACCAACTTCCAACAACGGCAGCTAGACAAGACTCTGAAAGGTAAGTACAATGCCCAATTTTCAAAGCAAATGCTTATGATCATAATATATACTCCGCATGAACTGAGCTTTGTTGGACAAACAAGTGTTAACTTGTCAAATGTGTTCAGTTGCAGGAATTTAGTTTTTTTTTACAAGGGGTGTGTGTGTGGTGGTGGTGGTGATGGGAGTGGAGGGTTGGAAGGTGTGTGTGTGCACTGTGTGCATGCACATGTATGTGTGTGTGTGTGTGTGTGTGTGTGTGTGTGTGTGTGTGTGTGTGTGTGTGTGTGTGTGTGTGTGTGTGTGTGTTTGCAAGTTTGATTGACTGTGTACAAGTCTGTATTTTTGTTCAGATCAGTTGTCAGAACTTTCATATCTCTGAGTGCCTGATTTGCTTCTTTGTTTAACTGTTTTTGTTGTTGTTGTTCAGCTCTGTTTTGATTTCTCTATTCTGTCATTTGAATGAGTGAAATATTCAGAACTTATTTCTGCTGGCAGCTGCATGAATGCAGAAACACAGCTGAGTGAAAATTAGGGAATTACCTCACTTAGCATATATATATATATTTAGGTATTTCCAGCATGCTTGCTATCTGTGTTGTTTGTCTCATAAGTGGTTGGTTAGCATAAGAATTGAGATAAAGAGATGGCAGTTATGGCGAAGACACACGACTGAAGCAGTAGGATATTCAAATTCAAATTTAAATTTTAAAAACTTTCATTATCCCACAAGGTGCAATTTTGGCAGGCTCATAAAATAATGAATACATAAAGTTAAAGAAGAATACAACAAACACATTATGACCAACAAAGGGTCTTACCTTAACCACATTTATAAATACAGAACAAACTGTGATGTCATCATAAAATAGTAATTAACTTATGATCACATACTTGTTTTGTTTTAGGATAGGTAACTGTGCAGGGTGAAAATGGCTTTCAGAGTACTGTGACCGATATGACCTGCAGTGCCGGTCCCAGATAATTGACTTTCCATCATGTGGAACCAAGTTGGTTTTGCATGTTGTGTTTTGCATTTTGTCATAATAAATGGCATTCTTTTTAACCTTTCATGTGTTTTGATTCTGTATTACTGAGGTAAATTTTTACTGTTGGTTATATAACTTTTTACAAGGGGGAGGCCAGTTACCACTGAGACTTCCTCCAACATCCAGCGTGAAACAGGCCAAGCCCATGAAGAAACCCCCACCCAGCAAGGTTCTCAATCCAAAGTGAGTGTGCCAGTCAAATATTAATTTGTCACCAGGAGAGGGAATGCTCTTCTCACTGATGAAGATGTCTGACAAAGTGTGGCAGTGCCCACGTGTTTGAGAATTTTTATGTTTTTCTCTCTCTCACTCATGTATGATCAACCTGGCCCTTTCTGTGGGTGAGTTTGCTGAAAATGAAATGATTTTGAACTGTTGGATAAACCTGGCAGTTGAGAGAGTGGTTTGTCTGGTTTGCATGTGCTGATTGGCTAATTGGTGGGGACTGTCACTCAACTCTCAGTGACCCATTAATTGTAAGTTGACTATTGTAAATCTTCCAAATTTCTTCAGAAACTTCCTTACCTTTTGGTACTACAGGTAACATGTACAGAGCAGGGGTTACTTTTGTCAGGTTTGAGAAGAAAAGGAGTGTAAGAATAGACCAGTGTATGAATAGGCTTTCACTTTTTGTTTTGCGTTTTATTTGCCAGTTAACCTGGTTTTATTTCTCTGTGATTTTCTGTCTTCTGCTGTTATTTCCCCACCCCTGTCTATCTCTCTGACTGTCTTGGTGTCTGTGTAGTTTCAGATATGTTTTGTTCATGAGGTAATATGTATTGAGTATTGTACTGAAGATAAATATGTTTTCCTTCTTTCTGTCCATCTGTCTGACTGTCTTGGTACCTGCATACTTTCTTCAGATTTTCAGACAATATGCCACAAGTATTTTACCAGTCATGTGTTTTTTTCTCTTCATCGTGTGACAGGAACTACACAGGAGGCTTGAGAAGCAGAGACACAATGGAGGCACAAGGAGCTTTCGTGAAACCAGACTATGTCCCACCTCGAGGAAGTAGGTTCACGTATTTTAAATCCTTCAGCCATTTCTCATAACATGTTTTTGTCAAACCAGACTATGTCCCACCTCGAGGAAGTAGGTTCACGTATTTTAAATCCTTCAGCCATTTCTCATAACATGTTTTTGTCAAACCAGACTATGTCCCACCATGAGGAAGTAGGTTTACATGTTTTAAATCATTCAGCCTTTTCTCATAACATGTTGCTTTTGTCAATCCAGAGTATGTCCCACCACGAGGAAGCAGGTTCACATATTTTGAATCCTTCAACCTTTTCTCATAACATGTTTTGTCCAATAAAGTTGTCCTCTCTCCAATGAGTGAAAGAGGTTGAAATAGAACTGCAAATCAAGGATTTTGTTTTGACATGCTCGTTTGCTTTGATCCCACTTGCATAAGTGGTGATTAGCGGGACTTGATGCAAAAAAACTGACACACGTTACAGCTGGCTGAATGGTTACCTGCGACTTCTTTGATCTTGTTCATCTGTTCTTTGTCCTGAAGAATACACATCTCTCCTTGTTGTTTGTTGTTGCAGTCATGCACAGATCTTTATTTGTGGGTCTTTTTCAGTTTTCGTTTGTCATCTATCCTGAAAGAAAAACAACAGCTGCAGTCACGCACAGATCATCTTTATTTGTGGGTCTTTTTGTTTGTCTTGTATCCTGAGAAAACACCTCTCTTTGTAGTTGCAATCTTTCACAGATCATCTGTGTTCATCGGTCTTTTTGTATGTTTGTCTACTATCCTGAGAAAACACACCTCTCATTGTTATTTGCAGTCATGCAGTAATGATCTTTATTTTTGTTTGTCTTTCTTCTTTTCTGAGAAAACACACCTCTTCTTGTTGTTTGTAGTTGCAATCACACACAGACCATCTGTATTTGTGGGTCGTTTTGGATGTCTGTCTGCTATCAAAAAACAACAACAATGGCACCGCCTGTTGTTGTTTGTAGTTGAGGTCATGCACAGATCATCTTCATTGTTTTGGTCTTTTTTGTTAGTCTACTGTTTGTAGTTGAGGTCATGCACAGATCATCTTCATTGTTTTGGTCTTTTTTGTTAGTCTGTCTTCTATCCTGAGAAAAGACACCTCTCCTTGCTGTTTGTAGTTGAGGTCATGCACAGATCATCTTCATTGTTTTGGTCTTTTTTGTTAGTCTGTCTTCTATCCTGAGAAAAGACACCTCTCCTTGCTGTTTGTAGTTGAGGTCATGCACAGATCATCTTCATTGTTTTGGTCTTTTTTGTTAGTCTGTCTTCTATCCTGAGAAAAGACACCTCTCCTTGCTGTTTGTAGTTGAGGTCATGCACAGATCATCTTCATTGTTTTGGTCTTTTTTGTTAGTCTGTCTTCTATCCTGAGAAAAGACACCTCTCCTTGCTGTTTGTAGTTGAGGTCATGCACAGATCATCTTCATTGTTTTGGTCTTTTTTGTTAGTCTGTCTTCTATCCTGAGAAAAAACACCTCGCCTTGCTGTTTGTAGTTGCAGTCATGCACAGATCATCTTCATTGTTTTGGTCTTTTTTGTTAGTCTGTCTTCTATCCTGAGAAAAGACACCTCTCCTTGCTGTTTGTAGTTGAGGTCATGCTCAGATCATCTTTATTTTTGTTTGTCTTTTTGCGATCAGTCTTCAATCCTGAAAAACACAAATATATACCTCCCTTTGTTGTTTGCAATTGCCATTGTGCACAAATCATCTGTATTTGTGGGTCTTTTGGTATGTCTGTCTGTTATCCTGAAAAAACATGTCTCACATTGTTGTTTGTAGTTGCAGTCACACACTAATCATCTTTACTTTTCTGGTCTTTTTGTCTGTTTTGAAAAACAAAAACACCCCTCCTTGTTGTTTGTCTTACACAGATCATTTTTATTTTTGTTTGTCCGTCTTTTATCCTGAGTAAACAGCTACAACCCTCTCCGTGTTGTTGGTTGTTGCAGTCACGCGGTCAGCCCGTGAGAAGGAGAAGCTGGCCAACATCATGGCTTATGGCGAGGACGTGGACAAAATTCCCCTTGAACGTGTGCGCAGACGCCTGGCAACACCTCCCCCTGACCCCGACCGATTTGATGAATGTGGGTGAACTTACTGCCGTCTTTGTGTCTGTTTTGTTTGAACAATGTTATTATAAATTATTTCTTTTGTGTACATGTTTTTTGTTTGTTTTGAGTGTGGGCTTTTGATAGAGTTGATGTACCATGTGTTTGCTCACATTCCTGGTGAGAGTTACGAGGGGCGATTCAGCTCTTTGTTGTGTTTGTGTGGTGTCTTTTGAGTGTTAATTAACTGGCTGAGTTTTTTCTTCAGTTTTTTGTCCCCTCCCTTTTTAAAGTTTCATTTATGTAAGACGAACAAACGTTTTGCCATCATTATTACTTGTGTGGATTATGCTCAGATTCAGTTTTGTGACACCGTTTCTCCACGTGACTGCTGTTTCAGTACAAAGTGAAATTGAGGACCGGCAGAAGTTCCTTGCAGACATGGAGGCATTGGGGCAGGGAGACAAGTACCGACAGATCATTGCCACGGAAATATCACAGGTCAGTTGTGCCCCTTCCTCTTTTGCAGATTGCAGAAGCATTTTGGTTCACTCACTGGTTGATTTCTGCAATTTAATCTTATTAACCTATGAGACCAGATAAGCTACTTAACTAGTATGGGAACAGCATTTGAAACTGAAAAAAAAAGATTTTTAGGGAAATTTTGTCTGACAGATTCAGGGAAGCTATGTGTTGGAGTAATGTATAAAAGAGAGAGAGAGAGATGGTAATTTTTCTTTAGTCATACCTGGGTGAATATCAGTGACCTCAGGGAGAATTGGTTATGAAAAAAGGGAATATCTTTTGAGGCATATGTAAGGTCTGCCAAAACTGTGACTTGATGACTGCATGTTTATGTCAAATAGAACTGCTATTAATACATGCAATATGATCAGATCAGAACTTAAAATACAGCACATCCCTCCACTTGAAATGGAAGTAAGTACATATACAATACAAGACGAGGCAGCAGAGCTCTGTGTGTGTGTGTGTTCCATACTAGCAATACTTGAAACCTGACTGATTTCAGAAAGTACGGGAGATGGAGATAATTGACAAGAAACGCTCCCAGCAGCTGGAGGAGATGATGAAGAAGCAAGCAGCTGAAGCCAAGAAAGATGAAGGCATTCCACATGCCTCAGTCTCCTGAGGGGCAGTCCTTGCTTTTATCTAGTCTACACTTTCAGTCCTTGTGTCTTCACCCGCTCATCACGTCAAATTGTCTTTGTTTAGTTCTGTGAACTGAAGTCTGTGCCAAGTGCTTTTTGAATGAATCTGGCGGCCAGTTTTTGAGAACACTTGAACTTGAACTCGATCTTGAAAACTTTATTTTACAAGGAGTGTAGTTTAGGTTCAGTCAAAACAGTCCAACAGAGCACCAGAGAAGTAGTTTGATTTATTAACATTGCTGATGACCATTCCATTGTGTTGCCTCTCACCTCACGATTTTTGTTGCGTGTCATGAGAACTGTACGAAATAAACTGTCTCCACTACAGTGATTTTGGTATTTATTTACAATCACTTCCGTCCATATTTTGTGACATTCTTGTATGTTTTGTTATGCTTGTTTACAGTCAAAGTTTTGTCCCTAGTTTGGGTGGTTCGTGTGTTTTGTTTTACTCAAATAATGCAATTTGTTGCTTGCTCATATGTAGGAAGTATATTCAGTCATTTTCTATTTATCAGATGTAGGCATTGTGTTCATTAGTGAAGCCTTTTCTTTGAGAATTCTTTAGTGGTGCTTTACATCCACAGAAACCATAAGGCTTATTAGGGAATTAGGGATGGGGAATTGAGGTGGGGGAAGAGGGAGACTACACCTATTGCTACACTGTCATCACCAGAATGACTCCTGCATTAAGATGGACAGTGATGAGAGTCATTTTAGTGTTTCATAATGGTGAGATACAAAGTCACAATTAGACAGTGTCCACAAACCACAACCTTTCTGAAGAAAAGGTAGAGCTGAAGCAGAATCAAGCCGAGGCCCTTCTGCTTACCAGCCTAACGCCTTACCGCTAGGCCAAACTGGCTCACTGTTTGAGAATCTTGAAACACGGGTATATATTTAGTGAATCAGTCCAGTCTTCTCTAGAGGTTCATGGGATCAGGTGAAGACTTCCCCAGCGGGAGACTGTTCCATATTCTGGCAGAGGTGGAAACAGTGCAAGTGGGTGCTGAGACTATCCGCCAGGAGCTGAAAATTCCGCTTAAATCTCACCTGCAAGACTTGTTTGTAATTTTTTGTTGTTGTTCTGGTGAATGCATTTGGTTATAAATGTGTGAGACTGTAATTACCAGATCAGGTATTAGATGTCTGAATAGCATTAACAGTGACCAGCATTCATTTGGTTGCTGACATGTATTTACCCCGTGCCCACTGAAATGATCTCCTCACGAAGATTTGCTTGATCTGTGATGCACATGGGATGTTGTTGTGAATTGATACACTGCACTCTGCTCATGAATGGCCTTCATGTGCTGTGCTGTGCTGTGGACAATACCCAAAGAACGTTCATGAGGTTCACCAAGGTAACGAAGATTGTTTTTGAGGTTTAAGGCTGTGGTCCACTTTCAATCATGGTCATATGACTGTATGATGTAGGATCAGTTGCTATGGGAAACCAAGTTTAAGGCTGTGATCCATTTCCAATCACAGTTGTATGAGATGCATGATCAGTTGCTATGGGAAACCAGGTTTAAGGCTGTGATCCATGATCCATGATGTATGACAGCATGATGTATGATCAGTTGCCATGAGAAACCACACTGTGGTGCCACCGTTGAGTGGCTGATCATGTAGTGAAGGTTTCAGACTCATGGCAATGTTACAGTTTTTGTTCTTTCGTCGTAGCTCAGAGTAATAAAAGTGACATCACAGTCTGTGGTTTCCCATAGCAACCTGTTGTACATCAAGCAATACTGTGGTCAACCGCAGATCATAGCCTTTAGGGTTGTAGGCAGCATTAGAGGTGACAACATCTCTATATGCTCTTGCCATTTTTTGCACATCCCAGCCTTTTCAGTCTCATGACCTCCCGCTGTGATCCAGCTGATTAAGAATGGCATGCGAGCACTGGGTCTGATGCAGCCTCAGCCGGTCCTGTGTGTGATAACTGTACTGGAGATGAAAAATACTTTTTTGTTCGTTATGTGAAATTTACATAATTGAATGTTTGTGAGTTTGGTTGTAACATTGCAAAGTTGTGATTAAAAAGGGGAAATTTATGCATCTGAATATTCATGAATACATTTTGTGAAGTTGTAAATAAAGTGTGTTTATGCATTAGCTTTTGTTGATACAGGCATACTTTCTAGATTTCCATGTGTGTTTTTATGCATGAATGTGCATCTTTTCATGTACATATGTGTGTGCGTGCATGTGTGTGTGTGAACACACAGGATAGAATACTCATTTATGTTTTAAAAATCCCCAGTTTATTCAGGTTAAGCAACAAATGATCACAATCATACAAAGTATAGGTTAATCAACTTTACTGTCAAGCTTAGTTGTTAACCAATTTTTTAATATTTTTTTTTAACATATATAAAAAGCCTAAATATATCAAATTTAATGATAAATGATTTCAGACATCAGCTTCAAAAATATCAGTTTTGGCAGAAATTCACAAATCGGTTACCAGAAACTGGCCTAAAAGTATTGAAATGGTTTTGTACATTTTTCTCTCTGGAAGAATGACCCCTGCTACTCCTCAATTGACAGAATTCTACTGACAGAAACATCTGGTCTGAATTTGCTTCTGGTCCAAGAACTGAACTTCAAGAGAAATTACCTGTGCTTTCTCTAAAAACAACAACCACAAAGCGAAGCATCAACAAAAACTGGCAGTAATTTGGAACTTGATCACCATTCTTTTCTTTTTTAGCAAAATGCTTTGTTCTATTATAAAACAGGTATCTGAACAATGTCTTTAGTAAGGCACAATGTTTTCGAGTGGAGAAAGCGTAGCAGGCAAGCGTATCTAGATATGAATGGGACAGTTGACAGTTCAAAGCACAGCTGGTATGACGAATTTACAATCAGGCCACTGTCAGCCTCATTAACTTTTGCATTACATTTGCAACTTCAGGCTAGCCAAGCATCACCAGGCACACGCATTTACAGCACCGCTTTGTGTATAGGGATTATCACAAGGTAAACCAACATTTCAAGATCCTATCATTCACAAGAAGAAGGGAAAGGGAGGAGGGGGGGGGGGGGGGCGGGGGAGGGGAATGAGCAGAATGACTGCTACCTGCGCTTTATTTACAGCTGGATTTACAGACTTGCACTGTAAAAAGTACTGGCTCCCTTCACGGCTGACCAGCCTAGTGAAGTTCGTTTCTGTTGCTGGCACCACCTGCAAGTAAGTCTGTTAGCCCTGAAGAAAGGAAGGTGAGCTGGTCTGGCATACAGCTAAGAAGGGTGACTGGCAAGCAGACAGACCCAGGTTCGGTTCTGCTTCCATTCGCCTTTCTGCTTAAAAACACTACAAACGTACAAAATGCAGAGTGCTTGAGAGTGGAGAATAATGTTATATAAAAGCAAGCAACGATAATAACCCCCTTTAACCCCTTTACTGCCATATCACTTGAAAACGACCAGTAAAAGTGTGAAATTTGAAACCTTTAAGCAGGCTGGGGTTAAGCAGAATCATTCAGGCAGTGTCAGCATCAACCTAGATTCAGGTTCACTTTCTCCCAAACCTGGGGTTTAGTCCCCACCAGTCAGCCTGCAGACAACTTCAAGTAAAACAAATGAAAAACGTCAGGGGGTGGGGCAGAGGGGTGCAAAGATGTCAGCAGAACACTTTAATGCTGGTGCCTATTTCAGAACAAACCTCTGGGGATGACAGTATATATTACAACTGTAAACAGTATGCAAACTTGTTACTGAGGATGACTGCGCCTATTACACCTGTAATATATGCAAACTGAATACTAATGGGGATAACATGAACAAAGCACCAAAGAGAGGGTGACGAAGAATGATACCTTGCTAAAACATGACCCCCCCCCACTAACCCCACCCTGAACTAAAGTTTATCTAAGATTTCTGAACCACATTTTTTTTTTTTTTTATAAAAAATATTTGATAAAAAATAAGTAACATGCTGTAAAGCAATGCAAGTGTTTAAAAATACAATAATTTAGTACATGCATTACATACAGCAAGGGAGCAGGAAAAATTACTAGTAATGAAAGATCTTTTTGTACTTTCTGGAATAGAGCAGACAATTGCAATACTTAAATAAATGAGCAATTCAGACTCACATTCAGACTGGATTCATTTAACTTTTATTCTTTTTCAAAATGCCTTTGTGCCCCTGATAACTGGTCCTGGTAACCAAAATGAACACATCAAAAGCAAACAGAATGTATTCTCCTCGTAGTTTAAAAAATATACTTGAATGGACTAAAAACACACACACTAAAGTCACTTGCCACATTATACTCATGATTATGTCCAAAACACTAAAGTTACTTGCCACATTATACTCATGATTGTGTCCAGACAGCAAAACAAGTTTGAACTAACTGAAGAAAAGTTTGATAGTACTAGTGCCACTTTGATCTTTAAATTTGATTAAGGTCATTGAAGGTGGTATGCATCCGCAACATGAGGTGGAGAATATCAAGCACAGACTGAAAGATCTCATCTGAAAGTTAAGTAGTCTCGAAATAATTACAACAAATGTCAAAGATTATGTAGTCAAGAACATGTCAGTTATTTCCCTGAAATAGATGCTGAAGTTGAGAAAAGCATTCTGTGTGTGATGTTGTCAATGTATGTACCTGAAATATATACCAAAGTCAGGAAAAGCATTTTGTGTGTGATCCTGTTACTGTATGCCAGAACAATACAGAATCTGAACAAGACTGGATAAGAACACACAAAAAAAGGAAGAAGGAAAAACAAAAAGCAAACCAACCCATGAGCTTTATCTTTTGAACAACTGTAAAATATTCAAATGGCCTGACTGTGTAAATGCCTGAATAAAGGCTATTATTAAGTGAAGTTTGAAAGATCTCCTGTTTGTTACACCTGAGAAAAACAACAGCAAAAACAGTGCTGAAGTGTTTCGCTATGGCTGGGAAGACAGATGGATGATTACTGATCATTACACAGACTCACACAATTTTCATGCATATCAAAAACAGGAAACAGAAAAGATCAAGAGAAGGGTCCAGCAAATTTGATTTGGTCCTTTGTCAAGTTGATATGTTTGATTAAGATGAAAGCAAAACAGTTATAAATAAGATATGTCACAGTGAGACAGCTGTTAGGTTTCTTAGAACATTGCACTTGGTGAATACTCAAGGCCTGACCTCATCATTCTGCATCTCCTCGTTGGGCGAGTTCAAACTGCAAACAGTATAGGCTTATTGCAATGATACCTATACTTCCTTCAGACCTCTTTTAATCATCGCCCTGATATAACCGCACCGGTTGACTGGGCGTAAAAAACCAACTTACTTACTTACTCTTTTAATCATGAGCCATGCATCTTTCAACAAAGTTGAACGCACACGCTTACAAAAACAACCATGCTGAAACAGCCCACAGAGTTGTAAGCATCAGATTTGCATAATTAGATCCCAGGGTCTGTGGAACTAGGCCAAAGGCCAGTGTTCTTCTCCTTTTGGATCATGCCTCAAGTCTAGAGACAGACAATTAAAGAGCATTTTTGATCTTGTTTTTACTGTTGCTGATTTAATAAACACTAACAATCACCGACTTACTTTCCGTCACTAACAGCAAGTTAAAAAAAAACAAGTTAAAAAAATAAACTGTATTGATTGAAAATAGCTGAAAGTTTGCAGCCTGGAATGAGCTAAACATCATCAGAAAGGCTTGTCATATATGTGTTTTTTTTAAAACAAGCTCTGTTTTGTAGCACACCAATGACAATGCCTTCTTTTTTCTTCTTTTTTTTTTTTTTTTTTTTCCCTTCCTTCTTCTTCTTTTTTTCCTTCTTCTTTTTTAACAAATAGAGCTTAGGATAAAACCATGTTACACAACTGAAGAAAAAAAAAGAAAAAAAAAGAAAAAGAAAAAAACTCCAGCACAGAGCTTAAAATGATATTATGACACAATAAAGAAATGAACACCAGTGGCTGTATACTTTACACCATCAGCTTTGATTTAAGATACTGATATTCATTTATCATGCAAAGCGCTGCAATGTCTTGACAACAAGCGGTACGGATGGACACAATGTTTGTGACTGAAGCTTCAAAACTAACAAGCACTGGATATATTGTTTATGAATGATGGTTCAGCTCTAACAAACAATGGACATAATGTCTATGGTAGTAAGAATAATGGCTCGAAACAAACAATGGATATAATATCTATGAATGATGGTTCAGTACTAACAAACTGACATGATGCCTTTGGAAAATGGTTCAATACTACCAAATGGACATACTGTCTATGTCTATGAATTATGCCTGCATTCATATATATATGCAGGAAAACAGTTTCTCGTGCAAAATCTCACCCTGCTCAGGGTGAACCTTTAACTTTTAGTAATGGAATGAGTTGGTTTTTGGTTGTTCGGATTCTATCACCCTGTCAACCATATAGGGTCACCCCAGGACAAACAGCACTATTTTGAAACAGACACTGAGAACCATAAAAAGCTTTAAGGAGCAAAACACAAAGACCTATTCTGTTTAGCAACGGTACAACTAAAGTTCTGTACAAAACACTCAATGCTAAGTGTTATTCATGTACATAAAACCACCATTTCTATTCCTCACATGAGGGGGAACGCAGTGCAAAAAAAAAAAAAAAAAAAAAGCAACAAAAGAGGGGAAGCATGGGTGGTGGGTGGGTGGAGGATATATAAGACCGAAGGATCACAATTTGAATCCTGTCTGAAGGTGGAGGTGGGGGCTAGAGGATATATGAGACTGAAGGATCACAATTTGAATCCAGTCTAAAAATCGTATCACAGCTGTAAAACCTTCAATGGAAATCTTATATATAAGAACATCTTAAGTTAGAAAGGTCACTGACAAAAACCAATCATCATCAGTTAACAGTTTCATTTTTTTTTTTTGGTGGGGGGGGGGGGGGGGGGGGGGGGGTGATGACAACAAGAAAACCACTACAGAAATTCAAATTAGGTTAGAAACCATTTCTGTGCGTTTGGTTGTGCTTTGCCAATGATATTCAAAATGGCTCAGCGCAATAAATGTTATGTTCCTTGGCAAACACTGAAAGTGACTTTGTGCCATGAACACAAAAAACTAACGGGACCCGCACACGTTTCAACAAGCAAAATTACTGCAACGATTACCCCCCACCTACACCATAATATACTTCCTCTTGCAACACCTCCACACAGAACACCACCTGACAGACAGTGGACCTGACAAGCTAACCTTTCTTTTGCAAACTCGCCCGTTATTCCAGACCCCGTGGTCCATGCCATGGAGATGCTGCTCTCATGAGCTGCATTCTTTGTCATAGTAATGAGACTGGGAAGTGTCTCATATTCACAGAACAGATGCAATACATGTAGATACTCTCACCGCTTCCTCTGCATGTCCCATAATTCTGCAAGTTTGTTCAATTAACAAGTGACATTTTTTTTGAAGTGTGCCAGAACTTGAATATGAAACAACAATATATGTAATGATGTGGTGGTTGGGGGGGGGGGGGGGAGAGAGAGAGAGCAATAACAACAACAACAAACAAACCAACCAAAACAAAAGAGAGAGAAAAAAAGAAAAGAGGAGGGGACAGTTCTTATTTGAAACACTGTTTACGCCATAGTCACTGCAAGGAGATTCACTCTATTCCGCAACAGCTTGCAATCTTTGCAACCCTGGCAACTTGAAACATGTGCGTGTAGCTTTTCAGGACAGAAGGATAAGGCCTTCTCTGTAAACTGAGTAATGATGCACTGTGGAAGGTTGAGCTTTTCTCTCTCTCTTCTTTTCAGGAAAAAGCAGCCCCACTCTTCAACACACTTGGTGGGGGTGTAGGGGGGAGCAAAGCTTGGTCGAAATCCATGTCGCGCTTGCTCAAGCGTAGAACATCGAAGCACCAAAATGTTTTTCCTCTTTCTTGGGCGACCTTCCTTTGTACTTGGGGCAATTTTCCCTTCTCCTTTTCCCAACTGTTTTCAACAAAGGGGCAGGGGAAGGATGGGGGTGGGGGGGGGAGGGGAGAGGGGAGGGGGGAGGGCAAAGCTTGGGCAAAGTCCTTGTAGTGCTTGCTCAAGTGCAGAACTTGGAAGCACCGACACATTATTCCTTTTTATTGGTGACTTTTCTTTGTCCTTGGTTGATTTTCCTTTCTCTTTTCTCACTGTCTCCAACAAAGGATGGGAATGGGAGGGGGCAGGGGAAAGGGAAGTGAAGCTTGGGTGAAATCCATGCCGTGCTTGCTCAAGTGTAGAACAAGGAAGCACCAAAATGTTTTTTCTCTTCCTTGGGTGATTTTCCTTTCTCTTTTTCCTGTTTTTTCCCTTTGTCCTTGGATGCCGGTGAACTGCCATCCTTCTTGAAACCTGCAAAACAATTACATAAAAGTTTAAAAAATCTCTGAAAAGACCATCGGTTGGATGCACCTTGATTTCACGATCATCTTTTTTAATTTGTGTGTGGCACACAAATTTTTCGTTCGTGGAATAAAGATCGACTTGACTTAACTAGATTGCTTCACATAAATTTGAGACTGCTTCTAAACCAACACAAGAGCTTCAAGGGTGAAAGAACCATGCATAATATGCCATGTCCTTCTCAAGGGTGAAAGAACCATGCACAACAGACCATGTCCTTCTCAAGGGTGAAAGAACCATGCACAACAGACCATGTCCTTCTCAAGGGTGAAAGATCCATGCACAACAGACCATGTCCTTCTCAAGGGTGAAAGAACCATGTACAATAGACCATGTCCTTCTCAAGGGTGAAAGAACTATGCACAATAGACCATGTCCTTCTCAAGGGTGAAAGAACCATGCACAACAGACCATGTCCTTCTCAAGGGTGAAAGAACCATGCACAACAGACCATGTCCTTCTCAAGGGTGAAAGAACCATGCACAACAGACCATGTCCTTCTCAAGGGTGAAAGAACCATGCACAACAGACCATGTCCTTCTCAAGGGTGAAAGAACCATGCACAATAGACCATGTCCTTCTCAAGGGTGAAAGAACCATGCACAACAGACCATGTCCTTCTCAAGGGTGAAAGAACCATGCACAATAGACCATGTCCTTCTCAAGGGTGAAAGAACCATGCATAATACGCCATGTCCTTCAGGTAAGGCAGAAAGGTGTAGTAACAAAGAGGTTGGGTGAAGGGCATAATTTATGGGCTTTCTCAAGCACACAGATACAGAACCGAACTGAACAGTTAAATGGGACATGTACCTTTCCCCTGCAGCATCTGAGCAATGTCCCGGTCCTCTTCCTCGTACCTGCACAGCACAACGTAGCAAGGTCATTACTAATACAGCCTACCTGTCCCTTCCTACCTCTCCCTCTCCACACCCACCTTGTTTGCTCACGGTCATTGTAGCCCAGCTGGTGTTGATTTTCTTCTACCCTGTCTCATCTCATCTCATTTCTCAAGGTGTCTATGAACAAATCTGGTGGTGTTCCTGTAAATGTATCAATCAGTTATAAAGATTGATGACCCCTTTTTATATAATTCTATTCTCCATTCTTGAGCAGACATCAACTGCATTTTGGTTGCGTGTGATTCTAAATGAGTGACTGTCCCTTTCTATGGCATGTTTTGAATAACAATAATAGATAATGTTTGTATAGTACTATTTTCTGGTGTACACAAACTCACTGCACTTTACAGAAGTTCCAAAAATAATTAAGATAAGTAAAACACGCATATCCACCAAAGTGGTGTACTTACATCACGTTTTGGTTGTTACATGGCTGGTGCCGAGTAAAACTGCTACCATTTTAGTGAGTTTTGTGTACACCATGTGACCATGCACCATGTCATGTCACTTCATGCAAAGCCACATGAGTAGGGTACATGTGTGTTTAGCTGTAACCTACCACCTGCACTTTCAGCAGAATGGCCACAATCTTTTACATGCTACTGTGGTAACATTTGGGAGGTTTGGTGCTTTAACCACCGAGCCGTCCCCACTCCTGCTGATAGAAAGATACCAGTCTACACCTGAGGTACTTGCCTCCAACGTGGCTGATGTGATGGTACTATAGCAGAAACCACTTTGCTAACATAACTTCACCAGAATTGTCAGCGGGTGTTGTTGTTTTCTTTCGGCTACAAAGAATCATAATAATCTGAGATTTTGTGTGTATGTGTAACAGATTCTCTGCTTGCCTGTACATGGCTACATGGACCATTCTAAGGAATATTCAGGACAGAGGTCATGTTGAGTCCCAAAATGAAAAGAGAGATTAGGCACAGTACTGACCTAGGGTCATTTTAAATGAACTGTTTCAACGGCAGCATTGACAAAACTTCTGACAGAAGAGGTAGAGCACAGATGGGCTTCTCTGAGCACACAGATACCATTTTGAATTGAACTGAACAGAACATTCTCAATAGCTAAGTCATGGCAGGTCACAAGGCAATGTGAGGTTGGAATGTGCATAAACGACACTCAAACCTCTCTTCTGGCCTGCTGTGACCTCGCTCATGGCAGAATGACTTGAGCTCAATACCGTGTCCAATCTAGCTTCAATACTGTGCCCAATCTAGCTTCAATACTGTGCCCGACCTAGCATCAATACTGTGCCCAGTCTAGCTTCAATACCATGCCCAATCTAGCTTCAGTACTATGCCCAGTCTAGCTTCAAGACTGTGCCCAATCTAGCTTCAATACTGTGCCCAGTCTAGCTTCAGTACTGTGCCCAACCTAGTGTCAATACTGTGCCCAACGTAGTGTCAATACTGTGCCCAATCTAGCTTCAATACTGTGCCCAACCTAGTGTCAATACTGTGCCCAACCCAGAGTCAATACTGTGCCCAATCTAGCATCAATTCTGTGCCCAACTTAGTGTCAATATTGTGCCCAACCTGGCTTCAATGCTGTGCCCAGCCTAGCTTCAATACTGTGCCCAACCTAGCTCCAATACTGTGCCCAGTCTAGCTTCAATGCTGTGCCCAATCTAGCTTCAATACTGTGCCCATTTTAGCATCAATACTGTGCCCAGTCTAGCTTCAATACTGTGCCCAATCTAGCCTTGGACTTTGTGACCCACAGTGATCTATCTCAATAAGACAAATCCCCAGCAGTGCCCCAGGCCATTGTGATTCAGGCCGCTTCCCCCTGTGACTTCAGAGATAGAATGATGCGCATTTCTAACCGGAGTCTGTCCTCATCCATGCTATCCACAATGGAGTTGCGCTGATTGACGATGTCCAGTTTGCGCTGTATCAGGTACTCTTCCTCTTGTCGCTCTTCAAATGACTTGTCATTATCTGCGCACACACACACACACACACACACACACACACACACACACAGTGCCATTCAATGCCACTGACTTACAAAGTCTGTCAAAGACAAAATACAATCCAAGCTAACACAACATGAACAAAATAGTGTAAAGTACAATGCAGTGTGTCAAAGACAAAATACAATCCAAGCTAACACAACATGAACATGGTGTAAAGTACAATGCAGTCTCTCAAAGACAAATACAGTCCAAGCTAACATAACATGAACATAGACAGTGTAAAGTACAATGCAGTCTCTCAAGACTCAAAGACAAAATGCAGTCCAAGCTAAAACAACATGAATGTAGACTGTGTGAAATACACTGCAGTCAACTACTTCACACAAGTGAACTGTCTGGTTCCTGACTGCCTAACACCATAGCACTTCAGCCAATCAAAACATCACAATCAACATTTCATGTGAAAAGAAAGATTCAAAGGGTGGTGGCACTGTTTTTCTTACGAGCTGAAGCATAGCACCAGAGTGAACTAGTTCATTCTGAACAAAACCTTTTGACATTCACAATAGTGACCATTCACTGGTGACAGACGATGGTGTTTTGTTACATGAACATTTCTTTTTTGTTGCCCCACTGATAGCAACAAAGTACTGCTTTCTGTACTAACTAGACCGGCAAACTGAGAGGTGTAAGATTGCAAAACAGCTGAATGATCACGATCTACTGAATAACAGTTTTTACATATTAATCCTAATCTGAAACAGAATGAGGCCCAGAGCACTTGTGTAGAATCAATTAATTAAGTAATTCTCTTTGTTGATATTAATACTTTTTGGATTTCATTAAAATAACCGATATTCTGCTATGGCTTGCTTTCTGTAAGTACATGTGCATATGGGGGTGTGGTGAGGGGGGGGGGGGGTGTGTGTGTGTGGGGGGGGGGGGACAGAGAATGTATACATGTGTGACAGTCAGTTACCATCTTTGGAGAGGAGATAGTGAAGCTGGGACTCTAGCTGACTCTGCTCATCTTCAAGCTCCTGCTCTCGGGACCTGCATCAGAGATGAATCACATGAACAGACCATACTGTTTCCGCTCCAGCAGAACACTCCAAGTAATGCACAGCTAGTGGTGTTATTTGCTGTAATAATAAAGCATAATATTGGTGATACATTTTAACGGTTGTTGTTTTTAGTAATTTTACAGAAACTCAAGACATAATAAATACCCCAGACAATAATCAATTCCATTCTCCCCTTCCTTTTCCCAACCCTCTCAAACACCCCCCTCCCCCTTTTAATTTTAGTTTATAGAAACTCAGACATAATAAATACCCCAGACAATAATCGATTCCATTTTCTCCTTCCTTTTCCCAACCCTCTCAACCTACCCACCCCTTTTAATTAAAAAAAAGAAAAGAAACACAGACATAATTACCCTAAACAATAATCATTTTCATTCTCCACTCCAGCCCCCCCCCCCTCCTTTATTTTTTAAAATATATCTTATTTTATAGAAACTCAGACATAATAATTACCCTAAACAATAATCAATCACCCCCCCCTTTAAAAAAAAATTATATTTCATTTTATAGAAAGCCAGACATAATAAATACCCCAGACAATAATCAATTCCATTCCCCCCCCTCCTTCCCCCCTCCCCCTCTCAACACCCCCTTTTTTATATTTTTATTTTTTTAGAGAAACACAGACAATAAATACCCAAGGCTAATTCCATTCCCCCCTTCCTTCCCCCCCTCTAACCCCCCCCCCCCAACTTAAAAAAAAGAAGAAGTTTTTGTAGAAACAGACATAATAAATACCCCAGACAATAATCAATTTACCCCCCCCCCCCCTTTTTTCCCCAACCCTTTCAACCCCCCCCCCCAATCCTGAGTCACAGACACACTGATCATCTAAAGTCCAGTCACACCCCCATAAATTTTTAAAAATAAATTCATGCTTTCTCAACAAATGTCCCAGTTGGTATTCCTCTCTTTGGGGCGCCAAGACTAAGTGAAAAAGCACAAACAGAAGACTGAGTTACTGTAGCTGAAGACTGAGTTATGTGGGGACTGTCTTCAGCCATGATATGCTCTTGCACAACAGCATTTGCCCCCCCCTCACCCCCCCCCCCCCCCATGGAGACAAATCCTATGAAGATAGTGTGTGGCTGCCCATGTGGTGGGGGTAATAAACAAAAACGGCCACGCATGCAATCCTCTTGCCCTAGGGAATGCATTTGTTAGTGGACAAGTGCCTATACCAGGTGACTCCCAGTGTTTCGCTGGGGAATGCTACAACAACATCACATACTGTTAGTCTAATACCATCCGCACTGCCCCACCCCCCCCACCCCTGCCCCCCATCCCGCTACCAAAGGCTGCCCCTCTTTTCTGATGCTGACTGAAGTGCCGCCATGCTCACATGTAGACAAGGTCAGTCTCCATGCGGACCAGTTCATTTTTCTTGGTGACCAGCTGGAACCATTCCATCATCAGGTCATCTTCCTCCTCTGCAGCCACTGAACAACACAAGCACAAGTCCCTGTTACTTTACGAATGCACGGAATGCACGCAGGCAGCTGCTAAGGAACACAAGCACAGCTCTTTGTTACTTTATGGATGCGCAGTACAGCCTACAATACGCTGCAGAACAGGCAGCTGCTAAGGAACACAAGCACAGCTCTTTGTTACTTTATGGATGCGCAGTACAGCCTACAATACGCTGCAGAACAGCCCAACTCAGTCTGGTGTCACCAGCACTGTACTCCTAACTTGGTCTTTATGCTACACTTATAAATTATCTATTTTGTTCATTAAGTTCCATATTCTGAGTGCTAATTAACTCCCTTGTTTGTCTATGCTATATTATAGTATATACCTGTAAGTTCTGTTTTTGCATTGTGCACCTCTGTCTTTTGCACTGTATTCCTAACCCTGTCTTTTTCTCAGCCCAGCTCTGCTTAGCAAAGATACACATAAACTCATGCACTTCAGTAACACTAGATGGAAAAAACCATTCCTGTATAATTTCTAAAAAATGGAACGTGCAGAAAAATGTTGACGGCTGTCATTCTTTGTATGGCAGGCACTCAGAGCTTTTAAGTATAGGTACCATAAAACTTAAAACTATTGCTATATATATATCTATTTTGATTACTAAGTATTGTTATATATATTCATTACCATTATCATATTAAGTATTACTCTGTTTTTCTGAAGTGCATAAGATGTGAGCAGGTAAGCACATATGGAATCTGACTGAATGAGCCCTAAATTACAGGTTAAGACACACTCAAAACAACTGAGGCATGTGTATCCCATACAAACAAACAAATTCAATGATTTTTTTCAGTCTGAACCCCTGAAATGGAGACACAGCCCTAGTTCAATTTTTTCCCCTTTCAGTCTGAACCCCTGAAATGGAGACACAGCCCTAGTTCAGTGATTTTTTTTCCCAGCCTGAACCTCTGAAATGGAGACACAGCCCTAGTTAAGTGATTCCCCCCCCCCCCCCCCCCCCCCCAGTGTGAACCCCTGAAATGGATACACAGCCCTAGTTCCATGAAAAAAAAAATCAGATTTTTTTTTTTTTTTTTTTTTTTTTCAGTGTGAACCCCTGAAATGGATACACAGCCCTAGTTCACATTTTGTCCCCCTTTCAGCCTGAACCCCTGAAATGGAGACAGCCCTAGTTCAATGATTTTTTTCTTTTCTTTCAGTTTGAACCCCTTAAACGGATACACAGCCCTAGTTCAATGATTTTTTTTTCTCAGTCTGAACCCCTCAAATGGAGACACAGCCCTAGTTCAATGATTTTTTCCCCAGTCTGAACCCCTCAAATGGAGACACAGCCCTAGTTCAATGATTTTTTTTTTTCCAGTCTGAACCCCTCAAATGGAGACACAGCCCTAGTTCAATGATTTTTTTCAGTGTGAATGCATGAAATGGATACACAGCCCTAGTTCAGTGATTTTTTTGTCCTTTTCAGTCTGGACCCCTGAAATGGATTCACAGCCCTAGTTCAATTATTTTTTTTCAGCCTGAACCCATGAAATGGATGTGCAGACAAATGGTTTTAAACTGACTGCCTAGCCAACAGCAAAGGAGACATCAGGGTGAAATATAGTACAAAAACATCCAAAGCGACTTCAAAAGAAGGCCACAGACGCCGAAATAAAACAGGTGCTGCTATATACAGCTGCATCCACACACAAATGGGGAAACTTGCTTTTTAAAGTCTATATATCAAAAACAAATTCTGCTGTAGGATTACTGTACATTTATCCTGAGACTAGTTGCTGCTGAGTAATGCTGTACTGAGCATTAAGCAAAAGACACACATGTTGTACAACAATGACAGCTTGCGAACAAAACATGGGCATAGTCCACCACTTCAACATTTCTCCATCATTCAACAGCAACAAGATCTGCCACTGAAGCAAGCTGTAAGCAGAGAAGATGACACCAAGACAAGATTCACCTAATTCTGTGTGATAATTGTTTTTACACAGAGGAGAATATACAGTAGCATAAAAGTGAACCAGCTGCTGCCAACCATATCTGGGATGTGATTCTTAAAAGCACACAGCTATTCTTTTCTTCGTCTTTTGCTCCTTGCTTTCTTTTTCCTTCACAACTGTATATATATATATATATATGCTAAGTATATGGGAATAAAAACTCAACAAAGTGTATGTTGTAAAAATACAGTTTACAATAACACTGCTCTCTTTGACAGATATAAAATCTCTTTTGGTTCTACAGTCTTTAAAAGTCCATTTGTAGCACATTAATTTTGATTATAAAATTTCAAAATCTTCTCATGCCTTCCACAAAACCATCACCCATTTAAATAAATAAATAAGCGCAGGGAAAAAGACAAGAAAAAAAAAGAAAGAAAGAAAGAAAAAAAGACATGAAAATTAAGGAAATCAAATAATACTCAATGTTTCCTTGGTTAGGAAATCAATTCCTGGTCTTAAGTTCCAAAGCATAAGAGAAAGAGAGAAAAAGAGAGAGAGAGAGAGAGGAAAAAAAAAAAAAAGAGAGAGAAAGAAAATCACAGCAGGCACACCAATAACTGTGACATGTCAGTGTCATTAAGGAAAACTCCACTCTTGTGAAATTGCAGGTGGTCATTTAGAAAAAGAAACCGATATGAAAACCTCACAAAGACGGTTAAATTTCACAACGGCATAACCCCTGTCAGGGGCACATCACTCCTGTTATCCTGCCATGTCGTGAAAGAATTATCATATAATGTTGGAGAGGAAGAGAAAAGGGGGAAGAGAGAGAGAGAGAGGGAGACAGAGACAGAGAGACAGACAGAATGACAGAGAGCAAAGAAGCATGCAGTACATAGACATAATTACGGTGGCCATAATCTTAACTGAATGTCATGTGGTTACCTTCCCTATGTGTGCTGTGTATGGTAAGCATAATCCTGACCGTCATGCAGTTACCTTCCCTACGTGTACTGTATGTATGGTAAACATAATCCTAACTGACTGTCATGCAGTTACCTTCCCTATGTGTACTGTATGTATGGTAAGCATAATCCTAACTGACTGTCATGCAGTTACCTTCCCTATGTGTACTGTATGTACGGTAAACATAATCCTAACTGACTGTCATGCAGTTACCTTCCCTACGTGTACTGTATGTACAGTAAACATAATCCTAACTGTCATGCAGTTACCTCCTTGCACAACTATCTATACACTGTCTTGCATGCTTTGTTGGATCAGTCAAATTTAGTCACTGAGGTAGCACAACCTTCTGTAACCATATATACCAGTACTTATGCACTCAAGTGAACACCCAACCCAGTCCTCATGCACCGCACCAATTATTCTTTGTGCCGCAAGATGCATTGTTCTGATGACTGACAGGAATCTGTAGCCTTTTGTGTGAAATTTACAGGTATGGAGTTTTCCTTTTTTTTCTTTTCTTTCCACGTACTCTTTTGACGTACAATGTTCTTCCTTTCATTGTCAACTGAATAAATTGCCTGCTGCTAGTGAAACTGGTCCTAGAAAGCAACAAAAAGTAAACCATTCATGCAAAACATTTCCTTGTTGTAGACCATTTGGTCTGATTTTTTTTTTTTAAATACTTTTTCTTTTTTAAAGCTCTGATTTGGCAGCAAAGCAGGTTTTGCAATGGTTTTGGAATGGATGACTCAAATAGATTATATTCCCTACTGTGCACATCTTTCCTCCATCACTTCTGACCAAATTGCATGGAAAGTTTTCATGTTTTACACCAGCCTGTCCTTGACCTGCTGTACACTGCCTTCCATAAAGGGAAATGACCGAACAGACAGACAGGCAGGCAAAGCAACCATCAGAGGTGGTCTGCATCTCAGAAGATCTGAAGTGTTGAGGAGCTTGAGATATTATCTGTGGGCACAAAGCCAAGGACATTGCACCATCAATTGCCTGGAGAAGAGAGGTGTAGAAAGAGGAAGCGCTAGACAATCTTCCTTGAAAGGAGGACAGAGGGCCATCATCAATCAGAAGACTGGAACTGTTTTAAAGACAACACTGGAGAAACTTCTAGGAGAATAATAATAATAATAATGGACATTTCTATGGCGCATGATCCTTAGCAAGATCTAGGGCACAATGCGCCGTAGACACCATTTTGAACTGATCTGTATTCATATTTCTGCCTTAACAGTGCAGTTTCAAAAAATAGTCATAGTGACACAAACTTCTTCAGTCCCTGCATGGTATTTGAAACTCTGCATTCACAGGTAAATCCTGCTGAGTTCAACAGACTCTTGTCATCCCTACACTGTATTCATGAATATCTTTGACCTCACAGTGCAGTTCCATTGGAGAAAAAAACACCACAGTGACATAGGTCACGTTTTGGTCCCTGCACTGTACTCATAACTGCTTAACGGTGCAGCTCTGTTAAGTTTTTTTCTACATAAATCATTGCTGGCAAGATATCCCACAATGCACTGAACCAGTTGGTATTGTTTAGCTTATGCCATCATAGGGGTCCATCACAGACAAACGGGAATCAAAACAACAAATGACAGAAAACACAAAAAAAGAGAGAAATAGTTAACAGTATAACGCCCAAATGACAAAAACTCAAAATAAGGGAAGTGTGTAAAGCAGCTTGAATTCTCAGGAAAAAGAGGAACCTCTCTTCAAAGGGTAGCACTACAGTTTCAATCTACATGAAGGACAAGAGGCACATCACATGTTGTACCAGCACTACTGCTACAAGGCTAGCAAGCTGATCCAGGGATCGTACGCTGCACAAAAAAAATCACAAGCATCAATTGGGGAGGGGGGAAAAAAATCACAAGAAATCCAAAGAAATGGGGGGATAAAACCTTTGCCGGAGTGCCTGAATCCATTAACAAAACAAACCCTTTCTTGAAAGTCGAAAAGAAAAATCATAAAAATGAAAAGGATGAAAATCCCCAGGATAAAAATGCACGGAACCATGGTTGGTGATGTCCCGATAAAACATGCACGACACACACAAAAATCCTTGGTGAGCTGGCCCTGCCGCTGCTACATCTACGGTGGACGACACGTGTACGACACAGATGAAAAATGGTGGATGAAAAAGTTTACCCAAGTAAAATGAATGACCTTGAAGTGAACACTGTAGCCGCATCTGCAAAGGTTAGATAGAGCAGTGAATATAAAGGGTTAAACAGCAGAGAAATTAAAACATGACCATAACATTTGTGCAAGCAATGTGCTACACAGCAAAGCAAAAGGGGCGGGAGGGGGGAAGGGGGTGAAAAGCAGTCATTTTGCAGTAGCCATCTGCTGTCCAGGCACTATAGTTTTGATGCCTTGAATTCCATGGCATTCCCTTTTTCCACTAACTTATTAACTATACCTTATACAGGTTATACAGTCATTTTGCAGTAGTTTGCATCAGCTGTGCAGGCACTATAGTTCTAATGCCTTTAACCTTACACAAGGTATACAGTCATTTTGCAGTAGTTTGCATCAGCTGTGCAGGCACTATAGTTCTAATGCCTTTAACCTTACACAAGGTATACAGTCATTTTGCAGTAGTTTATGTCTGCTGTGCAGGCACTATAGTTTTGATGCCTTTAATTCTCTCTTTCCCACTAACTTAGTAACAATACCATCAACAGAGACACTGACATTCCTGTAGTCTTAGCCGCATATGCTGACACATTACCGTTGAAAATCTGTCTTTTTTTGCTCTCCTGATCAAGATTTAGCGGAAGCAGGCTTTGTTGTTGTTTTTGGTGTTAGCATGCGTGTGTGGAACATGGGCTGCTTGCTGAATTCCACTGATTAGCTGCATGACAATTCCCCTATGCACAGGAACAGTAACACCAACAGTAATGAGTCTGCAAAATGACTGCTTTTGACTTTGATGTGTGTCATACCATTCCCTGTGATTGTTATGAAGTAAAAAATATATTTTTTAAAGAAGTTTTTAAAGCATGTGCCTGCAGCAAGACACCACATGCCTTGAGGTGGCCAGGCACTCATGCTCAAAAAAAAAAAAAAAAAAAGGGAAAAAAAAAAAAAGAGAGAAAAAACCAAACATGCACAGACAAGCCAACCGACACTCGACTCGTGCGGGATGCGCCAAACCTTACTGCCGCCTTGGCAATGGAAGCTAGCCACTGGGTGACAGGGGTCAACTACAGCCTGGGTGGACAAGGCAAGTCACATCAAAATATCAGCAGTCAAATGGATCACTTCAGTGCTGTTTTAACATTCAGCGTTTGGGAATGGAGAAAAAACCCAAAACAAAAACAGACCCCCCCCCAACCCCCTAAAAAGGAAGGAAAAAAGAAAGTGTGTGTGAGAGAGAGAGAGAGAATGGCAACACATTCCAGTTGTTTGAAGGCTGAATTGATTGGATACATAAAGCCTCTGGCTGCTTGACTGGGTACACAAAGCCTCTAGCTGCTTGACTGATTGGATATACAAAGCCTCTGGCTGATTGGATACACAAAGCCTCTGGCTGCTTGACTGACTGGACACACAAAGCCTCTGGCTGCTTGACTGATTGAATACACGAAGCCTCTGGCTGCTTGACTGGTTGGATACACAAAGCCTCTGGCTGCTTGATTGATTGGACACACAAAGCCTCTGGCTGCTTGATTGATTGGACACACAAAGCCTCTGGCTGACTGACTGAGTGCCTGGATACACAAAGCCTCTGGCTGCTTGACTGATTGGATACACAAAGCCTCTGGCAGCTTGACTGATGGGATACACAAAGCCTCTGGCTGCTTGACTGAGTGCCTGGATACACAAAGCCTCTGGCTGCTTGACTGACTGGATACACAGAGCCTCTGGCAGCTTGACTGATGGGATACACAAAGCCTCCTTCATCACTGAAGGCATTGGCCATCTGGCCTTAAAAAAGATCTGTTCAGTTTTTACATGGCCACAGCTGCTGGGCTTCATCATCATGCTGAACAATGGAAGGCAATGCTGTGAACAACTGGAGCAGGAAAATGAGCTGTGGGTCTGTTGGCGTGCACGTACGAGTCTTAACATTAAACAGCACTTGCATCATTTGAGCTGGGTTGAGAAAGTGGCCACTGCTGGAAAGCAGGATGGCCGCTTTAGCAACCATTGCAGGAAAGCAGGATGGCCGCTTTAGCAACCATTCACATTTTCATGATTACTCAACTAACAGCGCTTAAGCAAATTACACTACAGCAACTGAATGTATAACATTTTCAAATTTTTGCCGTATCGTTATCACCATCTCTTGCATGCTTCTCATCACGTACGTGAAATACGCTGTTTCAACCCCAAAAGAGAGGAGAAAGAGAGCAGGAAGAGAGGATATTCAAACATTCAAAGCTCATCTTTGTGGTTACCCAGTGAATCAAGCCAATGAAAATGGCTGTACATACAAGACTGTGGAGAACAGCTGGAAGATGTTAGTGCGTTAGTTTCTTTCTTTACAGAGACCCGAGTAAGACAGACTCAATAACAGGACTTGCAGTTAAAGAAAGAAGCATCATCCTCAGCAGTTCCATATTTTTATCATTAAAGGCGATGAACAAATTTACGCTTTCCACTGACACTGAGGTACCCAGAAGCAAAGGAAGTGTGAACGCCAATTGAAGCTATCCAGTAAACAGCAAACATTTTGCTTGAAAGAAGCAAATGATATCAAAGCAACAAGAAAAATGATTACTGTGATGATGCGGTGCAATGTGAAGTAGGTATCCATAAAATAATAAATCGCAATTCATTGGTGAAGTTACAGCATGTAAGATTGTAAGCAAAATGGCATTCACAGTTTAATCTGGTGACGGGCGAAAGCAAGATTTACAAGATTTATTATGATGTAGTAATTTGTTCTATTCAGAGCTGCAGGAGAAATGTGATACTAAGTTCACTCTCTCAAATGTCAACAGTTACCACACCGATACAGTAGCAGTACAACACTATTTGGTAAATAACAACTTTGACTGCCAGAACAAAAATATTCAATGTCACTGACAGTTACACGTAGCATAAAATCACATAAAATTGCAAACATTTTCCTTGTATCCTATGGAGCAGATGGACCATCTTCATGGAATCGATGGACCATCTTCAAAAGAGACACTGTTGCAAAGTTTAACATTAAAACTCACTATAAAAGTATAATATAAATAAATAAACATAACCAAAAAAATGCACCACTGGTGGGGAAAACTTGAAGTTGAACCTGCATACAAATGGTCAAATCAAAATAATGACATAAACCTGATAAAGGCATCACAAAGGGGTACACTGAAAAGCCAAAACCGAACAAACAAAACTGAATTTTCCTTCCTTAGTGCTGTCAAACCATAGTGCTTGCAAAACCGGCTTTAACTATGTGCAAAAATATCCAAATCACTACAGGCTAGTGCCTCTACATACATCACGCTATCAAAATGTCTGAGAGATACATGGAGAGTAAAAAAACCAGCCATATCTGGGAGTGTGGAAACAACAAAGACAGCAAAAAACCCATGCCGACAAAAGGAGCATGTAAACAGCTCATACCACTGCGAATGGAGTCTTCTAGGTGTCGGCCTCTCAACTCCAGCTCCGACAGCTTCCCGTCGATGTCCAGCAGTTGCTGTTGTAGCTCTATCGCTGACAGGCGGCCAGGGGACATCTGCAGTAAACCAACGAGACATATGTGTGAGGTCGCTGTTGTGTCCAGCAAGTAGCTACCCTTCTATCCCCGCACCATCTGAACAAATAATAAAAGGCCACTACCACCTTGAAATGGTGGTGATGCAAGAAAGTTCAAGACAAATCACTATCATGTGCATCTTTCTGAGGCTATGTCCATCACATCAAGAACTATTAACAACAGTTACAATTAAACCAAAACAAACTAAACACACACACACACACAAACCTCCCGTTACCAGTAAAGTAGCTACAAGATTATGGTCTTAATACTGACAGTCTTTGCAATGTGTAGTACCATATGTGTTTGCCAGATGTTTAGCACACACAGTCATCCACACACACATCATGTACGCTACATCCACACACACATAAACACATATAAAACACACTCACACCAGGGCAGCAAAAATACTCACCCACTAGCATGAGATGGACAGAAATGCTTCAAGGTGACTCAAGACTAAAAACCACCACCTTTTTGGGCAAGTCATAATTTTGTCTTCCGCAATGATTTCTCTAAATCTATCAAACGTTTTGATCATCAGAGACGAAATCAGAGCAGTGTGGTCTGTAATGCTATGTTGTAACCATATTAACGTGACTAGAAACTGCTAAAATATTTTTCATAAAATTTTAGTGGGAAAAATCTTGGGCTAGTAAATTAAATAATTCCTTCAGGGTAGCAGAGTTTCATATTTATTAGCCTAGTGGGCTAAAATGTTAACTTCTCTAGGCCTGCACACAAACATGCACCGCAAACATACACACAAGAGTGGAACTACCGCTGCAAGTGCAAGGCACCGACCGAAAGAGTTTGACGCATCTGTACAGCACATTTTACAAGTGTGACTCACTGAACAATCAGTTTCATGCATAAAGAATGGTTGGCATCCCAAGTGGCACAGAAACCTGTCAACATACATGTGCATGCATGCACAGTGAAACCAATCAAAGCAAGGGTGATGAAAGGGATACATACACTTGTCCTCTTCGGAGGAGGTGGTCGGGCAGGTGGCGTCGGTTTCGGGGTGGCTGGAGGTTCTGTCGTCTTTGGGGTCATCTCCACTGAGTTGCTGGCACTAAAGTCAAAGGTCACATCCACAGATATCTTTTTGCGGTCTGTGCAGGGTGGGGATATGGCTCCATCCTCACCAACGTTGCCCATGGTGATCTTTTTCTTGGTCACTGAAATCTCTTTCTCTTCCGGCAAAGCTTGTTCTGGGCTGTCTTTGGGTGTTGTTTTAGTTTTCCTCGGCGGAGGTCTGACTTCAGAATCTCGTTTTCCATCATCATCAACAAGTTTGTGTCGTTCAGGCTTTGGTGGCGGGTCCCTTATCATTTCTTCGCTCTTCAGTATTCCCTTCAGATTTAAGTTTATCTTCGTCCTCTCAGTCCGGTCTTTCTCCTTGCCACCCTCACCAGCAGCTGGCTGTTTGCTGGCAAAGGTCACAACATCCAGTCTGGAACCTTTGCCAGCCTTGGCCATTTCCTCGCCACCTTTCTTTGCACCCTCTTTCAATTTCGCTTCAGAAACTTCCTCTTTTCTGGGTGAGAGGTCTGCAGCAAGAACCTTGAAAGCAGCCACGTCTTCCGGCTTTTCTTTCCTGTTTGTTTTCGCCAGTGGATCTTTCCTGTCATTTTTTGCCAGTGGATCTTTCTGGTCCTTTTGCGCCAGCACATCATCTATCTCACTGCTGCTACTGGACTTCTTTTTTTCAGGGTCAACAAAGCCAGTGTCTCTCAGCGCTGCCATCCGTCTCTCTGCTTCTAGCTGCCAGTCTGGTTTGGATCCAGAGTTGTTTTCCAGGACATTGCCTGCTGATTTTCGTCGTTCTTTTTTCTCTACCGTTACACTGTTTGATTCCCTCAGTTTGACTTGGGTGAAAGGAGGAGGCTGCGAGGTGTCTGGTGTAGAGGCTTTTGGTGTGGATGTTGATAAATTCTTCATGTTAAAGACGTCAGCAGCCGATCTGGAGCGGTCTCTTTTAGCTGCAGCATCAACTGATAGCTTGCTGGCCTCATCAGTTGTATCCATCTGCGTGCCATGAGATTTATTTGTTGCAGTTATGCGGGAATCCGCTAGGTTCTTTTTCCACTGTGGCACATGGTCTGTAGATCTGCCATTCTGGTGCAGTTCCAAACTGGACAAAACAGAAGTTTTGGCTTTGCTGGGTTCTTCATGCCTCTTGCTTCCTGTGTTTAATGTCACAGTCACAGTTTCACCAAGCTTCTTGTCAGGGACTTTTACGTTGGCATTGGTGTCATGAAGCCTGGGAGAAATTTTGCTCTTTCCCTCAGAGCTCGAACTACTGCCGGGCACATCTGCAGAGCCATGTTTCTGTGAAGAGAGACCGGATTTCCCTGTCATCTCACTGATACGCACATCCCTAGGAGACACAATGTCATTTTTACTTTTCGTGCCTGCTGCTGACCCTGTTGCCAGTTTGTGATCGGTGTCTTTGGATTGCAAGCGATTGACCTTGCTCGTGACAAATCGTGATGAGGATGCCCCTTTTGAATCCGATGAAGGAATGCTGAACCTGCTGTGGGTCTGGTCAGCACTCTTGGAGGATGTAGCTGTGTGAGGTGAAGCGGAGGTGATGGTGGTGGAGGAAGCGGTAGAGGAAGATGTGTCCCGAACATGAGCCAGTGATTTAAGAAGGCCTGTCAGGGCAGTCGCCTCCTGCTGATCCTTTGCCTTGCTAACAGACGTGTCCACATCCATGGGCTCTCTGCCACCGTGCTTGTTGGCTGGGAAGCTGACTGTGGACTTTGAGGTGAATGTTGAAGAAACGCTGCTACCCCCGCCAGTCGATGTGCTGCTACTTTTTGAAGCACTTGTGATAGTGACTAACGGAGGAGGTCTTGGCGAAGAAATACTACTTGTTGCACTGTTGAGTTTTGAACTTGAAACAGATGTAGGTGGAGGAGGCCTAGCGGGAGGTGTCAGTTTGTCTCTGTGGCCAGATGATGACGCTGCGGAACCCTTGCTACTGGATGATGACAGAATGGAACTGACTGCAGGAGATGCACCCTGAAGCCTGGCAGATTTAGTGGATGATGTTGCAGCAGAATCACCCACAGAAGGCACACTGGGTACCTGTTGTCTGGGAGATTTGCTGCTAGGTTCTGATGACTTCTTTGGCAAGAGTGCTTCTCTGGATTTGCTCTGCATCGCCGTTTCTCGACTGGATGGGGCAGTGGAGGTGGGTGGCTGCCGCGGGGAAGGTGTGGGGGAACGTGAACGCGATACTGGTGCTGAGAGCGGCAGTGGAGGGGGTGCTGACGATGGCAGAGGCGGAGGGGATGAAGGCTCTGGGGATAGATTTCTGCCAGGGGACTTTGGTCTGTCCCGCGCTTTCCGCAATGCCAGTGGGGACTTGGCCTTGTTCGGAACTGATGTCTGACTGCCCTCCATGCTGAACAGACTGCTCCTTGGTGCTGGTGTGGGAACATGCGCTGGCTTGTCACGCACCTGCACTGACTCGGATGTGTCCATTTTGTCTTCAAATACTTTCCTACCGGCTGCTACATGTCGAGGTTTGGCCACAGGCCCTGTGATTTTCTCCAGCACTTTGCTTTCCGATGCAGACTTTGCACAACTGTCAGCTTTACTTCCAGCGAGTGCGGAACTCTTGGGATGATTTTCAGGTTTATTTCCAGAAAGTTGAATTCCTGATTTGCTTTCAAACTTGTTCGCAGAAAGAGAAGAAGGCTGGGATTTGCCATCTTCTTTGTTCTTTGAGAACATAGATGTTTTTCCCTCAGCCTCGGTGGCTGCTTGGAAGACAAGTGGGAGCTGCCGCTTGGGGGACGTCACATCCTTGGCCCCCTTTTCTGCTGACAAAAAGTCCCTGCTGTGTTTCTCATATGCTCGAGCATCAAACTTGGGGGTTGGTGACAATTTTTTGTCTTTCTGTGCTGCATCAAATGTTTCTGGCCTGGTTGGGATCTGAAGGTCAGATGGACGTTGTCTGTCTTTCAAACCAAGATCACCTTTGCTGAAACCGGAATCCTTGGTTTCAGACCTGTTCTGATCTGTTGCTGGTTTGCCACCAGCTCTGTTTGTGTCAGAAAACAAAAACTTTTGCACATCAGACTTCTTGCTTTTAGTATCATTTTTGGAGTCTTCTGACGGCCTCTTGAGACCATGTTTATCCTCCACCACATACGTCTTGCGAACGTCTGACGCTTTGTCCAATGACGCAATGGAGGATGTTGATTTTGAAGTCGGAGTGCTTTCCCCCTCTTTTCCATGCAGAGAGGGCGAGAGAAATGGAGAGCGAGTGTAGACTTTGCTGGTGGGTGAGAGGTCGCTGTGTCGGTAGCAGGAGCGGTGGTAGAGTTGTCCATCCTCAATGTGTCGCTCCAGCAGGTAGACTTTGTTCTTGCAGATGGCGCACTTGTCACCCAGCGACTTCCCTCTTGCCTTGTTGTCACTGCTGCCTCCAATCTGCGGAAGAGGAAGAGGAAGAGAAACTGAACGTCAGCTGGACTTAAATTCAGTGTGAAAGAACCAAATCCTTCATGTGTAACAGCTGAACAAAACAGCAGATACTTTTATACCCTATGCTGCAGAACAACTCAAAAAGAAGGAGACATGCTAAGTATAGAACAGACAAAAGAACCAAAAACTATGATGTAGGAACCAACAGTGACAATGGGTGAAGAACCAGCAAGCAATGAGAATGGGCGAACATTCTCAGTGCTTGCTGGTTCTTCACCCGTTGGCAATGGGTAAACCAGCAGACAGACTTTGACAATGAGGGAATCATCAGATACTTACTTGTCTGGCAGGTGGCTGTTTCTTGGGCTCTGGCTCAGAGAGTGGTTCTGGTTTCTGGTGCCGCTTGAGGCCAGCAGAGGCTGCTGGTGCCGTCTTCTCCTGCACTCCAGGCCCACCGACTGAGCAGACAATACAAGTGTCTTTATTATATATGTTTATTACTGTTAGTGAACAATAACAGCACCTTTACCAACACAAAGAACACTACACAACATCATGTATCAATAATACACCATCAATGGTCAACCAGTTTGCTTATCAATAATAAACCATCCAATGTCATCCAGTTCTATTCTCAATAGCATCAATAAACCATCAAAAACTAGAACTATATATTATACAGATATTGTTTTTTAATTGATATTTTTTTATGTAGACTACAATACCTCAGGTTCTGTTTGCTGAAAAGTATAATGTATTTTTTGTCATGAGTTGTTTGTACACTGCAGTTTAACTCTGGTTAGAGAATATCGCTTACTAATTATCTATCTATTATTATTATTCTTAAGTATTAGCCAGTTCTGCTGGGCTGGGAAACTGGTACAGTGCAAGCATGGCACATCCTAACTCTGACATCTAATCAGACTCTAACCGATGGATGTAAAATGTACATCACAATCATCCCTGGGATGTGGCCACAGATACCACCACCACCACTGAACCTATTCAGTCCCTCTGTCCTGGTTTACAAGGTGAAGGTACACTCTTTCCTTTCTTTCTGCACACCCATCCTTAACAAGCAACGCAATCTTCAGAACCATGAGGTCTGAATACAGAAGATAATCATAACAATATGCTGAAAATGGCACCTTGTCGATGCTCTGATGCATCCCACAAAGAACCCCACTACTTTGTAAGACCATGAATCAGAATGTGTCAATTTCCCCTTACGCTGTGGCAAGGAGTTCAGCTTGTTGTAGTACTGTGACACATAGGTGATGACGCTCAGCTTGTCCGGCGTTTTCAGGGCCACCATATCTGCCGCCTCCAGGAAGGCTGGGATGTCCAGCTCTTGCTCCGCCACCGAGAACGCCTGTAATGGAATGTCCCTTCAGGTTGCTGATCACTAAACCCACAGTGTTTCTGTCCACTTCAAAAATTGTTTTGTTCTATCAAATTGTGTGTGTGTGTGTGTGTGTGTGTGTGTGTGTGTGTGTGTGTGTGTGTGTGTGTGTGTGTGAGTGCACACATGTGCGTGTGTGTACATGAATATGTGCTTGTGTGCAGCTGCAACTGATATTTTCCAGGAAATGACAGACCACAGCAGTGCTTACCAAAAATGACTGAAGGTCCGTCATTTTCAACCTGGCAGTAAATGCAATATACTGTACCAACAAACAGAACAACAACAACAAAAAACAAGAAAACTTACAAGTTTACATGAATGACTAAATTTAGCAGTTAATCTCACTCCACTAGGCAGGCTGACTATTAAATACTGTTAAAAAGAAAAAAAGAAAAAAAAAGTAAGTTCAGATCATAAGAATGGGGAAATATACGTTTTTCTACTTTATTCAATATCTGACAACTTTCTAGTTTCCACACTCACCAGGTGATTGTTGTCATAGACATTCTCTTTGGACAGAGAGTCATAGTCTCTGCAACATAAAAGAAAAGTCCAATAATATATCAATTAAAAATGAACAGCACAGGTGAAGCTGCTGTAAGCAACCCCTTTAAGTCTAATGAAATGCCACCTGAATTCAAACAGCCTTTCCTTGTGACTGTGATGCAAAAATTGTTCTGTCAAAATCATCAACTTCAGAGGTACCGATACTGATACCCATGCGGTTCATTTCCATATCAGACCTGTTTAATACTCTCAAATGACAGATAATAGTAAGAGTACCCTTTACAACAGTTGTATTTTTTTTGTTTTGTTTTTCTTGGGGGGGGGGGGGGGGGGGGGAGAAAAGTTATTTTCAGTTTTTAACCATAGACCAGGGCTAGTGCTTGGTGCGTCATGGCCTACACTACAATGTATAAACTAATTTTGATGGTGAATGCTCACACTGCAATGGAAATACAAGCCTCGCTTTTGAATTGCCTGAGAATTCAGTGCTGAGACTATGCAGTGTGCAATACCCAAATGGACACTTATGGCGGCAAGAGATTGTGAGATTTACATGTGTCACCAAAAACCCAGATATAGGCATGTTCTGGACTGAAAAACAAATGAACCTCAAATTTACGATTGTATTTTTATTTTATTTTTCTCTAAAGAAGATATTTTTGTATGCTGAAAATTTAGTTGTACAAAATATGCCCAAATTGTGGGAGTAAACAGGTCTACCGTAGATATTCCTACACACACCCATCTAATGTCTGAATATGCACACTGTGCCCTTGTCATGCAGGTCCACAGTGGAGACGTCAGACTACTGTGATGAATAAACTGGGAAGGCTGAACTTAGGAGAACAGATTTCCCACCAGCAGACAAACCACTTAAGGCTATATTCAGATCCACCCACTCAAGTCTTAACTGTGTGAACCTTGGACAGTACTGGGTTCTCAACAGAAGGGATCTCAATTTTTGCTGTGGGAGCAGGGATAGCTCAGTGGTTTGAATGCCAGACACATGACTAAAAGGTTGCAGGTTCAAGTCCCAGCAGGAGAATCATCTTCTCCAGGATAATTTTCTGTTTAGCCCGTTACAGCTAAACATGCATGCACCCTAGTATGTGGCTCAGCTTGAAGTGAAGTGACATAGTGCGTGGATGTATGGTGAACACATACACAAGTGTGCAGCAGCGTCACATGGCACTAGCCACGTAACAATCAAACAGTGCTGTAACTGTAAGTACACCACTCTCGTGGATACTCAAAATGTGCTATAAAAAGCTACAGTCACTATTTAGAATCACATATGAATGTAGTGAGTCTGCTCAAGAGCAGAGAATAGAGCTATACAAAAGCAATCATCATCATCATCATTCACAGTATCCTACCAAGCAGCATGGGTCAAGCAACGATGAGAGCCATTTTAATGTTTCATAATTGTGAAGGGCAAACTCACAAGACAGTATCCACAGACCACAACTTTTGAGGAGAAAGGAGAGCCGAAGCTGATTTGAACTGAGGTCCCTCTGCTTACCAGCCTAACACCTTACCGCTAGGCCAAACCACCTCACCGACGTCTCCTGGGAATGGGTCATGCTCATAAGAGACTGTCCTCTTATATATTTATATAATATATTATACATCTCCACCACCCACTTACATCATACATTTCCTCCCCCACCCCACCCACTCTTCCCCAGCTGAACCAGAACGTCTCCTGACCATGGGTCACACTCATAAGAGACTGTCCTCTTACATCATATGTATTTCCACCACCCATTTACATCATACATTTCCTCCCCCACCCCACCACCTCCCCTTCCCTGGCTGAATGTCTCCTGGCCATGGGTCACACTCATAAGAGACTGCCCAGTTACATCATACATCTCCATGGCCACCCCCCACCCTCGAGTCTTTCCTAGATGAACGTCTCCTGGCCATGGGTCATGCTCATAAGAGACTGCCTAGTTACATCATGCATATCCACCACCCCACCCCCTTCATCTCCACGGCCACCCACCCCCTTCCCCGACTGGATATCCTCTGGATATGGTAAAAACTGAAGAAAGAATGCCCTCTTAGTCCAGCCCCTAGCCGTAAGCTGGATGGGTCACACTCATAAGAGACTGCCTAGTTATATTATACATCTCCATGCCCCCCCCCCCCCCCCCTCCACTTCTTCCCTGGCTGAACGTCTCCTGGCCACGGGTCATGCTCTTAAGACACTGCTCAGTTACATCATACATCTTCACGCCCCCCCCCCCCCCCCCCATCTCCTGGCCATGGGTTGCGCTCATAACAGACTGCCTAGTTACATCATACATCTCCACGCCCCCCCCCCCCCCATCTCCATAGCACCCCACCCCCCTTTCCCAGATGAACATCTGGCCATGAGTCACGCTCATAAGAGACTGCCTAGTTACATCATACATCTCTCCCCCCCTCCCCCCAACTCTCTTCTCTAACCGAATGTCTCCAGGCCATGGGTCACGCTCATAAGAAACTGCCTAGTTACATCATACATCTCTCCCCCCCTCCCCCCAACTCTCTTCTCTAACCGAATGTCTCCAGGCCATGGGCCACGCTCATAAGAGACAGCCTAGTTACATCATACATCTCTCCCCCCTCCCCCCAACTCTCTTCTCTAACCTAATGTCTCCAGGCCATGGGCCACGCTCATAAGAGACAGCCTAGTTACATCATAGTTTTTCATACATCTCCATGCCACCCCCCCACCCTTGAGTCTTCCCAAGATGAACGTCTCCTGGCCATGGGTCACGCTCATAAGAAACTGCCTAGTTACATCATACATCTCCACCCCCCCCCCCCCCCTTCTCAGCTGAACATCTGGCCATGGGTCACACTCATAAGAGACTGTCCAATTACATCATACATCCCCCCCCCCCCCCCCCCCTCCAACTCTCTTCCCTAACTGAAGGTCATCCTCGAGTCTTTCCTAGATGAACGTATCCAGGCCATGGGTCATGCTCATAAGAGACTGCCTAGTTACATCATACATCTCTGCCCTTCTCCATTTCAGGCTGATTCACCCTTTCGCTAGTTTCAGTTTCAGGAAGGAACGGTATCGCGAAACTACAGCAGTACGTACAATCAAGTGGACATAAGTCCGCGTTGAACACGCACAGGCATCGCGCTTAAATGACAGACTAGATCACATCAGTTTGATTATTCAACAACAACAACACCAACAACACACACACGCACGACCACCAGGACTACACACGCAGCCAACTGTAATACCCTGCTATTCTCTATGCCTGGTGGGGTACCCCACCCCTCAAAACAAACCCACAAAAACACAAGCATCAAAGACACCCCCCCAACAAACAAAACAAACAACAACAACAACAACAATAACAACAACACCACACACACACTGTCAAAAGCTAGACTGGGAGAACTATGCGTTTTTGTGTTTTGGTTTTTATAAATAATTACAAGCAATCTATGCGTTTCTGTGTTTTGGTTTTTATAAATAATTACAAGCAATCTATGCGTTTCTGTGTTTTGGTTTTTATAAATAATTACAAGCAATTGGGATTACCAGCTCTCTGTGCCACGCCCAAGGGGCGGGCATCAGCTACATTTGGGAGAGACAGCTGCTGTTCATGGGCATGCAGTCACGACCTTTTTGCTACAGGACAGTCCACTCCACCCACCGCCTGACCGAGCTGCACGGCCCATCCTCCCGGCCGCTCGACCACTGACACTGTTTCAGTCAGTGTATAGTGTCGCTGGTCAGGGCCACAGCCGCTTAGCTCAAGTGGCTAACGTGAAGGCCTATACGCCAGTTGGACGCCAGTTGGCCAGTTTTGTTTCAAAGTCTGTAGTCAGCACGCTTCCTACAAACTACGACAATGGCGTAGGGCCTGGCTAGTTACTGGATACCTGGCGCCCAGTCTGCTGTGAAGGTTCTACCAGTGAACC
>OY757541.1:19502335-19541909 GCA_963584105.1 Alviniconcha strummeri | reverse complement strand
TATGCACTGTGTGCATCTGGCGCTATGAACACGCAAGGTTTTGTGTGGAAATTTTGTATGCGCTATATAAAATTTTCCATTCATTCATTACAACTCTGTCTGGTTTGCTGGACACTAGGCACAACCATGACTTGCTTCTTTTTCTTAAAACTGATAGTTATTATGTAATGCGTTCAAGTTCAGTGTTGCTTTACGTCCAGAGACCATAACGACTGTTATGGGACGGGGGAGCCAATGATGGCCACCTCCACTTTCACACAGTTCCTGAGCTCTGAACACAACGTGTGGCTTGCTAGACACAACAATGACTTGCTACATCTTTTTTGCTTTCCCTGGTCGATATGATGTAATGCGTGGCTTACCAGGCACAAACGTGACTTGCTACACATTTTATATGGATAGTTAGAACGTAATGTCTAGCTTACTTGGCACAACCATGACTTGCTGCACATTTTATATGGCCAGTTAGAACGTAATGTCTAGCTTACTAGGCTCAACAATGACTTACTACAAACCTTTTACTTATCCTTATTATCCGAACTATTCACACGTTCAGGAGGCATAGGAGTACTAAAATGGCTGAAGCCTATCTGTCTAGCAGTATAAAAATAGAAGGCACACTGGACCAACTGCGACAGTAACAAAAACGACAGAACTGCTATGTGTTCCGGCGGCTGAACAGGCCCGCTCCCTCTCAGTCCCTTCCATCCCAACCTCCAAGCACTGGTTTACGACATCCTTCCTCGCTGGTACTCCAATGGCAGTGAGTTTGTAACGGTCAACTCAAATTATATCAGTCCAACCGCTCACGTTGCGTACGCCAGCACAAATACAATTAAAATCGTTTGCATCGAGACGGAACTCGGTTTTCTACCCAGGGCGGACGCGCCTCGTGTTATGTGCGTGCCTGGACGCTATGTTGCTTCCACAAGTAAGTAAGTAAACATGGTGCTTAACGTCCACAGAAACCATAAGGCTTATTAGGGACGGGGAGAAGGGGGGGGGGAGGTGGGGGTGAGGGGGGCATGGAGGTGGGGGGAGAGGGAGACTATATACCTATCGCTACACTGTCACCACCAGAATGATTCATGCATTAAGATGGGCAGCGATGAGAGCCATTTTAATGTTTCAGTAGGAAGTGATGGACAAAGTCACAAGACAGTGTCCACAAACCACAACCTTTTTTGATGAGAAAGGAGAGCCGAAGCGGTATCGAACCGAGGTCCTTCCGCTTACCAGCCTAACGCCTTGCCGCTAGGCCACACCGGCTCACTGCTTCCACAGTCTTATTCGTGGACCTATATACACTCCGTGCATCGCTTTCCTGCACGTGAGCCGGTTTGGCCTAGCGGTTAGGCGTTAGGCTAGTAAGCGGAAGGACCTCGGTTCGATACCGCTTCGGCTCTCCTTTCTCTTCAGAAAAGGTTGTGGTTCGTGGACACTGTCTTGTGACTTTGTCCATCACTTCCTACTGAAACATTAAAATGGCTCTCATCGCTGCCCATCTTAATGCAGAAGTCATTCTGGTGGTGACAGTTTAGCGATAGGTATATAATCTCCCTCTCCCCCCCACCTCCATGCCCCCTTCCCCCCCTTCTCCCCGTCCCTAATAAGCCTTATGGTTTCTGTGGACGTTAAGCACCATGTTTACTTACTTACTTACTTTTCCTGCACCTTTCTCCAAGGAAGGAAGGATGTCGTAAACCGGTGCTTGGAGTTTGGGATCTATACTATACACGAAGGTCCATGGTCTTTTTAGTACCCAAACCTTTCGGAGCGCGCTGACATCATCGGTGAAGAGCTAAAGAGTACCCCTTCAACGGCGTGACCAATATTTTGGCAGAGTTTGGTGGAAGGTGCCGGAAGTAAGTAAGCAACTTGGTGTTTTATGCCCAGCCAACCAGCATGGTTACATCTGGGAGAGGAAGGCGCCGGAAAGCGATGCTCGGAGTGTGTACACAACGTACACACCACCGTCAGTACAGAACACCACTGCCCCAGTTTTTTTGTTTGTTTTTTTTGGTTGTTGCTGTTATAGAAAACAGCTCCACAACACGTATAACAACATATAATAAATATATAATAGTATACTTTATATAATAAATAACAAGAAATGTGTAAGCTGAGACTGCACCCGAAACAGTTGAAAATGTTGCGTCAGTAAGGCCCCATTGCATTTTTCCGACATGGAACTGGCGTTCACCGGGTTTGAAGTGCGCAGTTCTGATGGCCCTTCAAGCACAGCACGTCACATTCAGCCACAGGTTACATGAACTGTTTATTCCTCTCGGATATTCAACAACCGAATGGCCGAAGGAACGAAACCAGACGAAGCGTGTGCTTCCACGCCTATATTTGGCTAGTTATAGAGTACAAGGCATGTATGCACACCAAGGGGTGGTGGCTGGTCGTTGGGGGTTTAAAAGGAATTTGGACGAACATTACTGTGTTCGTGAGGTCTGGAATTAAGGTGACTGAGGCATCTGAGGGAAGAGGCCTTTAGCTTCATTAGCATCTCTGTTACACGGAGACAGAGTAGACACCTACGTTCCTTTTTAGCCAATGCTGGGACGACAACGACACAATAATTACTCGCTTAAGCCCAAGTTAACATCTGGGCTGTGAGTGCTCGGTGTGTTTACATGGGCTGGACGTTTTACACAATTCTTAAAACGATGACGAAGGAAATGTCTCAGTGCTCCAAGGTGATACCGACCGGTCAGTGTTAGCCCCGGGACGTGGTTTGCAAACAGCCCACAGAAAGTACACCCCCAAAGACTCTCTGCCTTTAAAACATTGCACAGCCGCCCTGCAGAGTTAGAGTCCAAAGGGTTAAGACATTTTCACTTGTACAAACTGAAGTAACAAAAAGAAAAGAAAGAACAGGTCCAAACCTACCAACCAGAAAATGGACGGACACCTACGAACAGCTTATGGTGGGTTTGTGTGCGCCCGCTCATGTGTTTGGGAAGACGTGCGCTCATAAATCGCGCCTTTTAGTGAAGAATACCAACCTAAAAGCCCCTACGGTCTCTGTGGACGTAAAGCAACACTGAAGAAGATGAAGAATACCATGCGGCCTTGGGCTTTGCCTCTTTCTTTCTTTCTCTGTCCCCCCCCCCCCCCTTCTAAACTAAAACCAGAAAGGATTATGCCAATGGCACAGCTGAAATCAATGATCAAAATATAAAATAAAGCATTTCAGCCAGAGAGCTGCTGAGCTACACATCATCACCACTGATTCTCTCTCTCTCTTCGCCCTGATATAACCGTAATGGTTGACTGGGTGTAAAACACCAACTTACCCCCCTCAGTAAAGCAACACTGAAGAAGATGAAGAATACCATGCGGCCTTGGGCTTTGCCTCTTTCTTTCTTTCTCTGTCCCCCCCCCCCCCCCCCCCCTTCTAAACTAAAACCAGAAAGGATTATGCCAATGGCACAGCTGAAATCAATGATCAAAAATATAAAATAAAGCATTTCAGCCAGAGAGCTGCTGAGCTACACATCATCACCACTGATTCTCTCTCTCTCTTCGCCCTGATATAACCGTAATGGTTGACTGGGGTGTAAAACACCAACTTACCCCCCCCCCCCCCCCCCCCCCCGCCAACAAACCCCAAGTCTTTTCACATATGCTGGTTCTTCTCCTCACTCTGACTCACCTTTAAACTAATGTAAGGCCACCGTTTCCACAAACTACACCAGTGGACAAAAATACCATTGCCACGCTTGATTTAAATAACAGTAACGAAAAAAAAAACTATCCATTTTTTTTAAAGCAAAGGTTGGATTGGTTGGATCTTCATGAATAAAACTGTAGTATGCAGACACTGAGTCGACTGACTGTGACTGCAATAACCTTTACTCTGGTTCTCTGACTACACAGCCTATGACAGCAACACAGAATCTCCCTTGTTTCATAAAATGAAAGAAAAAACTAAAAACACAGCAACACAGAATTCCCCCTTGTTCCACGAGAGAGAGAGAGAGAGAGAGAGAGAGAGAGAGAGAGAGAGAGAGAGAGAGAGAGAGAGAGAGAGAGAGAGAGAGAGAGAGAGAAGAGAGTAAAATACTTCTGAGGAAGAGAAACATAGATGGTGTTAACCTTCATTGTGTAAATATTTGCCACCAGTACACATCCATAGTCATCATCTGCTGCTGAGGCTTCCCAGAAATAAACCTGTGTTTACTTACACAGGGCACCGCCACAACACATGCTTATCACAGACGCCCCAGGCCCTGGGAAAGTTCAAAACCTGAATCAGTGAGCCCACTGGGTTTATCAGGCAGCTAAACCTGGACACACAGCCTCTATTCATACAGCGCACTTTCTTTCTTCAGTATTTCAAAACTGGCTAACCGGGAAATTCTTGGGCAGTTTATCAACCTCCCAACACAGGAAACAGGGAGCCTACTTAGGAACATACTCCTGTGACCTGGAACTAATGGTTCAGTGGTAGATGGTACATTGGTAGTCTAAACTCTAATCATACTCTCAATCTCACTCTCAGTCTCACACTCCAAAGATGTTGACATGACTTGCATGACAGATGAAGTCAATTAAGCTGCAAGCTATTTTGATCATGATCAGTCAAGCAATGAGTTATGGAACTGTACAGTAATTTGTACGATAGGATTTAAGGCATTCATGACTCATGAGTCCTTTGACTTCTCAAAATCTCATTCTGAAAATGCATGTAAAATGTGGGCAAGCAAAATAACACAACAGTATTTTAACCAAATAAATGAATGTTGATACTAACTTTCTACACATTATAATCACAGAGATACAGCACTGGCAGTGCCTGTAAGTATTTTGAACAGTTGAAGATGCAGCACTCATGATAACTATATTAATATATATATATATGGATACAATATATGAAATTTAAGAAATATTTCTTGTTTTTTTTTTTTGACACTGAGTATGCACAAACTGTACATAGTACAAAGTTACAATCAAATAATTACCTGCATGAAACTTGAAAGTAACGGTAATTCTGTAAGGCCCATTACCTTTCACAAAAGACCTGCATGCTGATCCAACAGGATAAGATCTGATGACTGATCGATCACACACTGCTCAAAGCATGTTCAGTAAGTGTAACTAAACAACCATGGGGTGATGTAATGCAACTTAAAAGCCAGATCAGGGGACCAGCTCATTCAACTGTTCTTTCTGTAGACCAGTTAACCATAAAAATGGTCACAGCTGGCCCCTGCCAAACTGTCCACATGGCTGATCCGTTTAGTCAATTATGGGCACTAGATTTTGCCAGCTGCTAGACAGAGCGATAACACAACACCCTGCCGACATAATCTTAATCCCCAAACGTACTGTTACTCTACTTCATTTTTTTCTGCTTACCTGCCTAGCCAGGCCCGCACCTAGGAATAGTTCCATAGAGCTATTAGTATTGCTAAAGAGAGATTACAATTAAGAAAATCTGCTTTGCTTGGATTTGTGATGTTGCCCATTTATGTGAGCAGGCATCATGTTTGTGAGTCTATGACCTGACAAGTTGGACCCTCTTCAAAGTGATTTACTGAAGCCTGTCTGAATGTTGCTCAAATGAAAACCTTTTTGAGCAATGCCAATGGCAGAAATTAACAGTGCTCAGCAACATTAATTTTAAAGCAATGGCACTGTACATCAACAATCATGCAAGTACAATAATTCAAAGTACCTTATTATTGAGATAACTCTCTCTTTATTTAAACACACACACACACACACACACACACACACACACACACACACACACACACACACAGTACTCTTGCTTCCAGTCTGAACTCCTCAGGGCCCAGCTGCATTGGTTCACTCTTTACAAATGAAGTGCAGAAAAAGGTTGGCTTACGAAACATAATGATATTGATAGATTTGAATCTTGATACTTTTTCCACACATGTAAGCCTTGTTTACATGTGATCACCAATACAGACTGCTGGCTACTCATAGTCCATGTTTACATGACTTTCAAACATCAGTTTTGAACAAACGAGATCAGAAATCAAGTGATAAAATGCTGTATGTGTACCACATAATATATAATATACATCTGTATTATATTTCTATTGATAGGCCATAGAGCCTTTAAAACTTCTTTAGTTCCATTTTTGTTACATAACAATAAACGACAAGAATGATAAAACTTTCTTTGTGTGTGTGTGTGTGTGTGTGTGTGTGTGTGTGTGTGTGTGTGTGTGTGTGTGTGTGTGTGTGTGTGTGTGTGTGCATGTGTGTGTGTGTTGGTGTGTGTGCATGCATGTGTGCATGTGTACACAGTCACAGAATTAATAACAAATTGTCAAAGGTAAACTATTTTGACAAAATCAGTCTCATAAAAATTCATTCCATGTTAAATGTTATGTTTGTGTCAAACATTTGAGGGCACAGAAATGGCAGGGTAAAATCAGCAAATGTGAATACTGCCAAAAAGATGGCCTTGCTTAGACATTAACTGGAAGATGATTACAATACAAAACATACTTCAGGAAACACCCACTAGCCCTATACATACACATGTACACATTTGTACTGATGTATCATGTAGACAGCTGCAGACAACACATTTAACAGATGTGGTGTGTACACATAAAAAAACAAAAAATCCATTTCACTTCCATGGTCAAAACAACTTATTCAAAAGACCACCTTGGCCCTTGCTGAGCTGACACTATTACTTTTAGTGACAGCATTCCCAAAAGAAAGGAAGAGAAGAAATAAATCAATAAATAATAAAATCATATCCATAACCAGTCTGGAGTGCACATGGCACTGTGGCAGCTGTTTTGATAAGTTTACCACGCCACATGGATTGAGTTTCTGTCTGCGGCAATGCCTGTTGAACCGATTGAGATAAAACTTAGTACACGGTATGAAGATTCTTTGTGATTACATGAGGGCAATTTGTAGAGCAGTGCACTACAGTATTGGTAACACCTCTCTCGCAGAGTAACAAAATAATGCTATTATAGTATTAAAAATAAAAGTATTATTAGTATTAAAGTCATAAAGATTGTTAAAACAATAAAAGCCTGTAAATGTGTAAAGTAAAACAAGGGAGGGTGGTCTGCTCTCATAATGCACACTTAACTCAATAACTGTGTCCATGTTTGTCAGATATATATATATATATATTGTCTATGGTGTAAACGTAAGCACTCTGGATTCTCACACCAGCACCCTGGGTTTAAATTTTGATGGAAGCTTTTTTTCTTTCTTTCTTTTTTAAAAAGATCTATTCTGAGCATGCTGCTCCAGCTGCTGCAGCACCTATATTAATGATTAATGCCCCACTGTGAGTGTGATATATTCATATATATATTTCCTTTGCCGCTTTGGAACCGGAAGAGCTGGCTGAAGCTGGTATATTATTAAGGCCAGTCATTGAAAGTTGTAGGACTAGGTGTAGGACTACTAGGAGTAGGAGTGCATTAATTTTGTTGGACCCTTGCTTTCCCCATGGCCAGCTGTATGTTGCTAGAGCATCAGACATCTCCAATGTGTTTGCCCCATGACTGGCTGGAGGCAAAGCAAAAAACATTTTTCCTCAGGCTACACAGTTACAGTACTTAATGTCCCACTGTGATGACAATTTGGATTTCCTGTGGAAGAGCTGGATGAACCGGGTATATACTGCTTAGTTATTAGTAATATTACAATATTTATAATATATATATTACATTATTAGTAACTTAAACATCTATTTTCAGGCTACACAGTTACAGTACTTAATGTCCCACTGTGATGACATTTTGGGTTTCCTGTGGAAGAGCTGGCTGAACACGGTATATATTGCTTAGTTATTACAATATTTATATATTAGTAACTTATTACTTAGTAAATAATAAATAAAAAGATGTACTCCATGAGTCAGCTGTAAGTACTTTTTTCAATCTTCCCCTTTTTACTTGAAGGACTGTTACACGAACACACATAAGTGCATGTTACATTACTGGTCTGATCTGATTCTCTGACATTGACGGTGACAACAAACTTTTGACCGATGTTCTGCCTTGCGTTTGTACCTGCTCAATTTGCATTCATTCGAGGAGCCCATTCGAGTCGTTGCCGCATAGCACTTCTTCCAGATTAGACGTCTCCAGCACTGACAATCACTGAATCAGACTCCACAACGGAATCAACAGAATAAAAAACACACACGCATATTTATATACACCATCACTCCCTCAAAATCCTTCTTACCTGCTTGTCGATTCAACGATGTCAGTAGTCTGCCAGCAGCCTGTCACCTGTCGCATTTTGAAGGAATTTTCTCCCTTGCCGCGCTCTCTTCTTGGCGGAAATGACGTCTGCATTTTCCAACAACATGGCGGTAAACCCAAACTTGGACTGACAAGTCTGGACTCATTTCAACTTACTTGTGCACTCAGTTTTGTGCGTCTGTTGATTAGGCTGTATGTGATGCAAACATGTCAAACCGTAAGTTTCTGTCCCTTACATATTTTTTTCTGGTAGATTTGTCACAGTATGTGCCTTGTAATGGTAGACATAATCCATAGCAACGGAATTGGTACAAGGTTTTATTGCTTATCGATTTATATGTTTTTAAAACAATGTCTTCGATCTTTCGGTGTTTATTCAATTTCTGCGAAAACAGAAAGGTTTTGTTGATTAATAAACGGTCACAGAGTTACTGTATAATGCCTTCGTTCAAAATTCAGGCATGACTATAAAACCGCAGGTGTAACAAACACATGCAGCGATTGATCAATACATGATACATAAAACTAGGACAGAAAAGTCCCCCCCACCTCCCCCCCCCCCCCCCAAAAGAAAATAGTCCGTACTTGTCTCGTGAGTTCTCAAAGAAGAATTTCATGTGTGCAAATACTCACTGACAAAATGATTTGCTACATGTATACATGAATTAATCACTATTATTTATAATTATAAGCACGCTTCTTAGTGTCATGGTTCTAACTCAAAGACATTGTAATGTATCAACTGTCATTAATAGCTGAGACATATCTATTGTATAACATAACAATATTAAAATGTGTGTGTTCTTAATGAAAATGATTGATGGACTAAAGTGAAACTGAAAGGTATCAAATGTGAAAAGAAAAAGAACTTTCTCTAGATTAACATTAAGAAGTGAAACATCATTAATTTGACATAAAAATACACTTTATTAATATGCATGGCACACTTGTTTGTATACCATTCTTGCACCTGATGCACACACAGGTTTATGAATATCAGGGAACAGAGAGAGAGAGAGAGAGAGAGAGAGAGAGAGAATGCAGTTCTGCTGTTTACTTTTTCTTGTATTGTACTTGTAGTTGAAGTGTATGATTAATTAGAGTTAGACATATTGAGTATTATCATTAGTTTAACTATATGTAACTCCCTGCACTGTATGCTTTTGCCTTAAGTTTGTCATGATGTGCATGCAGGCTTCAGCCATTCAGGTACTTCTGGTTCACATTTAGAGCAATAGCACCGACCAGTTAGCATCAGTGAAGTTCCCAAACTTCCCACTGATTGGTAGGAACTTGCACAGCATCCCAGCAAAGGCCACAGGCCTGAATCTAAATACCCATGTTATGAACGAACCTCCATGGAAAAGGCTTGAGCTTGACAAGCCAGCAGTGACTCATGCTGTCACCAAGAAGTCTTATTCTAATAATTGAGCTTAAAATGTAAACGCTTTGTCTGGAAAACCCCAGCTTGAAAAGTTTTATGTTACAAGACCCTTTGCTGCAGTTCTGTTGTAAATGTGTTCATAGCCCTTGACTTTAATTCAGTGTATTCACACTCTTTCAGCAGACTTTTGTTACATAATTTTGATTCAAGTTGTAAAAAGTGATCAATATAAATTATAATATCTCCATTTGTACATGATAATTGATATGCAGTGTGTAATATTAAACTGAAATTTGTGCAATCTTCTCTGTCTTTCTCAGTGTGGCAGCAGCCATATGTGAATGTGTTCAAGCACTTCAACGTTTCACAATGGAAAAAGGCAGCGAAAGAGGGGGAGGTGACCCCTCTCATGGACAAGACAGTGAAGGCGACAGTGTTCAAAATCACCGGCCACATCCCTGCAGGCAACTACATCCAGATTCCTCGCACAGGGTCACAGCCTCTGGGACTTACTGGACGCTATTTTTACCTGCTGTTTCGGCCCATTGCCACCAAGTACTTTGTAGTGCATGTGGATGTTGCCACCCAGGACAGCTTGGTCATACGGCTGTCCTTCTCCAACCTGTTCAAGGAGTTTAAGTCCACTGCCACCTGGCTGCAGTTCCCTTTCATCTGCAACCCTGCTAAAGGATCCGTGGCTTTTTATGCTGCTGCTGGGGCCAGAGGTAAGAATGGTTTGGTTAGACTTGTTGAATGCTGATTTGTCTCCAAAGAGGTATTGGTGGGGACAAACTCCAGATGGTGGGGGGAGGAGGGGCTGCGCTTAACGCTACACTGTCACAACCAGAATGATTTCTGCATTAAGATGGGTAGTAGTGTAAGCCGTTTTATTTTTCATGTTTTGTTAGTTGTAAGGGCACAGTCAAGGGCCAGAGGTAAAGCTGCTGTAATGATTTATAATGATATTAATAGTTAATCAGCTGTGGAAAATGAGGAATATACTTGACCCAGTCACCCAAGATTGGTAGAAAAGCCTCTGGCCGTGTCAAGACCCAAAACTACTAGCCTGTTGGGTGAGTCATAACCTTTTTTTGTAATGATGACTTTTTGGAATTTATAGAAACATAAAAGATATCAGAGGAAAAGTCAGAGTGCAGTACTTACTCATTTGCAAATGCAGTGCAATGTGTCACCAGCCAAAGGACCACCCCTTTACACAGCCCATTTGGCTTTTCAGGATGGTCTGAAAAGGTGTACTACTACTAGACTAGTACTGCACTAGAATGAAGTGACATGAAATGGAAAATGTATAAAAAACATTTGTAAATTAATTTGTTTTGCTTTTTACTAATTTTAGTCACAAAACTGTGATTGCTGTTTTGGTTTTTAAAATCTTAGAAAACTGGTGTATTAATTTTAAATGCATGATGTTATTTTTGACAAGTTTTGAAAAAAAGAAGTCCTGATTTGGTTTGTTGCATAGTGTCAGCTTAATGATATTTTTGTTTTCCTTTCAGCAAACACAGGTCCTGCACCAACCTCAACACGGTGGACTGTGCTGTGTCTTGATCTGAATTACATCCTGTCTGTCTACCTCAACCGCAGCTATGCCTATATCAAGGGCATGCGACTCTGTGCTAACATGCTGGTCAAGAACGTCTTCACAAGTGATGTACTGTATGATCCAGGTAATTTGTCAGTGGCTTGATCCAGTGTTAGTATCAGGCATGGGGATGGGGTCATATTCCTGGATTTGCCCAGTGTTGCCATCTAATGTAGCAGAACCATTATACAATGAGGATGGTGGAGGTAAACCATATAAAATCTGCAACTTGTTTGAGACTTCAGTCAACAACATGGCACAGTAGAAATCTGGATGATTATATTAATAATAATAGGAAACTTATAGAGCGCTTTCAGAAACTCAAAGTGCTTTAGCACTGAAAGAAAAACATACAATGAGCAAATACCCATAATTATATAAATCAGTGGTATACAAGCGTACAAAACATACACAAATTAACAAACATTTCATGGCAAAAACACATGCACATAATCTATTGTTTTGAAATCTGTTTTTTTTAAACAGAGTTACAGAGTGGAAAAAATTCCTTTTCCTTTCCAATTATTTTCTGACATTGGCCTCACAAGAAAACAAAATGGAACACAGACAAACAAAACAACAAGAAAATAAATAACTAGCCAAGACGGACCGAAAAAGAAGCAGTTATTAATGAATAAATGTCACAGTATGCACTAACTGACTGTGGTCTATCCAGACCTGCACTCTGAAATGATACAAACCTTTTTTCTCCTCATTTAGAACTGTTGTATTCTGTGCAGGTGTGTCAATGGCAGAGTCCAAAAGAATTGGAGGTGGGCGACAGGTGTGTCCCATACCTCGTGAGTTTGGGTTTCCTGTCCTGAAAGGGGACCAGTGGGATGACACTTACGACCTCATCAGGTGTGTTGCTCTGATAGTTTTATGTGGTTGTCATGGATTGTAGTTTTCTGTTTACTGATTTCATAAACAAGCAATATCTCCCTCATGCTGCACAGGTGCATGGATGGATGCCCCCCCCATGCACGTACACACATGCACGCACACCCATGTAACCCGTATGTACCCCCCCCCCCCCCCGAAACACCCCCCACTGAAACACACACACACACACACATATGCTTACAGGCTCATATGCACACACATACACAGCCATATGTCCAACTTGGTTACATCATGAGTGCATGACAAAAACTTCAGTGTATGTTTTTTTTATTGCTTTTTTCATACTCTTGGATGCTCAGTGAAAAGCAAATTGACTGTACGTAGGATAACATCATGGCGATTTGCAACAAATACTGATTTAAGCAGAAAAAACTGATTCCAGCAATTTTTATTGCAAACCATTGTGACTCTACTATCTTGCCTGTTTTGAGTATTTAGATAGAAATGAGGTCATTAGGGGCATTGAGATTGACCCTGTTGAAAGAGAGATCAAATCTGAGATAAATTTGCATATTTTAAGACCAAAAAAATGAACACACACACACACACACACACACACACACACACACACACACACACACACACACACAAAAGAGGTACAACGTACTGCTGCTGTAATTGTACACCTCAGAGCTGTATTTGACGTAACTAGTTTCATTTGAACAGGTTTCCTCCGGATGGTGACAAGAAGCCCTTTGACTCCGTGCAGTATGTAGTGGATGACTCCAACAGATTTTGCACAGGTGAAGGGATATTTGCCTTTTTTTGTTTTAACTGTTTCTGTAATATTAGTCATGTGTAAGTGAGTAGAGCCTTGCCTTCTTTTTCTTTTTCCCTTTCTTTTTTTCTGAGTAAGAGTGTACACTGGAGGATTACCCTGAACATGACTTTTCTGTAGATGTGTTACTATTAGTGGATATGATTAAGTTTATATGTATGCATTGTTGAACATGTGGGAGACATGTGAGACAGTGTGTACATGGAAACATGGCACTGTCAAACTATTTCTGTGCTTGTATCAATTATGTGTGTTTGTGTGTGCGTGCATGCATGTATGCGTACGTACGTGTGCATGTTTGTTTTGGTGTGTGTGTGTGTGTGTGTGTGTGTGTGTGTGTGTGTGTGTGCAGAGGAGAGTGTTGAAGAGAAAGCCCGGAGGATTGTCCCACAGCCTAAAAACATCAGCAAGTGTGTGTCAGAGAGGGTGTCCATGATACACAAACTCACTACTCCTAAACAGGTATGCGCACTTCACAGCTTTATTCACCCCTGGGATTGATTGCCATGGTGCTGAGTATGACAGAGTGTGTGGAGCACAACATGTTCTACCATCAGTTTCAGCTCCATAGACATATGGCTTGGTTAATACATCAGTTAAATACGTACATCATTCATTCAACCCCCACTTAGTAAACTCTCTTTGCCCAAAGCATCCAAAATGACCCTTTGCATTTACTGATTTAGTAAGGTGAAGAACAGTAAAAAGCAAACAAACGTTGAATATAGTGCTACAGAGAAAAATCCAGATGAAGAATTGATCAGGTATATGACAGAAGAAATGACACGCATGGAAATGTGCCTTTTAACTGCACATAAGAGTAATAAGAGTAAAAAACATTTGCCACAAATCTGCCTAAGAGGTCATCCAAACATGCACACCTCTGAAACACATTCTTGTAATTACAGTAAAAGCACCTAAGTGGTAAAATATAAATACAGTAGTAAAAGCCAGATTTAAAGATTTGCCTCAGTAGAGCAAACAAACGTTGAACATAGGGCTCAACAGTACAGTTCAATTGTGACTGATTGAGCCTGAAGGCAAAGTGTTAAATTAATTAATGGAAAAATAACTACGTAACTGTTTTGTAAAACAAACTGGGAGCAGGTCGTGTTTTGAGCTTTGACATTACCCTGATATAACTGCATTGGTTGACTGGACGTTAAATACCAGTTTACTTACTTACTTTGAGCTTTGACACCTTTCCCCGTTGACCTTTGAACTTGCCTGCAGTTTTTTAGCATAGTATTTTTGCTTCTTTGTGAATGTTTCCTGCTTTGAATGGCTTACATCAACCCGTTTTATGTGATTACATACTAGGAGGTAAAGTAGGATTCATATGCATCCTCTCTCTCTCTCTCCCTTGCACAAATTAATGGTAGTAGGTTCATGCCATTTTCTTTTTTCTGGCTTTTCCCCTGCATGCAGCCTGTCAAAAAACAGAGTGTCACGAAAGAGCTGCCAGAGCTTGAAACCGAGGATGTAGGGCCAGACAGATCCAATGTTCACATCTACGCACATCCTGACCTTGATGACTCTGGTGATGAAAGTCAGATCAAGACCAAGACCAAACCAAAAAATGCTGTGGTGAGTTTTGCATGTAGTTGTACCTGTCAGAGGTGATGATCAGTGATGTCAGTGGCCTTTACCTGTACTTGTCAGTGGTGATGATCAGTGATGTCAGTGACCTTTGCTTGTGCTTGTCAGTGGTGATGATCAGTGATGTCAGTGGCCTTTGGCTTTGTCTGTACTTGTCAGTGGTGATGATCAGTGATGTCAGTGGCCTTTGCCTGTGCTTGTCCATGGTGAAGATCAGTGATGTTAGTGACCTTTGCCTCTACTTGTCAGTGGTGAACAGTGATGTCAGTGGCCTTTGCCTCTACTTGTCAGTGGTGATGATCAGTGATGTCACTGACCTTTGCCTCTACTTGTCAGTGGTGATCAGTGATGTCCGTGACCTTTGCTTCTACTTGTCAGTAGTGATCATTGATGTCAGTGACCTTTGCCTCTACTTGTCAGTGGTGATGATCAGTGATGTCACTGACCTTTGCCTGTGATGGGAGTGGGCAAGGCAGTGTCAGACCTTGTTCTGAGTGGTTTGGTTGGTCAGGCTGTTGTGCCTCAGAAGCCAGATGGTTGTAAAATGTCATTGTTAAAATGCTCTGTGGTGAAGCACAGTGATATTTTGTCTGTGATACATGCATCACTGATTGCACTTGATTATTGGTGTGATTGCCATGGAGTGAATGACTGTGTGTGATGAGTCTCTTGAGTGTGTGTGTGTGTAGGGGGTGGGGTGTGTGTGTGCGCGCGTGCGCGTGTGTGTGTGTGTGTGTGCATGGATGCGTGTGTGGGTGTGTGTGGTGTGTGTATTCATGTGTGCGCGGAAGTGTATTTATCTGTGTGTATGTGACTTTGAACATATGCTGTTAGTATGTGTTGCTGTGTTAGTGTGCAAATATAAATGCCATTTTTGGATTTCAGAGGTGTACATTTTCTTCTGACTGCTGCTGCTGTTGCAGGTAGGAAAGGACAAAGTGGCTGCACCTGTGCATTTACTTTCTCATGTGACGAAAGCTTACAAGGTGAGTCCTTCATTTAAATGGTTTGGTTTGGTGGTGGGCGGCTCAGCTGGCCGGAGCCATTGTCTCTTTTTGCCACTTGAACTTGTCACCCGTGTTGGTGGAGGTTCTGTCCCCCTTAGCGCTACCACAGAATCACCCCCAGTAAAAACCTACGACAACATTAGAAGAGTAAAATGGACGCAGAAGACAGAACATCTGCAGGGTAATAACTCGTACGTTTAGCTGATTTACTGATTTCTAATGTTGTTTTCTGTAGTCATGACTGTATTGCCTGTTATGTTTGAACTCTTCATAGTATTCATTGTAAGTGACTTTGATTTTTCATTAAAAAAACAAAAACCTTCAGCAATTTTTTTTCCAGTGAAGGCATTGAAAGCAGGACTCAGTCAGATAGAGCTCAAAATAATCAGATTTTTTCTCAGGATTAAAGTAGGTGTACCATTCTCTGTCTTTTGACCAGCAAGATGAACAATAACTAAATAAGCAAATATATAAGACTGATGAAAATGGTATGCTTTCAGACATTAGAACCAGACCCAATTCTCAAGTTGAAGCGGATTGTGGGATTTGGAGGAGCTACTTTCAGAGATGTGAGTATTTTGGGAGTATTTTGTAGATCCATATTATATTGTTATTATCATGGAGGTTAAAAAATCATGGAGGTTAAAAAAAAGTAAGCAGAGATACCTACATGTGTGGCTTTGCAAGAAATGACACTGTAAACTCATGCATGGTTATGTGGTGTACACAAAACATGTGCCAAGACAGCAGCAGTCTCATGTAGCACCAGCCATGTAACAACCAAACAGTGCTGTACGCACACCACTTAGATACAGTCGCTCATTCAGAATCACATGTGACAACAGCGCAATGAGTGTTCAAGAGCAGAGAACAGTGCTGTATAAAAGTGATCAACAACAACTGTGGAATGAACTTCATTGGTGATCGGTCAAGCGTAATGCATCCCTGTCATGCTGTGGCACAGTTTTCGCACCGTTATGATGTGTTGCCAGGCACTGTGGAATGGTGATCAGTCAAGCGTGGTGTATCCCTGTCATGCTGTGGCACAGTTCTCACACCGTTATGATGTGTTGCTAGGCACTGTGGAATGGTAATCGGTCAGGCATGGTTTATCCCTGTGATGCTGTGGCACAGTTCTCGTACTGTTATGATGTGTTGCCAGGCACAGTGGAATGGTGACTGGTCAAGTGTAGTGTATCCCTGTCATGCTGTGGCACAGTTCTCACACTGTTACGACATGTTCCTAGGCACTGTGGAATGGTAATCGGTCAAGTGTGGTGTATCCCTGTCACGCTGTGGCTCAGCTCTCATGCTGTTATGTGTTGCTAGGCACTGTGGAATGGTGATCGGTCAAGCGTGGTGTATCCCTGTCATGCTGTGGTGGTTACCATGCGCATCAGCAATGGGCATCAGCGCTTCTTCATTGGACACACTGATAAGGTGAGAAATGCAGACTGTGTTCTGTGGACTGTATATTGTTTTGTGTACATAGCAGAGATTGGGGGGGGGGGGGGGGGGGGGGGGGGGAGTCTAGGTGGGTAGGGCTGAGAAAAAATAGGGTAGTTTGAATTTTTAATTTACACAGCCAACTTTATTTTAGACACAGACTAATATCACTGCTCATTTTTGTTTTTGTGTTAAAACACGCATTTGTTTGTGCATAGTATGTATGTTGTGCATTTGTACTAATTTGTAGTGTTCCCCACATTTACGGCTGCTGCCTTCATCTCAGTTTCAAACACAATGGTTTGTTTGCCTTCATTTTGTTGTATTTGTTCTGTTTTTATTGCTGCTGGAAGGTCACAGTTTCAAACACATTGGTTTGTTTGCATTCATTTGTTGATATTTGTTCTATTTTTGTTGTTGCTGGAAGGTCACAGTTTCAAACACATTGGTTTGTTTGCATTCATTTTGTGATGTTCTGTTTTTGTTGTTGCTGGAAGGTCACAGTTTCAAACACATTGGTTTGTTTGCATTCATTTTGTGATGTTCTGTTTTTGTTGTTGCTGGAAGGTCACAGTTTCAAACACATTGGTTTGTTTGCATTCATTTTGTGATGTTCTGTTTTTGTTGTTGCTGGAAGGTCACAGTTTCAAACACATTGGTTTGTTTGCATTCATTTTGTGATATTTGTTCTATTTTTGTTGTTGCTGAAAGGTGTCCTGCCTGTCACTGAACGGAAGCAGCTCATTGCTGGCGTCGGGTCAGACGGGTCAGATGAGCGTGGTGAGGGTGTGGCGGTTCCAGACGGGGGAGTGTCTCTCCATGTGCAAAACACACGCACACTCCCTCTTCTCCCTCAGGTACACAGTCAGTATGTTGGGCAGCCAGAGAGAGGAAGAAAACATTTGATGGTATCAAGGACCATGGCTTGTTTGCTAGGGTCAAATACACACAGCATATATGCACCATGTTAAAATGAGAAAGTTTTCAGTACAGGAGGTCAAAACAATGAGCTGTGTGTCAGTAAACCTATGTTGGTGGAAAGAAAGCACTTTGCCCTTTTGTCCAGTTTTGATGATATTGTTTGTTGGAATTTAATTGGTGTGTTGGTGGTCATTTTTTTGAAACTCAACAGAAATTTCTGTTTCCACTTCTTTCGGTAGGAGTCACAGAAAGATGAAACCGTTATTGTGGAATGGAAAACTGTTTCATTTCATGCTCATGCTGGAAAAAAAGATTTTTGCTACTGACAGTAGTCTTTCCTTCAGACTTTCTTCTGTACAGGTCATCATCATTATAACAGTATTGCCTTGCGTGCTTTGGTATTGGTGAGACCACAGTGTGCTCAGGTGCATTATAATGATGCTAACTGAGTAGTACACAGCAAACAAGATCATGATCAGCATGGTTTACACAATGACATAATATCAATGGCATTATGACATAGCTGTACCTGCACTGTCATAACACACTTTGTAAAAGATGTGCAATGTTGCATTTCATGATATTGGTATTTGTCTTCATGGCTTTCCCGTTTTCTTGTTGCAGTTTTGCTCAGAATGGACATGTGTTGTGTGGAGTTGGCAAAGATGGCCAAGGAAAAAATGTGAGTTCGTTTAGTTCTGGAAAAACAAACTCTGCTACCTCCACCCAAAAAGAGCACACACACACAAAACAAACAGGCTGTGAAAAAAACAAAAACAAAAACACAGCAACAAAACACACACACACACACACACACACACACACACACACACACACACACACACACACACACACACACACACACACACACACACAAGGGAGGAAACAAAAACTAAAACAGAGTGACCCTTGATATTAGTTTATCAGCAGGAGAAATGTAAAAAATTGTACCTGTGTTCAGACCTCTTAAGGTTATCTGTTGGTTTTGATTTTTCAAAGGAGCACTTGACAAAAATAGTTTGAAATATGTTGGAATTATTTTCTTAATCTGTAGAAGATTAAATTGATCAGCGAGAGCTTTTTCATTTTCTCTTTTTAACTTCTCTTTTTTTGTTGTTGCTTCTGTGCGATTTCTTTTCTTTTGTGTTGCCTGTGTGGTGACAACAGACCCAAACTGCAAATGTTGTAATGTTGCTGTGTCTTCAGTTGGTGGTAATATGGAACACAAGTGAGGTGTTGAGAAAAAGGGAAGTCAGTGTCCTGGCCAAAGCACACACTGACGTTGACATTTCTCGCATGATCATCGCCTCCTTTGATGATAAACGGTAAGAAGAAACGATGCAAAATGTTTACTACAGAATCATTTGGTGTTGGAAACCTGCTGGGTTTTTTCTAAACAGCAGTGATGTGTTGCTAAGAGAGCTCTTCAGAAAGTAGCACCAGACAAACCTCTGTTGTTTCATTAAACTTGACAGAACCTGCACAAAATGTCTTCCAGTACATACGTTTTTTGTTTGTTTCTTCTTCCTTTAGCACTCTGGGCTTAAAGTAACTAAAATCCTTTAGCACTTTACTAGCCCCTTGTGGGGAAATTCAGGATGTCTTACCTGGGTAAGACTACAGCAGCCTCAGGAACAATGCTGTCCAGCCCTAGCAGTCTATGCAATGCTTTAGTGTTTACATATCATGGAGTTGGTTGGGTAAGTATGGTTAGAAGAAAGCAGACCACTACTGGCACCAGGTGCATGTTGTTTCAGACAGGAGCAATCTGATGGAGAACAGGCAGGATTAAGGGAGTACTTTGGAAACTGGTGTTCGGCTGGTGAAAAGTGGAGTCCAGAAAGTTGGAGCTCATCTTACTCTCTTTTCTTTTCCTGTCAATTTTAGCATGGTGTCATGTGGGCGGGACAACATTCGTTTGTGGCGCTTGAAAGATGGCACGCTGCGGTCGGCGCCTGTCAGTCTGGGAGAGTACCACTCCATGGACTTTACTGACGTCTGCTTCGAGTCAAGTTACCTGGCCAAGAAAAACCCTGAAGACAAACTGATGTAAGTGTGCCAGTTTTGGAGAGTTGTTCATCTTTAATACTGATGTAAGTGTGCCGGTCTTTTAGAGTGTTGTTCATCTTTAATACAGATGTAAGTGTGCCAGTCTTGGAGAGTGTTGTTCATCTTTAATACTGATGTAAATGTGCCAATCTTGGAGAGTTGTTCATCTTTAATACTGATGTAAGTGTGCCGGTCTTTTAGAGTGTTGTTCATCTTTAATACAGATGTAAGTGTGCCAGTCTTGGAGAGTGTTGTTCATCTTTAATACTGATGTAAGTGTGCCAGTCTTGGAAAGTGTTGTTCTTCTTTGATACTGATGTAAGTGTGCCAGTCTTGGAAGGTTTTGTTCATCTTTAATACTGATGTAAATGTGCCAGTCTTGGAAAGTTTTGTTCATCTTTAATACTGATGTAAGTGTGCCGGTCTTAGAGAGTGCTGTTCATCTTTAATACTGATGTAAGTGTGCCATTCTTGAAGGGTGTTGCTCATCTCTGTCATGATTATGGTGGTAAAATTCTGCTTTCCTGTGTCAGCTTGATCTGATAGATTCTGTGGTAATTTTAAGCTTTGAATGTAAATGAAAAGTGTTGCACTTGCAGTCCATTTTTATATATTTTTTATTGTTCAGCTGTGCATGGAGCTATTCAGGCCACATGTTTGAAATTGACTCCCAGAAAGTAGCTGTTCTTACAGTCCTTTAAAAAAAAGTTTTTTGTTCAGCTGTGCATGCAGCCATTCAGGCCACATGTTTGAAACTGACTACCAGAAAGTAGCTGTTGTTACAGTCCTTTTTTTGGTTTTACAGTTCAGCTATGCATGCAGTCGTTCAGGCCTCATGAAACAGAGTACCAGAAAGTAGCTGTTCTTACAGTCCTTTTTAAATTCTTTTACTGTTCAGCTATGCATGCAGTCGTTCAGGCCACATGTTTGAAATTGACTACCAGAAGGTAGCTGTTCGACACGTGCGTCGTCTGCTGCCCATCCACACCAAGGAGAACAAAACCAGCGTGCGCTCAGGTCAGTTTCATATGGTACCTAGGTGACTGCTCTCCCCTGTTTAAATAGAATATAAATTTTTAGAATGTTTACATTGTACTCTGTTGTAGTTAGACTGTAACCGGATGTTGTTTTTCTCAGATGAACAGTAACGAAATGAATTTACTACAAAAACAGTTTCTTGCTTGGACTCTTCTGCTGAAGAGCCTGCCAAGTATTTGATTGGGAGTGCACACTTCTTTTTTTCTCTCTATTTGTCTCACCTGCGGCAGGTGTCAGTGTTTGTTGCCAAAGATGGATTTAGACAAGATATAAATATGCCTGTATACACACTCACATGCATGCATGCAGGCACACACTTACACACACACACACACGCATACATGCACTTTTAGAATGTTTACAGGTTTTGCATGCTCTCTCTCTCTCTCTCTCTCTCTCTCTCTCTCTCTCTCTCTCTCTCTCTCTCTCTCACACACACACACACACACACACACACACACACACACACACACACACACACACACACACACACACACACACACACACACACACACCACTGCACTACACTATACACTGCACTACAACCCTGCTAAATTTTTCGTCTTGCATCTTTTTGTCCTGTGTATCTGCCACACCCCTGATGCCTGTTCCTGTTATTTTCACAGGCTCAGGGCTGGCCATCACCAGCATCAGCATGAATGAAACCTTCTGTGCAACGGGTTCCGAGGATGGCTTTCTGCGACTGTGGCCCCTTGACTTTGCTCATGTCTACCTTGAAGCTGGTGAGGAGAGGATGCCTGTAGTTGGACCTGTAAAAGACCACCCCAGTGAGAATATGTATGCTATGTAACCTGTGTGGCAAACTGAGGGCTTGTGCATGTACCTTGATGTACTAAGAGACCAGGGAGCGTAAGAGAGCCGTAAGTTTACATCTGCAGTATGGTGGTACTGGTTTGTCTAATGAGAATTGTTTAGCTGTTTTATTTTGTCTGTTCGTTTCTCTCTGAAACCATCGTGTCATTCCTGTTTCAGAACACGAAGGAGCTGTTACTGCTGTTAGTCTCTCGTCTGACGGCCTCAAGATTTTGGCTGGCACCTCATCGGTTAGTTTCTTCTTTGCATTTTGTGTCACATCACTGTGTGGTCTGAGTTTTTTGTTGTTGTTGATCAAACTGAAAACAATTACGCGTACTGACAGCTTTTGGAAGTTGTATTCATGATGCAAATCATTGATCGAATCAGTATGTTGTGAGTGCAGATTTTTTAATATTCTTTCAGTCAGGTTTGAGGCCATTGGATTATCCTTGATAATTGCTGTCACCGGCAGCATCATTGTTCCATAGTTTGTGCTTTTGACATGCATTTCGGAGGAGTCGGTGCCACGGGAAAAGCATGTTTTCTGTTTGAGATAAAGTTAATGGGGCATTTTAATACAAAGCCTTTCATCCTTCCTGTGAATTTTTGTTTTCTTTTGGTTGCTTCTGCTCATCAGACGAGACATTTAGAGCAGGCTCATTCCCTTGATTAACGGCATTTTAGCATATACTTATGGGAATAACTTATAATAATTCTTGCCCTGAGAATAGCAGAAGAATAGCAGTGAGAATTCCTACGAAGAGAGCTAAAGGTAGACCCCCATCAAATGACCCCCATCTACCTTTGGTCCTGTCTGAAATAGTCTCGATACTAATACTGTAATAGTCTTGTCTGAACAATCTGATTCCCTGCTTACGACACATATCGTTTTCTATTTGAAGAGGCATGGGGGAAAATGAAGTTAAATGAACCTGGAAGGCTGGTATTAAAAAAAAAAAACGGGGATTGAAAGGCTTAACCTTTTCTTTAAACCTTCCCCCCACACTGTAATAAAGTGCTGATCACTGTGCCTCAGCAAATGCTGAGTTTCAATTTCTTGTTATCAGTGGGAGTCATCTGAGCATTTGCTATACTAGTTTGAAAAGGATACCGAAGAGAGAAAAAAATCACCTGTTGGTGCTGAAATGGCAGGGTTTGTTTAGTTTTATTTGTTCGCACAGACAGTGCAATTTTTGCTTTGATCTGGTCGTAGGGCAACCTAGGGGTTCTGGACGTGTCCACCAGAGACTACACGACAATCATGCGATCGCACACGGGGCGAGTTCTCAGCATCGCCGTTGACCCACTGAGGAAGCACCTGGCAACGGTGTCACGTGACCACACCATCCGGGTGTGGGATGCCGAGACTCTGCAGCAGCTGTACGACTTCAGCGCCCCCAAGGAGTGTCCCACCACCATTGCCTACCATCCCAGCCGGCAGGTCTTTGTCTGCGGCTTTGAGAGCGGGGCCGTGCGGGTCTTCAACGTGCTGTCCACCTGCCTTCTGGCTGAACACAAGTAAGCAGTGTGTTGTGGCTGTGTCTGTGGGTTGGAGTCTTAAGATTCTAGTACCTCATGTGTTTACTGTTTGTTTGACTGAACTGGAGTCAGCAATGCGTTGTGTGTTGTCCACACAGCTTCTGGCTGTCCACCTGCCTTCTGGCTGAACACAAGTAAGCAGTGCATTGTGGATGTGCGTGTGGGATGGAGTCTTAAGGTTCTAGTACCTCATGTGTTTACTGTTTAATAACTATTTCTACACTGTTTTTCACAGCTGTGCCTATTCCCTCGTCTGACCTGCGAGTATGTGTGTGCGTGCATGAGTTCATGTGTGTGTGTGTGTGTGTGTGTGTGTGTGTGTGTGTGTGTGTGTGTTGTTAGTGTTATTGTAAAGCGCCCTGTGCTCACACCTTGTGCAGTAGATAGGCGCTCTAGAAATCTTCTTTATTATTATTATTACTGTCTCTTTGACTGAACTGGAGTCAGCAGTGCACTGTGTGTTGTCCACATGACTTCTGGCCAAATACAAGTAAGCAGTGTGTTTGGATGTGCCTGTGGACTGGAATCTGAAATTCTAGTACCTCATGTGTTTACTGTCTCTTTGAACTGGAGTCAGCAGTGCATTGTGTGTTGTCCACACAGCTTCTGGCTGAACACAGATAAGCAATGTGTTGTGGATGTGCCTGTGGGTTGGAATCTACGATTCTAGAACCTAGTGTGTTTACTGTCTCTTTGACTGAACTGGAGTCAGCAGTGCATTGTGTGTTGTCCACATGGCCTCTGGCTGAGCACGTGTAAGTGTTGTAGTGAGCAATATTGTAATGTTTACTGGTCTTTTGACTGAACTCAGGCTCTGCATTAACTTTTGGCTGAATAGCATTACATCCTGTGTTTAGTGTTCTTTTCACAAAACTCAAATATAAAGTCTGTTGTGCACATGTCTTTTGGCTGAATACCAAGTGAAAAGTGTGTTGTGCATGTCTTTTACAGTTTTAGATGAATAGTCTTCAGACAGAATTCAGGTAAACAGTATGTTGTCTTTTGGATCTTTGCATTCGTCAGTTGCCACTTGCATATTGTCAGAGCACCTTTTTCTTAGAAACGTTGGTACTGTAGGCAGCATACCGTTTATGTTGAAGTCTGTGTACAATAGCTGAACTGAATCATTGCCCAGAGATGATGGTTAATGCATGTGGTGTGTAAACCTTTCTGTATGTGAGCTAAAGAACTTTTTTCATGCTGATTCTTAAGTTAATTGCCCCCCCCCCTCCCCCCTCTTTGTTAATTTCAGACAGCACCGTGGTGCAGTGACAGGTGTGGTGTATTCACCAAACGGTGACACCCTGTACAGTGCCTGCTCCCAGGGTATCTTGTCAGCATACACAGCAGCTGAGGATAGTTACCGTGTCACTCGTGTCCTTCCCAACACTGTGGCCAGAGGAACTCACTTCATGCCCGACTCCCTCGCCATGTCCCCGTGCGGACGCAAGTTAGCTTTTGTGGGACCGTCAGACTTTACTGTCACTGTTGTGGACTCCTGGTACCTGAGTGAGGTAAGAGATGAGGATGTTTTTTTGTTTTTGTTTGCAGTCCATTTTTCTTTTTTTTTTTAGTTAAAAGTGATTCAAAACAGTGAGATGCATCTGGATTCATGAGGTTTTGGTCACATTGTTGTCTTAAAATTCCTGTCTCTCATGGGTGACAGTGCCACTTGCTGGCACACCCTTTTTTCTCTCCCACAGATTTGTATTGGGAATCAGGATAAGTGAACCAGCAGCGCTGCAGACAAAAACTCACATTCTGCACTTTTGCTTTCACCCATCTAACTTCTTTCAGTTGATGCGAATAGACGTGACCAACCTGAACCCAGGTGACCCCCGAGAGTCTGTGGACACGGCAGTGCACGTGGCCTTCACCCCTGCGAATGTGGGTCACCTGCTGGTCACCACGGCCAACAACCGACTGATCAAGCTGGACCCCACTGGCAGAATGGTGGCAGAGGTCAGTGATGGGGCTGGACGCTCACATTTACCTGGCAAATTTACGATCAGTTGAGAATTACATTTTATTTTGTTAATTTGACTGAAGATGAAAGAAATAGAAGTTGCTTGAACAGCTAGTGACTTTGCATGCAGCATACAGATGTATCTAAAACTGTGCTGTGGTAATGTGGTTTGGGGGGTTGGGGGGGGGGGGAAGGGGACTGTCATCGAAGTGCAGTGCACATTGGGACTTCAAGCTAATGAACTGAATTTGGCTTAAAGCTGCCTTTTTCTCCTATAAAAACATCAACAAAAACCCCAACCCATATGCTTAGAAACAAACAAGCAAGCTCTCACACACAATATGCAGCACATTGCAGTTTTGTTTGTTTTCAGGTCAGCAATATTCACCGCTCTGGCTGCAGCTGCCTGGTGACATCCAAGGATGGGAAATACCTGGTGACTGCCGGTGACAAGGTGCTGAAGGTCTGGGACTACTGCATGAGGCTCGACATCAACTTCCAGGTCTGTCAGCTGTCTTGGGGAGGGATAGATGCATGGCTGGAACACTGGGGGGTTTGGGGGACAAAATCAGACTGGCTTATGGATGCTAGACCTGTTGTCGGAGCATCAGTAGATGCTGTGGGACCCATCCGATCCCAGTTGCAAGCATAGAAACAAAAGAAGTGGTGAGACTCGGTGGCAAATCACCAGAGAGAAGATTTGGGCACGGACAGCATGCTGTTTTCATATTACGAACCAAAGCAACTGAAGACCTCTTCACCAGGTGGTACATTTTGACCCAAGTACTAAATAACTTTGGCAAGAAGTAAGTGACCAAGTTGGCAAAGGTATACATTAAGCACAGCCTTAAGCATAAGTCACTGCGCCGTGATGACAAGGGTAAAAGGTTGGCGGGGAAGAAAGAAGTGACTGGAAACAGCACAAAGTTTGTTTTTATTCCCCCCAGGTGTTCATTGGTCACTCCGAGGCAGTGAGCAAAGTGATATACACGCCTGACTCACAAAGCATCATCTCCACGGGCGAAGCCATCTACTTCTGGGACAACTTGGGCGTCAGACCTCCAACACCCCCTATTGCGTGAGTGGTCCGTGGTTTGAATTTCAACACCCCCTATTGCGTGAATAGTCTGTAGTTTGAATCTCAACACCCCCTGTCATGTGAGTGGTCTTTGATTTAACTCTCAATATCCTCTATTGTGAGTGGCCTGTGGTTTGAATCTTGACACCCCCTACATGTGAGTGGTCTGTGGTTTGAATCTTGACACCCCCTATCGTGTGAGTGGCCTGTGGTTTGAATCTTGACACCCCCTGTCATGTGAGTGGTCTGTGGTTTGAATCTCTCAGAATGTGGGTGATGAAACAAAAAGGTGCAGGCTACAGACAGCTGTGTTCACTGGAGATACGTATGGTGATGGCTGGCTGCCGACAGTGACAACGCTGTGTGTGTGATCATTTTCATTTGTGTATGGAGGGCTGTGCCCTGCTTCCCATAGTTACTGTTTCACATGCCCTTGGGCCTACTACTGATGCAGTAGTACTGTGTTGGATGGTGGAATGGACGATTTGAGTCTGGCTCTGGCCATTCAAATGAAGGTAGTTTGCCTCGTTTAATTACAGCTGATGTTTCCCGTGATGATTGAAAGTGTGCCATTACTGATTTTGAAGGGTTTGCTGGGAATCCACCTGTCTTGCACACACTATTTATTGCTTGTGGGCCAGACATGGGGCCCACTCTTTGGGCTTTCCACAGGGAATGTTATCTTTCTGATGTTCTGATTGGCTAAAGCTGCTGGGGTGACTGTCTGCCCAGAGCCCTCTGTTGATTTGTTTGTCTTTGAAGTGTAGTCCAAAGATCACGTGCATGATGTGGTCACAATTATGTGGTGTTAAACTGAGCAGTGTTGATAAAGTGGTTTGGTGCTGTTGTGTTTCAGGGGTAGAATGCTGTCTCCAGAGGAAGCAGGTGAGTGAGCGTGTGCATATATTCAATGGACCTGCTTCTGTTTGTAGAAAAAGAGAGGGATGGAGGGAGGGAGAGATGGGGGGCAGGGGGGAGGGAGGGAAGGATGGAGGGCGGGGGTGGGTGGGAGAAGTAAGTAAATTGGTGTTTTACGCCCAGTCAACCAGTGCGGTTATATCAGGGCGATGTGGGGGAAAGGGAGAGAGAAGTTAGAACAAAGCTGAACAGAGCATGGGAGTCTGCTTTGTAACACAGTGGCAAGAACATCAGGTAGACTTTTATTTGGGTTCATTATTGGAAAGAGTGACTGCAGGTCTGTTTAAAAGCCGACTGACACAAAACTGATAAAGCAGCTTGCTTTGAAATTGCTTGTTTCACAAGATTATGCAAGAAACTGCATCTAATACAAAACAAAAACAAAAATAAAAAAAGCTTTGATTCACCCTGCTGAAGAACTTGTTCACCGGCGCTGATGAAAATGGGACATAGTACTGTAGCGACTGCCATCTTTCTCCAGATGACCACTTTGTTCCTGGAGGTGTGCTGCCGTCGCTGAACCACTCCCTGCCTGAGTACCCCCGTTCCACCCCACCCCGTCCTGCCGTGCCCTCCTACCCATCAACTAGAGTGGAGGACCTCAGCTCTATACACAATGGAGGTATACTGGAGATCAGATATTTCTGTGCTGCCCTATTTTTGCTGTGTTGCCGTGCTACCCTTTGTGTCGAGTGGAAGACCTCAGCTCACAGTGGAGGTACACTGGAGATATTTCTGTACTGTCCTGTTTTTGCTGTGTTGCTTCGCTACCCTTTGTGTCGAGTGGAAGACCTCAGCTCACAGTGGAGGTACACTAGAGATTAGATATTTCTGTACTGTCCTGTTTTTGCTGTGTTGCTTCATTACCCTTTGTGTAGAGTGGAAGACCTCAGCTCTATACACAGTGGAGGTACGCTGGAGAATAGATATTTCTGTTCGATATTTCTGTTCTGCCCTGTTTTTGCTGTGTTGCCTCACTACCCTTTGTGTAGAGTGGAAGACCTCAGCTCTGGACACAATGGAGATACATTGGAGATTAGATCTTTCTATGCCCTGTTTCTGCTGTTGCCTTGCTGCCCATTGTGTAGAGTGGAAAACAATGAAGATAAACTATAGGTAATCTGTATCATCTTTCAACCCCCCCTCCCCTTCATCACTGCTCCCCCCCCCCCCCCCCCCACCATTTGTTTTGTTTTGCCCATCTATCCTGCTGTTAAACTAGAAGATTTTTGCTTTATTCGCAGTGAAGGTAAACTGTAGGTAGGCAGGCTGGACCATCCACACCCACACTCACATATGAGCATGCACACACACACACACCTCATTCTTCTGTGTGTGTATGTAGACCATAAAGCTGTGGTCTTCCACTTCAGCAGAAGGGTAAGCGGGTAACACACACAACACTCATGGATGAGGTATGTGTGTCACTCTGTGTGTGTGTGTGTGTGTGACCTGTCTACCCTTCTGCTAAAGTGGAAGACCACAGCTTTATGCACGTTGGAGTTTCATAGGAGATAGTGCATACAAGCTGGAGATTGTTAGGTACTGTGCTTTTCACCTTTCACAGCATCATTCTGTGTGATTAGGATCAAGTGACGGTTTGGGATCTTTCTTTCAGTTTACTGTAAAATATTCTCTTTTTTTGTGCCATTTCTCCAGTGGACCACATGACCCAGTGCATTAAAAAGAAGAATGAAGCATAAATCAACAACATAGTTCAGGAGCTGTGTGAGAGTCGAAGTGGCCGTCCTGGGCTGTCCGTCCTAACGAGCCTTCTGGTTTCCGTGGACGTAAAGAATTATTGAACCGTGCTTTGGCATTGGTCACAACTTGTCCCTAATATGTCAAATGACATCTGAGGACATTAAGCATCAACTCATCATCATAAATCAACAACAACCAAAACCCCTTTGGTACTGAGAAACTGGCCTACAACACCAACAACACACACGCATGCGGACACATGCACATAAGCACACTTACATACCGTGCATGCACATCTGGACACACACACACACACACACACACACACATTTGAGAATGAATAGTTATTCAGTCATTGTAATGAGACCACTCCCTCAGAAACAAATGTCTGTCACGCAGATGACATGGACGTGGAGACGGTTGTGTCAGATGTCGATGCTCCCCCTGCCTCCCTAGCGGCCAATGCTGCTGCATGCTTCATTCGCCGCAGTCAGCCCAGCGACCCCCTGGCACAGCTCCGGCCCAGTGACCCCCCTGGACAGCTCCACCCCAGTGACCCCCCTGGTCAGCTACACCGTGACAGCAGCCTGCGGCAGTTCAACAGAGATCCTGTCAAAGACGTGGACGATGAACAGCTGGTGAGTTGTGATGTGCCTTGTCACTGAACAGTCGGTGAGTTGCGATGTGCCTTGTCACTGAACAGCTGGTGAGTTGTGATGTGCCTTGTTGTTTTGGAGCAGGGTGAATGACGATTTGCAGCGGCACCCTGAGAAAAACAGAAATGGAGTCTTAACTTTGTGTGCCAGAGTTTGGTTTTCGGCTGGTTTGTTTGTGTCGGGTGTTCTTCAGCTACAACCCAGAGGTTGACCCAGGTCTGGTTGAGGCGATTGTGTGTGCAGCCATTTCCCTGCACCTGTACATACTGTCATTCAGATGGGTGCATTGTTGCAGGCCATTCAGGCAGCTGCAGTCAGACTTCAGGGTTTGGGGGTTTGTCATGTCATGAAGATTACAATAGCTGAAAGCATTCCCGACATGGGACTCTTAACAAACATTTTGCTTTTGCCCAAACATTCTGGCTCCAGACAATCAGATGCTAGTAATGACAGTGTCAGTAAATTCTGATGGGGCCAAGGTGTTTAGCTTAATTTTGGGACTTGAGGGGTGTCTTTTTTTTTTGCTAGTGACCCACACAGTGTTGGGTGTCATGGGTAGAAAACGGGATCTTTATCTTGTCTGCACATTCTGTTCTTGAAGCATGTTCATGGTGTGTACGACTGGACCTAAAATGTAACAGATGTGATGCTTTCAGATTTTGTTTTCTTTCTAATCTCCTAATTTTGATTCATGGAAGATAAAAGCATCATTCCCTCACTGATACAGTGCTAGTGATGTGTAAACACCACATGCTTCTAATCAGTTTTGTTGTGTGGTCAGTGTTTGCTTTGTAACCCTTTTTGCAAAGGCTTAGACCTTGACATATATGAGAGCCACCATTTTGGTAAATGATTGGCAGCATTCATCCAAAGTAAATGCATAGTGACCCCATACTGCTAGTCACTATTATCTTTTTAGTATCCAACACCATACAGGCGAAGAAATGTTACAGCAAGAGTCTGATCCAAAGTACTACTTTGATGTGGATGACTCAATAGGACACCATTTTTCATACAACCATTATGCTCAGAAATGCATGTGATTCTTTGTCTTACCAGGTTCAGAGTTTTTCTCAGCTGTCAGCAAAGAAAGGCAGAAGTGATGCTTTCGTAAAGCACTCTCCTCACCGCCCCCAGCCTCGAACCCGGGCCAGCAAGGGGCGAGAGAAGAAGGCCAAGAAAGCCTTGAATGCTGGGGAGACTGCCGAGCCACTGAAGCCGTCTTGCCGCAAGCACTATACTGCCAGACCCAAGTCCCATGCCGTCGCAGAGGTAAAGTCAGCCAACAAATAGCCTGAAGGCAGATTTTTGTTTTTCTGAGCATGTGAAAGCCTGCAAAATCCAACTGTCATGGTGTGTTACAAAGCGATTTTGAAGATTTTTGGACTGTTTTATGTTGTCATGCTTATATCTACATCAGCAGTGAAGTCTGTTTTGTTAGATAGTGATCACAAAATCAACCTCTGCACATTATTATTTTGGGGCGGGGGGGGTGGGGGGGGGGAGAGTTTTTTAATTTATTTTTATATTTTTATTTTTAACAGAAGTAGAGCAGAAAGGAGGAAATTGTAGTGTGTAAAGCAGAGTTTATGTTATTGTATAAATCATGTAAGTCATGTCCCTTTACCAATGAATACTCATTAAAAATTATCTACATTGTTTTAGTAACCAACCCAAATCATAGTATAATTTTGCATAGGGCATTATTTAGGCAAGTCATGAGCTAAAAATAACTGAGATAAAAAAAAAAAGATTCTGGCCCTTGTCAGGTCCAGCATATGAGCAAAAATGCATCTGGAGTGACCTGTTAATAACACTTTGCAGAAGTTTTTTTCTTTTCTTTTCAGCTGTTGCTAGTGCGTAACCAGATGCAGCACATGAGCCGTAGATGCGATGTGGTGCATAGACAACCTAGTTTTGTGAAAGGGCTCCCAGATGCTCGGCTATGGGTGCCGCAGTTGGAAAGTTTTGAACATGTGGCTGTGGTAAACCAACCCACATGTCAGGTTCAGTCCCCATGTCAGTGACCACTTGCATGGTGCAGTTTAACTGCATGCAGACTGCCATGTGCTTGTTGCACTTCATGCACCGTTTTGTGCTTTCAGAGACGATACACAGCACCACCCAACCAGGCAGGGTTGCAGCTGTCCAGCGTCATTGGTTACAACGGAAACGGACGGGACAACATGGTGTGGTGCCCAGACTCGGGTGAGTGGTGTTCATCTTAATAATTACGTGTTTTTTTGCCAGTAATTATACTTCTTTATATGGAATACTGATTTCATGTTAAGTATTGTTAATATGTTTTTGCAGTGTTTGTGTGTGTGTTGTGTATGTGTGTGTTGTGTTGTGTGTGAGCATGTGTGTCTGTGCATGCATGTATGCATATGTGCAAACACGTGTGTGTGTGAGTGCATGTGCATGCATGGGTGTGTGTGATTTCTACTGCATATACATAAATATAGTTCATGAAGCAAAGTCTAGTATCGACACTCCTGCAATCAACCCAGTGCGCACCGGCTGCTAGGTTTCAGGCTGATGTCCTCCTGTGTGTGGTGTTGCAGGTCTGTTTGTGTACTCCAGTGGCAGCATTGTGGTGGTGGAGGACCTCAGCACAGGACAGCAGTCTCATCTTCAAGGTAAGCAAAGGCAACAGCATGGACACTGACGCTGCAGTCTCCAGATTCCCTTGAGGATACAGGGCGTAGGAACATCAGTTTTGTTTTTGTTTGTTTAACAGTGATGTGCCAAAAATAAACAAAAGTAAAATACACGAAACAATATGTAGTAAGAACGTTTGCTTCGCTTTCTGACACCCAATCCCTGGTCGGAGAGAGAGGGTGTTTTAAGAAGTGACAACACCTGTCAGGGTTTTGTATTTGTGTCAGTTTCATAAATCGTGACTGCATTTCTGGGGTTTTCTTACAGGTCATCCTGAGGAGATCTCCACCCTGGCTGTGCGGAATGATCACAAGGTTGGTGACCTATGTTGCGCTGAGATTGGATAGACATGCCTTGGTGAATTCAGATTTAGTAGACACACCTTTATGAATACCAATTTGATAGACACATTCCTTGATGAATGCCAATTTGATAGACATACCTTGATGAATTCTGGTTTAATAGACATACCTTTATGAATACCAGTTTGATAGATATGTGCCTTGATGGATTCCAGTTTGATAGACCTGCCATGATGGGTTCCGATTTGATAGATGTGCCTTATCAATTCAGAACTGATCGATGTGTGTGTGTGTGTGTTTTTTTGGAGGGTTTAGATATCCTGGTTTCTTTAAAATATTCACCTGAAATAGTTTTATAATCATTGTGCTCCTGGTTTATGTGTGTGTGTGTATTAATTTTTTTTTTTTTTTTTTTTGAGGGGTTAGACATTCTGGTTTCTTTAAAACATTCATCTGAAATAGTTTTATAATCATTGTGCTCCTTGTTGGGTAAATAGTTTCTTTAAAAACATTTACATTGCATTATCAGTATGAAATAGAGCTTTACAAAGAGTCTATAAAATAAAAACAAATCTTGAAAACTGGACACTGTGTATTTTGTCACCATATATTTGCATCTGTAAAGAGTTAAAAAGAAAAAAAAAGACTGGACGCTTAAGTAAAGTGTGTTTTGTCACCAGATGTTGGCATCAGCCAGTGGATCATTCGGGAAGAGCAGTCGATGTCAAGTGTGCGTGTGGGACCTATCGCAAAAGACATGTAACAAAGTTGTGACTCATCACCAACATCAGGTGGTGTGCATGGCCTACTCCAGAGATGATCGCTTTCTCGTCACTGTTGGTAAGTTGCCTGGATTTTGTTGTTGTTGGTATGAGTTGTTAGCCACGGTCTCGTACTTCATTTAGCCATCTTTGATGCTTGGACAGGTACATTTCCTCCTTCAGATAAAATATCTGTGAACTTTTTCAGGACTGGAATTAAAACCCTGTGGAATTATACTCAGATGCTTTTTAAAAAGGTAATTGCGTTTTATGTATAGAAAAATCACAACAAATTATAAATTTTCTGGTTCTAAAAGAGACAAGATCCTGGCAGGATATGGCATGCTTGTGACCTTTGATCCCATCAAAACTCCAACCTGTTGGCTTTGGTTCAGTTCAGTTCAGTTCAAGATGGTATCTGTGCGCTCAGAGTTTTCCCCAATGCTGCCTTTGAAACAGTTCCAGTGTTCATCTGATCTCATCCTTACAGGGAAGATCTTCAAGCACTTCCTCTTTCCGTGCCTCTCTTCTTCGGGCGATCAGTGGTGTGTTGTCCTTGGCTTTGTGCCCACAGGCAGGGTCTCAAGCTCCTCAACACTTCAGATCTTCCAAGACACAAACCACCTGTGATGGTCGCTTTGCCCGCCTGTCTGTGTGCTCTGTCATTTCCCTCTATGGAAAGCAGTGCCCAGCAAGTCAAGGACAGGCTAGTGTGAAACATGAAAGACTTTCCATGCAATTTGGTCAGCAGTGATAGTGGGAGGTTACACACTTAGGTGGGGAATATACTCTATTTAAGTCATCCAATTGCAAAACCTGCTTTACTGCCAAGTCAGTGCTTAAAAAATCAATTAAAAAATCTGTAAAGTGTGTGACCCTTGTCAGTACAAACAGTGCCTAGTGCCATCCCCCAAGTGCCCCTTTGAAGCAGCAGAACAGATTCCACAGCAAGCCCTGCAGGACTGCAGGAATCAGCCATTGCAGAAGGAGGAGATTTTGACTGATGCCCACCCGCATTAAACAAAGCTGCATGGGCCTGTGGATGTTCTGCAGAAAACCGCAGATTTTACCTGAAGAGCTGCACTCCCCAGCGAACAGGAAGAACAGGAAATCTGAATGATCGCCTGCAATACAAGAGAGTTAGCATTGGTGCTGTTTTTCTGTGTGGGTGCAGGTGATTACCGCGACAATGAGGTGGTGGTGTGGTGTGCCAGTGGCTACATCGTCCTGACCAGCGCCAAAACAGACGAGGCCATCAACAGCCTGCGCTGGGACCCCTACACTGTCAACGAGTTTGCTACTGTCGGGGAGCAGGGGGTGCTGTGCTTCTGGCTGCTGGACGAGACCGCCCGGTACTCGCTTTCTGTGCATGAAGCTGATGTTCCAGAGGAACTGCTCAAAGAAGATGGAGATAAGGTTGGTTGATTTTTGCTTTTGTTGCTGCTTTTTTTTTTCTTTTTTTTTTACTTTATTGCCTCTGCTATGAAATGTTCCCATAGGAAGTACAGGTCAGTTTCCTGGAGGAAACCCCAGAAAGGGAGGCTGGGGATGTTTTAATGTCTTCTTCCTGTCTCAGGGCTGTCATTCGATTCCACTTTCCCACCTCTGTTGTTTTCTGCCTTGCTCTTGCTCTTTCTGTCTTGCATTTAAAAAGAAAATGTTTGCCTGTTGTTGTTAATTACCTTCTTTTTTTTGCCCTTCCTTTTCAAATATTTTTTGAATGTGGTATTGATAACTAGATGGAAGATGGAAAATTGTAGATGATGCCAGCCTTGTATGGTTTCTAACAAAGGCAATATTGAAGGGACTAATTTAAAAAATGTGTGTTTCATGATTGTATACGTATGTTTTTTTTCTTCTGTTTGTGTATGGATTACTTTTTTAGATTTGACTTGTGTAAGTAAAGAAGATTAAGATCCAAAAGACAGCTTTCATTGTGGTTGACAGCAGGAAAAGTTCTTGCAACAACAGCAAGAATGACTTATTGTGACATTAGTTACAACAGCAGGAATGGTTCATTGCGATGATGCTGACGGCAGCAAGAATGGTTCATTGTGATGTTAATGACAGCAGCAAGAATAGTTCATTGTGATGTTAGTGATGACAGCAGGAATGGTTCATTGGGTTGTTAGTGATGACAGCAAGGATGGTTCATTGTGATGTTAGTGACGACAGCAAGGATGGTTCACTGTGATATTAGTGATGACAGCAGGAATGGTTCATTGTGATGTTAATGACAACATCAAGAATGGTTCATTGTGATGTAAATGACCACAGCAAGAATGATTCATTGTGATGTTAGTGACGGCAGCAAGAATGGCACATTGTAACGTTCATGATGACAGCAGGAATGGCTTGTTGTGAAGCGCAAACTTTGTGGCTACAGGAAGCATCCTTCACAAGTCTGGAGTATGCAGGAGACAGCACTCTCTTCGTCACCTCCAGTAATGGCAAAGTGTCAGCCTGGGACACTCGTCATAATTCCTGCTTCATGCACTGGGACGCCGACAGTTGTGAAATAGGTCAGTTGATGTTTTGTTACAGTGTTTAGCCCTTTGATTCGCTGCCTAATGCCTTCTTCTTTAGCCCCCCCCCCCCCCCACCTCCCCCACGCTCCCTCCTCCCACATGAAATTGTTTTGTTTGGCTTACATTTGTTGGTTGTTTTGTCTTTTGTTTGTCCTTAAAAAGTGAAAACTGCTTCTTTGAGCTTACTGCCATCTCTTTGTATTATATCACACCCAGGAGATTGGATTTTCAGTACTACCACTAACCATACACTTTGTACACAATGCGATATGCTAGGAGAATGATGACACTGTCCAGATATGCAACATATTAAACACTATGGTGACTGCTTTGTGCAGACAGACAACGCATAAACAGGCATCACATTAGACAAGATACTAATAGCTTTGTGCAGACATGCATCACAGATAAGCGCTACATTAGACATGATGCTGATGGCCTCATGCAGACAGACGACACATATAGGTATCACAGATAGGCTTCACACTGGACAAGATGCTGGTTGCTTTGTGCAGACTGCGTGTCAGTGGGAGCAAGCAGTCTGTTGACAGGAAGCAGTGAGGGCCACCTGCGTCTGTGGGCGGTGGATGGTGTGGGTCATCTGAAAAAGCCGGGCGGTGCGGGTCGTTCCTCAGCGGGCATAGGGCTGACCATGGAGGATGAGATGACACTGGATGGGGCCATCGTCAGCGTTCGCTTTGATGACAACCTGGAAATGGTATGTTGCTGATCCCTTTGAACTGAAAATGATGGTTGTAGGCAGTGATTTCTTGTTGTGGGCAATGCTTTGTGACTGCCGATGATGCTGTACTGTTAAGGATGGTAATTAATGGTTGTGGTTGATAACTTCTTGTTATATGGGTAATGACAGGTGGTTGTGGTCAGTGGCATGTTATATGGGTAATGACGAGTGGTTGTGGTCAGTGACTTGTTGTATGGGTAATGACAAGTGGTTGTGGTCAGTGACTTGTATGGGTAATGACGAGTGGTTGTGGTCAGTGACTTGTATGGGTAATGACGAGTGGTTGTATGGGTAATGACGAGTGGTTGTGGTCAGGGACTTGTCATATGGGTAATGATGGGTGGTTGTGGTCAGTGACTTGTTATATGGGTAATGACGGGTGGTTGTGGTCAGTGACTTGTTATATGGGTAGTGATGGGTGGTTGTGGTCAGTGACTTGTTATATGGGTAATGACGGGTGGTTGTGATCAGTGGCTTGTTGGTGCGGGTAATGACGGGTGGTTGTGGTCAGTGACTTGTTATATGGGTAATGACGGGTGGTTGTGGTCAGTGACTTCTTGGTGTGGGTAATGACCAGTGGTTGTGGTTGTTAATTTGTTGTTCTGGGTAATGACTGGTAGTTGTGGGTGATAATTTGTGATTGTGGCTGTTAACCTGCAGTATGCACAATGGAGGAAAGGTGTGTTTAGAAATACATGTCCATCTTCATCTTTGTCTTCCAGCCGCAATAAACACTGTATTATTCTACTACCAGCACGCATTAGAGATGTTTTTTCATGCAACTGGCCGTTAGGCTTCTGCTTTTGAAAGGTGGACATGAGGTCTGTAGCATGTGCAGCAGTCTTAGTGCTGTGTGCTGTGTTGTAAGTAACGTCTCTACGCAGAGACCACCTGGCTTACCAGGCAGCCTTTCTAAGGTCTGTATAGCAATTGCAGCAGTCTTAGTGCCGTGCGCTGTGTTGTGGGTAACCTCTCTACGCAGAGACCACCTGTCTTGCTGGGCAGGCTTTTTGAGGACCTAGCTGTTCCACAAAAGCATCTGGTGAAAGATTGCTGTTTGAAAAACCACTCTTTTGGGTTTCTCTTTGGTGCTGACTCGCTTCAGGCTCTGCTCACTGTTTCTTTCAGCATGCAGTGGAAGATAGTTGGCAAAAGTTTGAAGTTGTGAGTGTCTTATGAATACACATCTTCCTTTAAAAAAAATAAAAAATCTTTAGCACATTCCTATTATTCATGTAACCAGACAGAGATCGAAAGAATCCAGCATCTCAGGTTATTTTGTATTTAATAATGCCGTTTCATTTTAAGTACCCCAGTAACTAGCATAACAAACTTGCCACATGTTTGTTCTTTAACGTTGACCATCTCTCGTTGTGCAGGGTATTGCGGGAACCAGTTCAGGCACACTGTGGTACATCAACTGGCTGGAACGCACCAGCATCAGACTCATCTCAGGACATTCTAAACCGGTATGGACAGCTGGAGTGCCCCCCGCCTCCCTCCCCTCACCTTCCCCAAGTTTCACCCACAAACACACAGGCTACAGCATCTCACAGGCTACACACAGAGAGACAGACAGAGAGACTAAACTAATGAGAGAGACAGAGAGAGAGTGTGTGTGTGTGTGTCCAAGATACAAATAATAGAAACACTACTGACAGACAGACGCAGAGACAGAAAAACAAGAAAAAACAAAAAACACCAAAAAACAACACAACAGCAGAGCAGAACGATGCAGGTAGAAAAACAGAAATACCTTCAGACCCACAGAAAGTTCTGACAGGCTACATCATCAACACATATAATAACGGGTGTTAGAGTGCCCTTTCTCAAGTGAGCCCTAGGCAACATAGATGGCAAGGTTCAGCAATAAAGTGTTTGGCCAGCTCCTGCTGGGCCCAGGTTTGACCTGCAGTAGCAAGACCACCCCGATACTACAATCCCCTACTCCAAGCTTCAGCCACCACACTGCCCCTTTTCGCACCCATGTCTCTGCCGCAGTTGGCTACTCCCACAGCCTCGAAAACTGACTGTTAAGAGTCGGTTTTCCCCGCAGAGCAGCAAAGGAAGTGGAGCTGGGGATGCTCTGCTGTTGCCAGCTGTGGTAGGGACATGAGGTCAAGAGGGCAGGACAGTAGGTGCTGTCGGGAGTGTGTGACACCGCAAGTTTAGCACATCCTCCCTTGTTTCCTGCAGAGCAGGATTCTCTGACTGAAGATGCAGTACAGGCTGCCTGTGCGGCAGTGACAAACTTTGTTGCTAATACACTGGCTCATGCATACTTCTCAGTGGAATATTTTACATTTCCGTGCAGGAAAGTAAAGAAAATGTAAAAGAATAAATAAACGCTGGAACATTTTTTCACCAAGAAATCAGAGCTTTGTGTGTGTGTGTGTGTGTGTGAGGTGCAGAAACAAACCTGAATGCTTTGTGTGCGTGTGAAATGACACCTGTGAAAAGAACAGATATTGCACTGTGGAAGAGGTTAGAGTGAAGCTGGCTGTGTTTCGCTTCCAGGTGACGGGTCTGTCCATGGCGCCAGAGGGTTTGATGGCCACCAGTTCAACTGACGGCAGCGTGCGGGTGTGGGTGCTACGCAATAAAGAGCAGGCCCTGCAGTTTCAGGTCAAGGACCAGGTATGGTTGTACTTGTTTATTGCAGTATTTGATACTCAGTCTGTTCAAGCACCCATGCGTGATGCACTGTCCCTCATCAGAAACAATGCACACACACACATATGCATGTGTGTATGCAGATGTGCACACACACACACAACACACATGCACTCACACACTCGCACACACCCACGTGCGCACACACACTCACACACTCACACAACAGTCATGTGCACAACACTCACACACATGCACTCACAACATTCACATGCACAACACTCACACGCACCCACACAAACACCCAACACAACACACACTAACACAC
>OY757541.1:19484835-19497335 GCA_963584105.1 Alviniconcha strummeri | reverse complement strand
ATGAGATAGTTCACACATATTCATGCAGTGCATAACAACATTTTGATGTGATGTAGCCTTGGTGTTCTTGCACTGGGCATAAAACACCAAGTTACTTACCTACTTACTGGTGTTCTTGCTAGTGTTGATGTATTGTGACACAACCCAGGCCAGGGTGGTAGTGGAAGAAAGAAAGTGAAAGCTCCCTGGTGCAGGTAGACGGGTTGAATTTTTAGAGGTGTTCAGTACTGCTATGATGTCTGCAAATACAGCTTCTGTTAGATTGATTTTTTTTTTTTTTTTTTTTTTAAGTTCTGGAGATTTTACTGAGATTTGTTGCTGTAAATCTTTTGCAAACATTGTTGACTTCAGATTTGTGTGTGGTGTGTGTGCATGTGTGTGTGTATGCATGCATGTGTGTGTGTGTGTGTACAGGTGGTGCGTACAGCTTCACTGACCCACTGGGCGTGCTGTTTGGACCTGGCCCCGGACAACCCTGTCATTGCCATCGGCATCAAAGGTGAGTGAAAGGCTTTCACACATTACCAGCGTACCCCACCCCTTGTAAACTGCTGACTTCTGCCAAGTGAAGAATCGGATTCTGTCCTCCATCTACTTCAAGTTCCAACAAACAGTTGAACATTTTGTAAGGTAACTTTTCTTTTTTGTGTGTGTACTGATTTATATAGAACTAGAGTGACGGTGCTCTCCTTGTGCTGTGCATCACTTGGGGAAAGAAAGCCCTTGTATTTTGTGCAAGAAGTTTTTTTGTTTGTTTATGTGGATCCATGTGCCAGTCGTGTTCGGTTGTGACCTTGTGCCTTTGACTGGCAGACTTGTGCAACAGCAGCCTCCATCAGTCCATGAATAGAGTGGCCACATCATCAGATTTTTACAGAGCTCAGGAGCTGTGTCAAAGTGGAGGTGTCCGTCCTGGGCTCCCCATCCCTAATAGTTCTTGTGGTCTCTGTGGACATAAAGCAACATTAGAAGAAGATCAGATTTTTGGAAATCAAGTTCTGTTAAAGGAGCCATCTAAACTGTGGTTGCTGTGTTTGCAGAGCGCCTCCTGAAGCTGATGGATTACTACGAAGGCAGCTTCCAGGACTTTGCTACATACGACGATTCTGTCTCTCTGGCCCGCTTCACGCTTGACAGCACTCAGCTCGTCACCGCTGCACACGGACAGCTGTTAGTGTGGGACGTGACTTTGTGATCAGTCCATTCTGGATGCTGATTTTGAGTCAGGCTGCAGGAAGGAAGCGTTCTGATGCCGATACTGTGGTGAAGCTGTATGGCTCTTCTGCTCAGCGAACATGCTGTTGCAGCATGGATACATTCACACTCTGCAAGTCTTTGTCATCATCATCATCATCATCACTCTGCAACAGACTGCCGTGTGCGTGGGTGTGAGCAGAGTGGCTGGTCCCACTCCGAACATGATCAGTAATTCCATTGTGGAATTCGTAACACAAGTCAGGGTCACCTCGTTTCGACCATTAATTTGCTTAACCGCTCTTAAATTATGCAGTCATCTTGGAGAAACAGGTTCGCTGCACGTATTGCCGGTTGTTTACAGTTTACGTTTCACAGAGATGGGTGAGGGGTGGTGCGTGTGGGGAACCAGGGCGTATGGAGACAGACAACCAATTGAAGAGCCTTGAGGTGCACATTCACAAAGATATGCGTGCCTTTTTCTGTTCTGGCTTGTGAGGTTTTAGCGCTTGTTTTCAGGGGTTTATTTGTGCTTTTTCTGCCTTTATCATTGCTTGTGGCTTGCAGTATTTTTGATTTTTTCCAGGAGAAAGTGAGTAGCACACACACTGAATGGTCAGTGATACTGTCAAACATAGTTTGCACTGGTGCTGTTATAGTTTTAATATGTACAAATGAAAGTAGCTGTTGACAGTAGAAGCGTTCCTGCTGCAGGAACAGAACAAATTTCTGCAGAAGACATTCAAGCTAAAGTAACTCCCCATACTTCTCACAGTTTGTGTTTTTCAAATGTTGGCTTTAAACAATGAACCATGAATTGTTCGACAGTTTGTTCTGTGCATATCATTTTTTCAGGTTTGTTTTTACTGACTAGCTCATGGATATTCTTACTGTCGTACACTGTATTTGTAGTTCCTCACAGTCGGTTAACTGTGTGATTTATAAAAAGCAGAAGTGCTGTTATCAAAGGTGTAACTTTGATGATTGTTTTGTCATTGTGACAGAGCCAAAAAAAAACTAAAAAGTGACATGCATTGTGGAACCAAGGCGCCGTTTCATTTGAAGTGCACTTTTTAGTTGTAAATTTCTTCTTTCACACATTGCCAAGACTGAACTGATTTGTATTCAGTATTATTTATTAAAACATACAATTAAAAAAAACAAATCAGTAACATTCTTGATTAGTATTCGTTTAAAAATGGTATGAACATTGGAACCAGTTTTTTTTCAAACTGGAATCTCCATAGACTCAAATTCACAGAAGAAAAACTTAATGTTTTTATACCTGCATGTAATGAATGTGAAATCCTTTAACTTATTGTAACTACTTTTATGTATGCATGTGTAAAAATCTGTGTGTGTGTGTGTGTGTGTGTGTGTGTGTGTGTGTGTGTGTGTGTGTGTGTGTGTGTGTGTGTGTGAGTGTGTGTGTGTGTGTGTGAGGGAGAGGGTGGGCTGTATGGGAGTATGCTGCTGTTTTAAACTTAAAAACACATGAGAGTGAGAGAAGTGTAATTTTTAGGAACATTTTATTCAATTGCTGTGATATGCTCACATATTTTTCATAAGTATGTAACAGCATTGCAAACTGGGCAAAATAGAATAAACCAAAAGACAAAAGAACTGTTTTTGTGTGTATCTACTTTTACATTCAGTTTTTCCTTCTGTAAAATGTGTCAGCAAGTTCTTCCTTTCCTTTTTTTTGGGTGGGTGGGGGGGGGGGGGGGGGTTCAACACCTTTCTTTTGCAACTGGTATAGCTCTGGGATCCTCACTCCTCTTATGCTTACATTCAGTCTTTCCTTCTGTAAAATTTGTCAGCAAGTTTCTCCTTTCTTTTTTCTTTTTTTTGGGGGAGGGGGGTTGTTTTTCAACACCTTTCTTTTACAACTAGTATAACTCTGGGATCTTGTACCACTGGAATAATTGATGCATCTGCCAGAAGTGTTCCTGTCACTGACACTGTGAACATATTCAACAAAGAGTTAAGACTGGAAATGATTTTTTGTTGTTGATTTTTTTAATGTCAGAACATTTTCTTTAAGTTTACCCCACACCAACCCCATTACCATCACCCCTTACATTTGACAGAGAGTTTTGAAAGTCTCAGTTCTGAACAGCCATACAGGACAATAACAACAAGCATTTCACCTTAGGCGCCCCCCCCCCCAACCCCCCACCACCACCCACCCACACACACACAGTGACTGTTTCACACACACCACTCCTGGATTTAATCAGTGACTGTTTCACACACACACACTCTGGATCTAATCAAGAGCTTTCTCTGCTTGCTCAGTCTTAAAGGTGGTATTCTGTTGTGGAATTCCATTGGATCAAATTCTGGTTACCCAGCCCTTTGAATGTGATGTCTGCCAAAGCAATTCCTTTCAACATCAGTTGACATATTAGGGACAAGTTGTGACCAATGCCGAAGCACGGTTCAATAAATCTTTACATCCACGGAAACCAGAAGGCTTGTTAGGACGGACAGCTCAGGACGTCCACCTTGACTCTCACACAGCTCCTGAACTATGGCCTCCTTTCAGTAATAATAATGCACTCTTTTATGTCACACACAGTCAATAGGATAGCTTGAAGGGGTGAGATTTCAAAGATGAAAGATTTCAAACCACTTTCCCCTAAAGTGACTTGTACGTTACAGCCTATGAGCATTATTCATTTGTGCCCTGATCAAAACTGTGCAAAGAGATCTAACTGGGTTTGGTTGCAAGTTTTCATTTAGCACTGCTGCCTATTCATCTGTACATCAAACCAAATGGCCACACGCCGTCAGTAACAGTCAACAAACATGTCATCAGCATCCTCAAACTCATCTTCAGACATCAACGTCACTTCATTCACGGTGGCGGCCATTCTGGCAGCTGCCATCACGTCCTCCAACAGTGAGGACGGTTTACGGTCGTATTCGTCTGCACTGGGACCCAGCTGCTGCAGCTGAAGAGAAGGATTCAGTTCTGACACTTTGTGCAAAAACTCATCCACTGGGTCCAAAGACACCTGCTCACTGGATGGGGTTGTGCCCAGGTCTCCGTTTGTTTCCGGTTCGCCTTTCAGCTCTGCACGGGAAATGCCGCTGGCTTGAGATTCCTTGAATGTGTTGTCCAGTTTTCGCACTTTGGCGGACGGGTGATCGCCAAGTTTAGCCTGCTCAAGAACTGTCGCTAAAATGTGGAGAGCCTTCTGTTTCACCGCTGAGTCGTAGTCCTGCGCTCCGGCCAGCACCGCCCTCCCAAAACCATCCTGCAACAGGCCTCCCAGCACGCAGCGATACTCCTCACTGCTCTTCTCTTCCTGGCGCTTATGCTTGCCCTGCGTTGATGTCCCACATTTGTAAGGCGCACCACCACCTCCACAGTCAACAGCACCGCTACAAGCATCACCCCCATCTCCACCCGACCCATCCTTGTGGCTTTTCAAGCCTTGATCATTGCTGCTCTCACAACCCCGAACTTGAGACAGCAATGGCACTGATATTTTCTCCCAGAATTCCAGCGCCTTGGCCTTGACCTCCCAGTCAAAATCGTCCATTGCTGATGTCATGGTGGAGCAGATTTTGCGTCTCTGCGACCCAAGGCTGGTGGATACGGATGCATGGGGCTGCGATGAATCGGCAAGAGCTGAGTGAACAAAGAGGGCAGTGAGAAGCTGCACAGCTGCGCGTCGAGGGAAAGCCTCTGTGTCGGTGGACAGCAGTTCCACCATCTCATCTATCAGGGAGTCCTGAAAATACCAGCGCATTCTTTTTACTGAATACCTTAGTATTGATAATGATAACAATAATGACATTTATATGGCGACATATCTCTTCGACAAGGGTGAGCACACTTTCCATCTCATCCATCAGGAAGTCCTGAAAAGTCATGTGCATTCTTTTTACTGAATACCTCAGTATTAATGAGGATAATAATAACGGCCTTTTCTATAGCAACAGATCTCTTTGACAAGGGTGAGCACACTGTGCTTTACAAGATCAAAAATATAGACATGAAACCTCAAAAATAATCAACTGCGTTCTTTTAAACCTTTTATGTGTTTAGATCTCAAAAATAATACATAATTACAATACCGTCTTCCTTGCACCCCCCCCCCCCCCCAACACGCACACACACACTGCACACAGGAGGAATGTGAGAGGAAGGGAGGGGTAATAACAAAGAGGATCTGAATAGCCAGCATCTTCCACACAAGGTGGAAGCCCAGTGTGCTCTTTACCATAACACTAACGACACTCGCATAATCATGTGCTCACACAAACCACAAATTTATGGGGTGGTGGTTGACATGGCATTAAATTGACATGACTTTTTCACAGAAATAAAAGGGGGGGGTAAGGGGGGGTCGGGGATTAGATTGACATGACCTTTTTCACATAAATAAAAATATATGATTGGGAAGGGGGCTGACAAGGCATTAGATTCACATGACCTTTTTCACAGAAATAAAAATAGAGGGGTGGTGGGGGGGGGGGGGGTAAGGGGGGTGACAAGGCATTAGATTTACATGACCTTTTTCAAAACAATAAAGGTGGTGGGGGGGGGGGGGGGGGTGAGGGGGACGGGGGATGACAAGGCATTCAATTCACCTAACTTTTTCACAGAAATAAAAATAGGGTCATTGACAAGGCATTAGAGGCACGCGATTCTCTTCACGGAACTAAAAACAGAGCCAGCGCAAACCTCTGTGACTTTTGTGTCTTGGAGAAAAGCGGCCCACCAGTCGGGCAGACCTGTGAGACTGGTGGCCAGAGTGATGGCGCTGGCACGAGGGTAACTCTCTCCATCTTTCACACAGCTCCAGGCGTCGCTCAGCAGGTGGTGCTCCAACACCTGTCTCTGCAAACTGGGGCCTGCGCACGTCAGGGGAAAATGGCTGTTTTTTTTCTGTTTTTTGTTCTTGCTGCTTGTTGCATAGTTACAAGGAAGGAAGGATAATATCTCTCCATCTGCAGAAATGGAGGTTACTTGAATGTATAATTTTTTTAAATCTATATTCGAGCCTCTCTTCCTATGACCCCAAGGTGCTTACCATATTCAAAATAAATTAGATCAGGACCAGCATATTGTAAATAAACCAGTAAAAGCATCACTCACTCAAAGTAGATCAAGACTAGCATACTGTAAATAAATCAGTAAAAGCATCACGCACTCAAACTAGATCAAGACTAGCATACGGTAAATAAACCAGTAAAAACATCACTCATTCAAAATAAACTAGATCAAGACTAGCATATTGTAAATAAACCGGTAAAAGCATCACCCACCCAACCCAACCCGTCTTAAAACAAATCTTTCACATACACACACACACACACACGTGCACAGCATTAAGATCTGGCTAAGTCAATGCTCATTTAGAAGTGTACAAGAAAAGTGTTATTGTTTGATAAAATGAGATTTGAGAAGCGATGAATGTCTAACTGATGAAGGAATTTGTTCCAGGTACAAGAACATTGCAATTTCACAATAAATCTCAACTTATAAACTGCTAATTCTGAACAGCATCCCCAACAAAAGAGAAGAAAAAACCCAATGAACCAAACCCACACACAAACCCACCAAAAAACAAAAACACTGACAATAATTAATACACTAGCACAAATAATTATTAGGCTAACAGCAAAATTAAGGCCACCAAATATCTGAACAACTGAAACTCTTATTATTTAAAGTTGAAACTCTGAAAAAATCCTTCCCCAAATTGTCAGTAATGACTTGCATTCACAAGCTTGACCTACCTGACAATGATGCAATTTTCATGAAAAAACCCTGCATCATTAATGACCTATGTTTGCCATACAACTTTGATTCACCTGACACAATGCCACTGCATTATGAACAAGCTTCAGTATCAGTGGTGACCAACATTCACCTTGATGCAATGCGATCACACAATGATCAAACTCTAGCGTCAGGAACATCCTACATTCACCTTGATGCAATGCGATCACACAATGATCAAACTCTAGCATCAGGAACATCCTACATTCACCTTGATGCAATGCGATCACACGATGATCAAACTCTAGCGTCAGGAACATCCTACATTCACCTTGATGCAATGCGATCACACAGTGAACAAAACAGTGAACAGCAGGAACAGCTTACATTCACCGTAAGACCTCAACTCACCTGGCATGACATGATCACACTATAAAAAAATCCCAGCAATGATCTACATATATCTTACATACTGACTCACCTGACATGATACAGTCACGTCCTAACCAGACATGATGCCAATCACATGGGGATTTTTTTTAAATGTAAGTACAGTCACTCACAGCCAGACTCACCTGGCATGATGCCAATCACATTGCGAACAAACTCCAAAGTGGTGTCCCTGATTTCCCACTGCACTGCCACCAGGCGGCGCTGCAGTAGCACTATCATGTGATCCATGACCTCGTGCATCCCGGCAGTCTCTGTAGCGTCTGAACGCTGGCACTGTTCGCGGAGGATGCTGAGAAAAGCTCCACAGGTCTGGCTGTACAGCTGTAGAGAAGGGACAAACAACGTGCTACAGGCAGACATCTCAGTGGGTGTGTTTATACATATCTGCATGCGTGTGCATCTCTGTCTGATACAATCCATGTGTATGCGTATGTGCAAATGCATTTGAGACAATGAAAAAGATATAGTCGACAGCTCTTGGACCTGGAATCTTCAATCAGCCGCAGTAAAAATGATTTGAAAAAGTCTTGAAGAGTGATCAGTTTTGTGGCTGGTAGCATCGGTGACTTTGCGTTACTGCTAACCTTTGCAATAATGTTGCCGCGTTTCAGTTTAGCATGCACTGTGGGAAAATGACTCATGTAATTTGTGTTCATACGAAGTTTCTGATTTATGATTTGACTAGACAATGAGCCAGCCACGACGATAAAAAAACAACAACGAAAAAACAACAACACTTTTTCAAGATCAGTGAATCTCTCAGCATGACATGTCAGCAGGGAAAATGGTATGAACTTCCTAGCTGTGCAAAAGGGAGCAAGGCACTTTGCAGTCTGAAGAGTCAGGCACACACACACACACACACACACACACACACACACACACACACACACACACACACACACACACACACACACACTGTATGCATGCCAAATTAGCAAAGTACTGCTTGCTGCTGGAACAGTCCACACACACAAAAATCAGAGATTTACATGCAAACAGGAAAAGGTTTTAGAGAAAGCAATCTCAAGAGATGGGTGGTCCCTCATGAGTGTGCTCTTGCGTGTGTTGCTTTTAGCACACTGACTGGTGTTTGTGCCAGAAGAACAAAGGAAAGAACTCACCCTACTTTCCACAAGCGGACGTCTCATGATGTGCAGTAAGCTTTTCAGTGTTGCTGTGCATTGCTCCCCACTAAGCTCTGTCAACAAAACAGACAATCACACATGCAGGACAATATTATCACCACATTATTATCACCACAGCTTCTTCAGCTTCAACTATCTGAAACAAGGGTGACTGCTAGCATTCCAAAAAAAGTTCCACTCACATGAAAGGTTAAAAAGAATGCTATTTATTAGGACAAAACACAACATGTGAATTTTGGGGGTAAGCCCCGAAGGTTAAAAGGAATTCTATTTATTAGGACAAAACACAACATGTGAATTTTGGGGGTAAGTCCCAATGGCTAAAAGGAATTCTATTTATTAGGACAAAACACAAATGTGAATTTTGGGAGTAAGCCCCAAAGGTTAAAAGGAAATCTATTTATTAGGACAAAACACAACATGTGAATTTTGGGGGTAAGCCCCAAAGGTTAAAAGGAATTCTATTTATTAGGACAAAACACAGCATGTGAATTTCAGGGGTAAGCCCCAAAGGTTAAAAGGAACTCTATTTATTAGGACAAAACACAGCATGTGAATTTTGGGGGTAAGCCCCAAAGGGTAAAAGGAATTCTATTTATTAGGACAAAACACAACATGTGAATTTTGGGGGTAAGCCCCAAAGGTTAAAAGGAATTCTATTTATTAGGACAAAACACAACATGTGAATTTTGGGGGTAAGGCCCCATTTCAAGCTGCAAAACAGCAGTTGAACAACAGTTAAACGTTGCAAAGTGAGACGTACGATGCTTATTTGCTTTTGGTTGAGCTGTTTTGTTATGTTGCTATGTTTGGATCCAGCTTCAACCATGCTCCCACATGCTGGTGCATGATAACAGATTGCGGAAGGTCACTTCAAACATTACTAGCTTGCAGCTAGGAGAGGGAGAGAGACCTGTGCGACCCTTTGTTTAATCAAAAGCAATCTCAAAATCTGTTGCCAGGAGAGGGAGAGAAACCTGTGCGACCATTTGTCTCGTCAAAAGCAATCTCAAAATCTGTCTCTTCTCACAGTTGCACACATTTCTTGAAACCCAACTGTTGAAATTCCGTCTCACATTTGCCCTTCTGTGATCACAACTTCTTCTTTAGCCCCCCCCCCCCCCCCCCCCCCTCCAATCCACCACCATTATCAAACACTGTGTGTATGTGAATGTATGCATGTGCATGTGTGTATATGTGCATGTGTGTGTGTGTGTGTGTGTGTGTGTGTGTGTGTGTGTGTGTGTGTGTGTGTGTGTATGTGTGTGTGTGTGTGAGAGAGAGAGTGTGTGTGTGTGTGTGTGTGTGTGTGTGTGTGTGTGTGTGTGTGTGTGTGTGTGTGTGTATGCATGCATGTGTGTGTGTGAGTGTTTTGCATAGATGCACACATAGCCTATACACGGATGTTGTCTTTCACTGTAAAGAGCACAGGGTTGCAGGGTGGGTGCTGTAGAAACGCACAATAGCTATGGCCTAGAAACAGCTGTACATGACCCATCACCTAGACAGTCATCCTGCTGCAGCATGTGAAGCAAGGAGCTGAGAAGCTTCTGGTTGCCCACGACAACAGCCCCCACACCCTGCGGCCATGAGGACAAAAGCGAGGACCAGTCGTGGTCTTCCCTGGTGCAGCTGGCACTTTGCAGGAGTCGGATCACACCCTCACAGTTGTGGGCCTGCAACACACCAGCCGCCGTCCTCTCACTTTACAGGACACAAAAATCTCCAGCAAATTTGACTGCCGGCGTCCAGAAAAAAAAATGATCAAAGCGCACAGAAGGCTGTGGTAGCTACGGCACAAAACGCACACACGGCTGAGATGGAATGCAACAAGCGGAAGGCAAAGTAACGCGAGATCAAAGCACACAGAAGGCTGCGGTAGAGCACAAAATGCACACACGGCTGAGATGGAACGCAACACACAGAATGGCAAAGTAATGTGATAAGTAAGTTACCTTTCTCACACAACAGAGCAGTGATGGGGTCAGCCTGCCAAATCTCTGTCGATCGCAGAGTGCTGTGGTTACCAAGGTAACCAAACCTGCTAGTCTGGCATGGCCGATTTGCTGACCAAACAGGAGGTCGTGAGGCACCTGGTGGAGTGCCTGCAGGGTTGACAAGGCTTCTGAGGATGCTACCTCCTTACTGAAAACACACCAACATGTCAGTCAACAGTTTAACAAAAATCATGGACAACAAACGACAAGGTGGACAAGGCTGCAACATCTGACTGAAAACATACCAGCATGTCAGTCAACATTTTAACATGGACAACAAATGACAAGGCAGGTAGGTAGGTAGGTAGTGTTGCTTAATGTCCTCAGATGTCAGGTGACATATTAAGGACAAGCTGAGACCAATGCTGAAGCATGGTTCAATATAGCCTTACGTCCACAGAAACCAGAAGGCTCGTTAGGACGCACAGCCCAGGATGGCCACCTCAACTCTCACACAGCTCCTGAACTATGACAAGGCTGCTACATCCTGACTGAAAACACACCAACGTGACAGTCAACATTTTAACATCATGGACAACAAATGACAAGGCTGCAACATCCGACTGAAAACACCAACGTGACAGTCAACATTTTAACATCATGGACAACAAATGACAAGGCTGCTACATCCTGACTGAAAACACACCAGCATGACAGTCAACATTTTAACATCATGGACAACAAATGACAAGGCTGCAACATCTGACTGAAAACACACCAACATGACAGTCAACATTTTAACATCATGGACAACAAATGACAAGGGTGACAATGCTTCTGAGGATGCAACATCCTGACTGCAAACACACCAACACGTCATTCAACATTTTAAAATCATGAACAACAAAGAAATTTGTTTTTAAGGAAGCCTAGCCTTTGCACCCCAAACCATCAATGCCTGTTATGAAGCCAAAATGAGTCATTCAAATGCACCACCTTTCAAAAATTCTATTCAAGCATTTTCTTCTCATCAACACTTGTTATAAAGCCAAGACAAAGTCATTCAAATGCCAACATTATTTTTCAGTCATTACGTTCAAGTGTCATGTTGGCTTTCTGGATATAAAGCCAAGACAAAGTCATTCAAATGCCAACATTATTTTTCAGTCATTACGTTCAAGTGTCATGTTGGCTTTCTGGATATAAACTGCTCACCCGTACAGTAAAATACCCACCTGACACTGACAAAAGCAGCCGCAACTGCAATCCCTCTCTCAACCTCCCCCTCAGACACAAGTTTCAAAAGCGGGGACACCACCTCCTTTGACAAAAAGTCTGCCATGGTGTCTGTTTTCCTGGAGAAAACAACAACAAGAAAATGTGTTTTTACATGCACATGGTTTGAGACTCAGGATGATAAATTGTACACATGATCTGTTAAAACTTGATCAGCTTGGGCTCTGCATTTGTACACAGCTTTGCATGCTTTGCCTACACCATAAATCCTGACTCTAATAACAGTCATATTCAGCCTTCCTGGTTCATTCATCTTCATTATTCTAAAATCCTCTTTCAAGACAGTGACATGTGAAATGAACCCTGAATCACACTTTTGTAATTTGTGATATGATGAACTGTGTTTCACCCTGATATGACCATGGTACAACTGGTAGACTGAAAGCAATGATTTATAAATGTACAGTTTGGATGAAGCAATATGGTAGTCCTTGACAATCAGTCAATCTGTATTAAAGTTTCACCATGGCAAATATTTATTATGCACATTCTCAAACGAAATTTAAATGAGCAATTGTGCTTATTATATATGTAGGCTGTGGATGTATGTATGTACGTGTGAATGCATGTGTGTGTGTGTGTGTGTGTGTGTGTGTGTGTGTGTGTGTGTGTGTGTGTGTGTGTGTGTGTGTGTGTTATACCTGTTAGTGACTAGTTTTTAGCAATAATTTGCAATTTGTTTAACTCATATTGTTTTTAATACATTTCTTACACTGAATTACCTTGTTTTTG
>OY757541.1:19466839-19484635 GCA_963584105.1 Alviniconcha strummeri | reverse complement strand
TCACCCCTAGAAAGTTGGGTCAATGATGACTAAGCAGTGTACCAATGTGAGTTTGTCCTTCAGAAGCACCATGAAAGCTTGGGGGAACTAGTCAAAGATAAGAAAACACCAGTGCCACAGACGGGATTTTAAAGCCAAACTGAAAAACCTTCCTCTTCTCACAGTATTTTCATCCCAGCTAATATCAGTACCCAGTTTCTGCTACATTGTGTGTGTGTGTGTGTGTGTGTGTGTGTGTGTGTGTGTGTGTGTGTGTGTAGTGCATGTGTTTGTTACAATGTCAGTTTTTCTGTATAATACTTTATGTAAATTATTTTGGTAGGACTGTGCTCTACTGTATACATGTCTATAGAATATCATATTTAGGTTGATATATATATATATATATATATAGAGAGAGAGAGAGAGAGAGAGAGAGAGAGAGAGAGAGAGAGAGAGAGAGAGAGAGAGACATGTATCATGTGAGTGCTCAGGGTGTTGATGAGTCGCATAATAAATATACATTATTATTATTATAATAGAGTAGGTTTTTCTCTCTCTCCATGTCGCTGTCAGACCCCCCAAAATGGCAGGGTAATCAACAAGCTGATTGCAGCCACTTTGCAATGAAAATGAACACATGACAGCAGTGAAAACAAAAAATCTATTTATAACTGTCTGTTGGTGCGGGAAAGGATGGAGTTCTAAGTGGGCCTGGCTAGGATGTAATGTGATCACCTGTGGCAGTGGTGAATATGGATAGGTCAGTTAGTTGCTGCTTGAAGCAAGAGCAGAAAATAGCTTCTTCAGCAAAAGACTTACTCAGCTGTTTGATGATGTCAAGCAGACGATGTAAAATGGTGTCATCATGTGGTACCCCTTGCATGCTGCACAGCGACTCCAGCGTAGCCGGCAACAGGGTGATGAATGACTTCTTGTCTTCATTCTCCTGTGCATTGCTCATCTGTATAGTATGTATGAGTACATAAATTAAAATGTGTTACTGGTCGGCAAAGACATTGTTATCATCACAGAACAGCTGTCGCTGGTTTCAGAAACCAGGAACAGCTTTCCATAAATTTGACTAAATAACTAACACATACTCTCCTCATTTTGTTTAACACTAATTGACTAATAACAGTACAATCATGATTCATATTTATATTCAATATTGGCGATTCTGTTGCAATACTTACTACATAGGGTTTATGCACACACACACACACACACACACACACACACACACACACACACACACAAAGATCCACCAACCAGTCTTAAATTAGTTAAAACAACAGACAGTACTAATAATACACAAGAAAAAATAATTCCAGCAGATGCCTCATCTTACACTGTGTCCTTGATAAAACCACTCATATCACACACACACACACACACACACACACACACACACACACACTTATTATACCAGAAGTAGGTAGCGGCAGCCTCTCATCGCCTATGCGGGAACATCGGAACTTTGCTCAATTTTACTGTATTTCAGTCACTAATTTCTCCACAGTCTCTGAATGTATCCTCTTGGAAATTATATGAATAAAAGGAACGTTTTCTTCGCATTCTTATGGTTGTTTTTATGTTTGCATGCAATGTACCTCGAAAAATCGCCAGTTGATTTTCTACAGGAGGTATTTGCCGTTTGTCCGGTGCCGATCACGCGGTCCGAGACTTGAACGAAAACAGTCGATGTGTTTATCCGCTCGGTGACAAAGCGATACGCGTTGTACACAGCAATATGTGGTATCACTGGATCGGAAATTGAATGCTGATTCCAGTGGTGTAAACGCCGTGGTCGTTTACAAACATCTCTGGTCGCTAGAACGCATTTTAGTCGGAAACTCGCAAAAAAACTCAATTTTAAACCACAAAACTCCCTCAAATGTCTAAAATATCCCCCACAAAATAAAGCTGAATCCGTACCCTTTCGATTGAGGTATGGGGCTAATGGATTGATGACCTGTGGGTCTTTCACAAGCCAATAAAAGACCGCAATAAAGGTGCTTTTTTCAAATTGAGTTCATCCAAGATGGCATCGACCGTGTGGAGTTTTTGTGACTCGATTGCCGAGTTTTGGCACAGGATTCGTGAGTATTCTCTTCACCTGGCTCCAGTTTACTGAATTTGGTGATAGTTTTTCTCATAATTTAGCATTTTTATATGATATTTTGATTCATTCTTGCAGGATTTGCCTAAAATCTTACGATTCACGGATGATAAAGGTGATACTGCTGTACCATGTTTTCTTTAGCATACACGTCCTTTTTCTGCTGTGAAAAGTGAAGATTTTGCAGACTTTAAGACACTAACACTCAAAATAAGTGCAAATGCTGCTGCAAATGTACTTCACACTTAGTTTAATGTACATGCAAAGTTTCATGGCTGTATCTGTAGTAGTTTTCAAGTTATGAGTTAAAGTATGAAAACCATTAGATTTGTCCTTTTTTTCCACTGTGAAAAGTGACGTTTTTGCAGGCTTTAAGATCTATCACTCTCAAAATAACTGCAAATGTTGCTGCAAGTGTACTTCACACTTAGTTTAATGTACATGCCAAGTTTCATTGCTGTATATGTAGTGGTTTTCAAGTTATTACCAGTTATTACCAGTTAAAGTGTGGCAACCCACATATTTGTGTTTTTTCCGCTGTGCAAATTGAAGATTTTGCCAACTTTAAGACCCTGTAACTTTAAAAGTAAGAGTCAGAGCTGCTTAGAAAAAAAATAAGTGCAAAGACTGTGATAAACCCTGCTTGGAAATCCATTGGGAAAGCTGTCATTGCCATATGTTACCCACTGTGTGGTGTCAAAAGTGCTCTTTCATGCAAATTGGCAAGCTCGGAATTGCTTTTTGGAGCAACTTCAGCCCTCTGCCTATGTTCTATCTTTCTTTGCTGACCATATGATTTAGCTGTGACAAAGTGCAACCAAGGTATACTTTTGAAAAGTGTAAGTTTTTGGATTCTCCCATGTTCATGAGAACCACTATGGGGGGGTAAATTTGTGAAAATGTAATAAACTGTTTATTGTCGCGCAAAACTGTATTTTCGAATGGCTATATCTTTGGAACTAATTAAGATAAACAGTAACTTTTTTTTCATTTTCTTGTATCAATATGGCCTGTCTGAAAATGCATAAATTAAATTGCTGTTGTAAAATTTAAATTTTGGCTGCCGCTACCTACCAGAAGTGATAGGGTCATTAACATAATAACAATGTCACTGTATCCAGTCGTTAACAAGACATACAGCATACATTTATACCCCCACACATGTATGCCAGCTCACTGAAGAAAAATATGAAACAACAACAAAACAACAACAAAGAGGGTGATTGGCCTTGGGCAAGGCAGGCCTGACTCGGTGCCTGATTCAGAGTAGGTTCTAACTTCTAGTCCCTGACTTAGTGACTGTTTCTGTAGAATATGTTGCTTGACTTATGAAGTATGACTATGATATTGATAGTATGAACATGATATCCAGGATTGCAGGAATCTCACATTGGTGCAACAGATATCCAGGATTGCAGGAATCTCACATTGGTGCAACAGGTTGGGTGTGCAGTGGTTGACTATTGGTTTAATGGCCGAGGCTAAAGCCACCTGAAGCACTCACTATCGCTACTGTCTGAGTGGACTGTCAAGCATTATAAATCTAAGTGATTTCAGGCTATGATTCTTTCCACAGTTCTTGAGGGGAGAAAGTGTGTACTGTTCAGCATTGCAGTGTGGCGTTGCATAGCATCTTTGTCTTTGGAATGAATCATTATCGTGTTGCCGTGCTCTTTTCAGCATGTTTATAAATATTCTTGTGGCTGGTACTAAACACTACTATGGTACTTGGTAGTAGGCCTAATTTTGCCGTTTCCCTTCCTTCTTGGTGTTCTGGTCTCCATTTTTAAAACCAAGTAGTTTTGTCATTTTTGGGTGGATCATGTGCATCATGTTCAGTTTGATGCTTATCATTCGTTTGGTTCTGCTTCTCAGTGGGCCGCGACAGTTGTACTTCGCGTAACTGCAGGTTTACTCGGCAGGTTTACCCTGTAACTGTTTTACAGTTTACCTATCTTTAGAACTCCCATGTGGTCTCGAAACCGAAACCTCTATTAGTCTATAGACTATACGCACATTGTCCTTTCACCTTAGAACTGTACTGCCACTTTGGCATCAAATATGTCTAATGTTTAGTGCAGGCCGAGTGGAAAAAAAGAGAGCACTACTCGCCTTTGAGAAGATGCTATATCCAGAGAAAAACAGACTGTAGATTAACTAAACATATAATATGTAATTTGTAAACGAGCCGTAAGTTAGCCTGCTAATTTCCTGGGCAACTCTTTAGAATTGAAAACAGAAATGTACTGGAAGATCACAGAGTTACTTCTCTTCTCCACGACGTGTGCTTATGAGACCACAACAATCGAGGTTCTCATCATTGCTTCTCTGGCACAGCAGATGATTAATCGTCATGGTGAAAATACTCAGTAATGGAGATATCGTGCCAGACGATGATCCGAGAGCACAGAGTGCAAGTTCCCGGGGGAACAGAGCTGATAACACGAACAGGCCTCGCCAGGTGATTACGAGTATTGCACAAATGTTTTAGGTCAAAACTACAGACCAAATTGGTTAATTACAAAGTAATTGAACCTTCCACCTGTTGAATGTATTGTCGTGTGTGTGTGTGTGTGTGTGTGTGTGTGTGTGTGTGTGTGTGTGTGTGTGTGTGTGTGTGTTGAGGGGGTCGGAGGAGGGGGTGTCTTTGGAGTGGAGGCTTTGCACTTCAATCCCCCCAAAAAGAGAAAAATTGTAGCACTTGCATACACATGTATACCAATATTACATAACGTGACAGTAGCAGTGCAGTTGGTTGTGGGCAGAATGGGCAGCAGAGAATATGAGCAGTTTTTGATGCAGGCAGAGCTGTGCCATTAATTTCAGGTGAGGGGAGTAGAGCATCTTCCTGTACTTAGTTAGTTAGTATGATGGTTAGGGGTACCATTCTTGATAAGTGATATGGTGGGTCTTCAGACTTCAGTGCTTCTGTCCATCCTGCTTTGGGTGGATGAAGCGAACATGTAAGTATATCTGTTGATGGGGATGATCCCTGCACAGGTGGTGCTTGAGAAAAATGCAGAGGTCACCATTTCCTTTTTTATGGGTCTGGGTCTCGAGGGCTGGCATGTCATGTGTCACATGATGGTGTACACATGGGGAGTTTGCCCCCATTAGAAAACTTAGACTTAGAGGTCTTACTCTGTTAAGTACTAGTACTGCCAAATTTCTTCCTAGTTGTTTTGACAAATTTGGAATAAATGTGTGACAACCCCACCACCTTCCTGTCATTCCCACAGTTTTCCTGTTTCTCTTTCTTAATCTTAGATTAGAAACTGAAGGGATTTAACAAAACAATACAGCTAAAAGATTTATCACAGTTTCCATGTTTGCAGTTACATGTGTTTCTGGCTTGTGTCATAGATAGAGTCACAGTCACAGACTCAAATCCGCATGTTACCTTGTTAATGTTATGAACAGTTATAAGAATACTGTTCTACAAGTACCTGTTTTAAACTTTTATATTACTTATTAGTGCAGTTTATTATGTTATATATATATATATATACTGCTATGTGATAGCATATATATATATATGTAAGTACCTTTAAGTGGTATATGTATGTATGTAAATAAGCATGTTGAGCTTGCTCAGCAGGGACTAGGATTATAGAAGATTTCTGGATTATTAATAGTATGTGAAATAAAACATTGATTGATTGCTGTTTTTCAGGGATTTGTGCAGCACGCAGACCATGGGCATGGCCATGGCCAAGGCATGTTCATGGGCGGAGGAGGAGGAGGAGGAGGAGGGGGGCAGCCAGTGTCGGTCTTTCAAATGCTCAACCAGAGGCTCCTGGGGTTAGGGATCCCTCGCTTCACTGTCGCACAATACACTCTGGAGCCCATCGTGTCTGTTGGATTTCTGCTGGCTGGGGTCTTCTTCGGCCTCCCAGGACTGATCTTTGCTGGACTGCTGTTTGTCGTTTCCGTCATCAGCCAGCCAGGAGGGAACCCCTTCACCGGGGGCAGACAGCCACAGCAAGGCGCAGCAGGGGGGCAGCAGCCAGGTGGCGGTGGTGGTGGTGGTGGTGGCGGTGGCGGTGGTGCCTTTGGAGGGGGAGGTTTTGGTGGCAGCTCAGGGGGTCACAGACTAGGGAGGTCATAGCTTGCAGTCACTTTACATCCTCGTTTTTTGTTAGGTTTTGGTGACGACAGGCTGAAGGCGGGGACGGGGTGGGGAGGGGGGGGGGGCACAGAATAGTGTAGTGAGGTGATGATGTAAGTAAGTAAACATGGTGCATAACATCCATAGACAGCTTATTAGCCCTTTCCCTGCCAAAAAATGTGTGCAGCGGTTTCAATCTCTTCCCAAAAGAGCTGTGCAGATGGGTGAAGCCAGCCAGAAACATTCATTTTTCTAGAACCTGACCTCTCATGAGCATGCATGAACAGCCGGAGTTCGAGCAGGGCGTCCCATGACGTCTTTTTGGCAAGTGGGAAACGCTTTGCCATGGACATTACGTGACATCCTATGGTTAGGGACAGGGAGAAAGGGGGTATGGATGTGGGGGAAGAGACAGATTATATACCTATCGCTACACTGTCACCACCAGAATGACTCCTGCATTATGACGGGCAGCGATGAGAGCCATTTTAATGTTTCATTAATTGCAAGGAACAAAGTCACATGACAGTGTCCACAAACCGTAACCTTTTTGAACAGAAAGGAGAGCTGAAGCAATATCAAACTGAGGTCCTTCTGCTTACCAGCTTAATGCCTTACTGCTAGGCCAAACCGGCTCACTGATGATGATGATGATAATGATGATGCCCACTTTTATAGCGCATGATTCCATTAACTTGAATGCTCAGTGCACTGAAAGGGGAAGGGAGGGAAGTAGAGAGAAAGTCATAATTTCTTTCTTTTTTTTAAACGCACATGGTGCAAAGTCATTCACAGAACGCAGCTGTTCTCAGGTTATAGCTCAGTTGCTACAATGTCGCATCAAAAGCATGTTGGGGTGGCACTGAATCTAGATCTCTGTCTGATTAGACTCTGTTTTGCTCTTCCTTTCAGCGTCTTTATCAGTTTATGACTGTGAGTACTTAACCTGGCACCACTTGGTTGGTTGGTTAGACTTGTTTAATGCCAAGTTATCTCCAAAGAGGTGCTGGTGGGGGCCAAGATCCCAGGAGGTGGGGGAAAGAGGGAGACTGTACCTAATGCTACACTGTCACCACCAGAATGATTCTGCATTAAGAATAAGATGGACAGTGACGGGAGCCATCTTGATGTTTTCTTTTCTTTTGTGATGGGCCAAGTCACAAGACAGTGTCCACAAATCACAGTTTTTGAAGAGAAAGGAGAGCTGAAGTGAAATCGAAGTGAGGTCCTTCTGCTTACCAGCCTAACGCTTTACCGCTAGACCAAGTTTGCTCACTCAGGCACCATTTTTTGCAGACATGGGCCCTTAACATTGATCCATCTGTCTGTCCTCTCCCTTCATGTCTGTGATGCAGCAATCTTTGGTCCCTCCTTTGGACCAGACATGGGATTCTTCAAACAGTTGTTTGAACTTAGATTGGTGTGAGTGTATGATGGCCAAGTTAGATTTAGATTGGTGTGAGTGCGTGATGGCCAAGTTAGATTGTGTGAATGGCCACAAAATTAGATTGGTTTGAATGTATGTTAGCCAACTCAGACTGGTTTGCATTTGTGACAGCCAAGGTAGAGTGGTTTCAATATATGACAGCCAACTCAGACTGGTTTGCATTTGTGACAGCCAAGTTAGATTGGTTTGAATATATGACAGCCAACTCAGATTGGTTTGAGTTTGTGACAGCCAAGTTAGATTGGTTTGTGTGAATGACAGCCAACTTATATTAGTCTGAATGCATTACATCCACCTTAGATTTGTCTGAGCGCATGACAGCCAAGTAAGATTGGTTTTGTGTGAATGGACAGCCAGCTTAGACTGGTTTGAACCAACTCAGTCTGGTTTGAGTTCATGTGCATACTTCCAGATGACAGATTATATGCATTGGAATGCAGCTCTACTCCCGAGTGCAGCTTGCATCCATCCTGGGACAGTCTGTTGCATGTTGTGGCCTCTGTGAAGTTGGGCCTCTGTGAAGCTGGGCAGCTGGGCCTCTGTGAAGCTGGGCATGAGAAGCACATGCTGATGTTGCCCAAGGAGCAAGATCAAAGAGCCTACAGTTGGCAGTCAGGCCAGCTCAGTAGCTGTGACACTTCACAGTGTTTTGTACAGTTATGTACAGTCCTGCTAGTCATCACTCAAGGAACCGCGTTTAGAAGTTCAGCACAAACTCAACAGGGCATCATGAAACTGTATCTCAGAATTTAAGTTTTGTTTTGTTTTGAATTAGAGCTCTTTTAGTTTTACTTGTTGGGCTAAACAGTAAACATGCTAGCTGGCTAGGCTGGCTCCTTTCATTGGGAATGTGTCTGTGTTATTGAGATGAGCACATCTGCTTAGAGATGGCTGTATGTGTACTGAGATAATTTCATCTGGTTAGAGATGGCTGTATGTGTACTGAGATAATTTCATCTGGTTAGAGATGGCTGTATGTGTACTGAGATAATTTCATCTGGTTAGAGATGGCTGTATGTGTACTGAGATAATTTCATCTGGTTAGAGATGGCTGTATGTGTACTGAGATAATTTCATCTGGTTAGAGATGGCTGTATGTGTACTGAGATAATTTCATCTGGTTAGAGATGGCTGTATGTGTACTGAGATAATTTCATCTGGTTAGAGATGGCTGTATGTGTACTGAGATCTGAGATAATTGTATCTGGTTAGAGATGGCTGTTGAAATGTTTTAAACAGATATTATTACATTAATCCTTTTAATGTCAGCTTTTCTTTTCTTTTCTCAGTCAGAGTGAACTGAGTGGCTTGAAATAGAAATGTTCATTGGTAAGCATTTCCATCTGCCATAAATATGCACAGCACATGTGGATATTTATAGAGAGAATTATGTCATGTAGGTCAGTACTGCCATGATATTTCTCTGTGTATGATGTATTAAGTACCAACATAAAAGAAAGTGGTCTGTAGTTTTTGTTCTGAGGTCATTTGCACAACATTCATGCAATATTTTCTTCTTATTCTTTTTAAAATATTTTTTAACCCCATATACACATGTATCTGCTACTCTGAAAGCATTTGTTATTGTAATTGGCTTAATTGCTGTCAAGATTATCTTTAATCTGAAACAGAACGAGGCCCAGAGTGCTTGTGCAGCATCAACACACAAGGGAGCTAATCAGCGCTTGAAACACACAACACAAGGACAACAAAGACGTGAGTCACCCACAGCTGTCACCTGGATTGCATGTAAATGCAAGGTACATAAACTCATGCCTGTGCACACCTGTGTTGCTGAGTGTGCCCGAATTGTAGGATATATATGTGTGTGTGTGTGTCACTGGGGGGCATCCTTTTTCGAGGATGTACCTCTGGTGTAGTTTATGTTCCTTGTACTTATGTGCATGCCAGGTGAGAGTTGCTGTGGGTGACTTGGGTCTTTGTTGTTGTGCCTGTGTTGCATGTTTCAAGCAGTGATTGGCTCCCTTGTGGGAAGAGTGTCTTTGTCAAAAGCTTCCCCATTGCCAGTGACCTCCACCCAGCCGGCCATTGATCTAAAATCATTAAATGGTGAAATGGAACAAAGGACTCTTAAGTACTACTTTTTTCTGTGTACGTGTGTGGCACAACATGATCATTTTCTTATTTGTTTACTAAACACATTTATCGGTTCTGAATGTATTGAATTTGAACATGTGTGGCTGGTGACATATTTATTCTGTCAAACATGGGTTTAATTAATCCAGTTAACTGAATGGGTTAAGAATTTGTGTGATCTGAACATTGCATTTGAACAGTCATGTGTATGCATACATACAGGGTGTATGTAATTAGAGAGAGTGAGAGAGAGAAATTTAGAAGAAAAAAAGCAAGTAATTGATTAGTGAGGTATTATATTTAGATCTGGAAGACCTTAAGTTAAGCCCTATCTCTCTCTCTCTCTCTGCATGCACGCACGCGCACATGCACACACACACACACACACACACACACACACACACACACACACACACACACACACACACACACACACACACACACACACACACACACATAGTTACGTTGTGATACTGTCTGAAAACACTTTGATGATGATGTCCTCAGATGTTGTGCTGACATTAGGGATTAATAAATGCTTTGAGTAAAATGCTGGTGATTGTGTGTTTCTGATGTTGTTGCCCTGCGTGCGTGTTTTTCTTTTTCTTGTGCTCTCACTGCTGGCTGCTTTGAAACTCTTTTTGTTTTTTAACTGTTATTTATGTTAACATGCCATTGTGTTATGACAATGAACGCTTTTATCAGGACACAAGAAACAGCATGGCAATGTTTAGCAGAACTAGCAACGTTTATCAAGGCAACAAACAGGTTATTATAGCTTATGCTTTATGAAAAAACAGCTTGCCTGTGTTGTGTGGGTCTTGAGAAGAGGCTTGTGTGATGTGTGCCAGTGTTTTCATCTTTCATTGTTCTCTGCATAAATAAGTGTGGTTGTGACTTTGTTTATTGCTTTAAGTTGCAACACATAATTTTAGGCCTTTCTAAAATGAAAACATAATATAAACTAACAGGTGAAATGTTATAGACCAGTGCATTTTTGGAGTGGTAAAACTGTATGGTTTGATAAATTGACAAAGTTGAAATCACTTACCTTATTCTGTCAGAACAGTAATAAAGTGTCCAATCCAAAGCAAAAAAAAAGAAGAAAAAAAAAAGGGTTTTACTTTATATATATATATTTTAATAGTTGGTGTTTTTGAAATATGATTGAAGGATATATACAAATACCCTGTTTCTTTCATGCTTATGTATTTCAGATTTTTTATCAAATGTGATTGATGCATGAAAGAAATACATGGCAGTGTGCAAAATGTAGTTCCATCTTGATTTCATTGCAATGTGAGCTGATATTAGGCTGCATTTAGTTGTCAATTTGTTGTGTGCATGTTAGCTGTTTAATGGGGTGGGGGGGGGGGGGGGGGGCACATGCACACATAAACACGTATGGACACACATACACACACATGTACCAATGCACACACTTCTCAGTGACAAAACTTCAGCCCAGTTTACGTGTACCAAAGCAATTTATTCAGACAAGAAAAAAAGTATCAGTATATGCAAGACCGTTCTGCTGCTAATCAATTGATGAACAGTAAGCTAGGAAAGACACACAAACGAACAGACATACAAACAGCAAAGCTCACAAAGCTTAGTACTGTCTCAGACCACCTACATAGTGTCTTCTACTTGTCTAGTGTCTGAGTGAGATCAAATCCCTTCCAAATATTGACAGTTCACAATGATGTCCTCAACAACATGGCGACACCAACTGGAATATAATATATATACAAGTTCACAACAGACTTTATAAAGCAACTAGTATTTGAAAAGGATTTGTAACAATGATCTTTTTCATTATAAAAAGAAAGGCAGCGATAGTGTGAATGAAGCAGAATGGCATTAGATCTCATAAACGAAATGTGTAGTACAGCTACGGTGACTGTAGATTATTTCATGTTCAGTAAGCTTAACACCACTAAAAGCAGAATGTGGCAGAGACACCATGTTAAAAATTACAACAATACGTCTTCTGTTGGAATAATCAGAACGTTCTGATGTTAACAAATTAAGGTTGGTTGTGATTTCAGTTTTTTCTAGGACAGGTTAGCAATGAAGATGGGGATATATTTACATATTAAACATATGTAATCAGAGGAGGAGGGGGGAGGGGGTAATACAAACATGTCTAATCACGTATGAGGGAATATTTTCAAATCAACATATTTATCAAGCATGTCTAATTTTGAATGGGGAGAATATTTTCAATATTATTAATCATGTTTAGTCATGGGAGGGGAGGGGTATGCAGATATGAAGCATGTCCATTCATGAAAATGGGTGAGGGATATAAACATCAAGCATATTTAATCATGTAGCTCAGTACACATCCAGTTTTCCAGAACAGCTTCATGTGATCCTGAAGTTGATGCTAAGTTTATGCTGGGGCAAACACAAACCAAGCCTCAAGGTCAAATCGTATCAGCTACAAGACCTCAAACCTTGCAATCCACCTGATTTTCTGAACTGTCCAAATGCCATGTTGAAGAAAATGAAAAGAAGAAAAAGATTGCAGCTGGCAATGTTACGGCAACACTGACAAGTCAGAATACAAGATTATATGGGTATAGTGTGAGGCAGTGTGGTATAGTACCATTCCCAGATTGAACAAGGCTCAATCTACATCAAACACACACACATCAACTGCACTAAGCTCAAAGTTAAATTGAAAGCAGCGTAGCAGTTGAGAAAGCAAAAAAAGACGACTCTTTAGTCTTTATTTGTATTTCTGCTCTTGATAGTGATGTATTTCCATGGACTCATAGATTCTTTCTGTGAACAGTAAGAGTTAGAAAATTTCAGAACATGTGCCACAGCATAATTCTTACATGCACTTTTAAACACAGTTGTCCATCTAAATCAAATATGTGCTCTGCACAAGAACTGCAAGCCACAATGGCAAAGGAAGAAAGAAAGAAAAAACAAAAGGCCATTTCATCCCAATAGACAACGTTACTGCTTTCAAAATACGGAAAATCAAACAAAGAATGTTTCAAAAAGCATAAAATGACAAAATCTCCACAAAAAGGTGTGAGTTTATATATGCTGTAAAAATGGTGGTGCTACTTTGGGACTGGATTCCTCAGTGACTATAAAGTGTTTGTAGAGAGACAAATCTTAGTATGCTGGGGCAAGCACAGTAAAAGACTTGGCTCACACAAACATTTGAAACTCCAAACCAGTTTGTTACCATGCCACAAAAAAGCCCAATACATTAACTTGCAACAAGCTATTATGAAGTTATAAAAAAACATATATTAAAAAAAAAAGTTTTCAATCACTGGCTTCAGTCATCAAACACACTGTCTTGTAACTGATTTTGTTTGGATAGTACCTCTGGAAGCGGAACCAATCAATTTGCGTAGAGATGTTATCATTTCGTCACAGTCTGTAGTCAGAGAGTCTATAATGTGCACTTGGGTTTTCCAGTATGATGCACACATCCGATTTAGATGAAATCCATGAGTGTTGAACTAGCACTCTAGTTCCCTCATGATTATGAAAAGACGAAAAGCACATTATTGTAAACCTAGTGTCCTCATCCACATAATTGTGAGGACATTGTAATGTCACCCTTTCAGTATAGTCAGACGAAAATAGATCAGCCATTACACTTTGCCATTGGGGAAGAACCCTATCTAAACTGCAGCAATTCGAAAGAAACACTCTTGCCATTGGGGAAGAACCCTATCTAAACTGCAGCAATTCGAAAGAAACACTCAGTCCTCAGTCAGCCTACACAATACAGGTGTTTGATTAATTTTGTCAGAATATTCTGAAATGTCCAGACATGTATCAGATCTAGGTTTAGGTCTAAATGATTCATACTTCGTTTGCAGTATTCCTATCACTCCTGTGCTCTAATTCCGTGGTCGGAAAGTCAGTACGTGTGTACGCTCACCAGCCAATGCTCTACAATTTACTATCATCCCAATGCAACTAAAGGTCAACCCAATTAGTTAGCACTTGGATTTTCACGTCCTGTCAACCACCCAGGGTCAACTCGGGACCTGTCAACCCAAGACTAAAGTCTAAATCTGGTGAGCACTCAACACTGCACGACTGCTGCTTTCCAAGATTTGAACTGTATCCAGATCCGTTAGGCTAGACCTCAGTGCCTTCATCCACCGCTGGAGTCTCCTCTCCAGGGATCATGGGCACCGGTGGGTTGTCCTCCATGAACTGGTTGATGATCTGCTGCATGGAGTCACGCAGTACTTCTGGGGGCTCGGAGTCCTGGTGAACCTGGCTCTCTTCCTTGATGATGGTCTCCTCCTGGCCGTCTGGCTTGATCACTGTCTTCTTGTGCACCTCCTTCTTCATCACCACTCTGAAACAACACACGTTGGCGCATGGTCAGTGTGGGCAGCAGTGGAACACAGATATGTTACCATTTTGTCACAATCTGCAGTCAGGGAAACTCTACTTGGAACAGAGATGTTGCCATTTTGTCACAATCTGTAGTCAGGGAAACTATACTTGGAACAGAGATGTTGCCATTTTGTCACAGTCTCTTGTCAGTTAAACTATACTTGGAACAGAGATGTTACCATTTTGTTACAATCTGTAGTCCGGTAACTATACTTGGAACAGAGATGTTACCATTTTGTCACAGTCTGTAGACAGGGAAACTATTCTTGGAACAAAGATGTTTCCATTTTGTCACAGTCTCTTGTCAGTTAAACTATACTTGGAACAGAGATGTTACCATTTTGTTACAATCTGTAGTCAGGTAACTATACTTGGAACAGAGATGCTACCATTTTGTCACGATCTGTAGTCGGGGAAACTATACTTGGAACAGAGATGTTGCCATTTTGTCACAGTCTCTTGTCAGTTAAACTATACTTGGAACAGAGATGTTGCCATTTTGTCACAATTTGTAGTCAGGGAAACTATACTTGGAACAGAGATGTTGCCATTTTGTTACAATTTGTAGTCGGGGAAACTCTACTTGGAACAGAGATGTTACCATTTTGTCACAGTCTATAGACAGGGAAACTATTCTTGGAACAAAGATGTTTCCATTTTGTCACAGTCTCTTGTCAGTTAAACTATACTTGGAACAGAGATGTTACCATTTTGTTACAATCTGTAGTCAGGTAACTATACTTGGAACAGAGATGCTACCATTTTGCCACGATCTGTAGTCAGGGAAACTATACTTGGAACAGAGATGTTACCATTTTGTCACGATCTGTAGTCAGGGAAACAATACTTGGAACAGAGATGTTGCCATTTTGTCACAATCTGTAGTCAGAGAATCATTTTGTCACAGTCTGTAGTCAGAGAATGTATACTGTGCACTTGTGTTTTTCAGTACGGGACACACATCCAGTTTAGAACAATGGGATTGCCCAAATGCTCAGACTATACTGAGCATTTGGGTTGTCCAATATGATACACGCATCCAGTTTAGATGAAATCCATGACCGCTGCACTAGAACTCTCTCTCTCGTCCCTCATGATTTGGAAAAGACCAAAAAACTAAAAACTAAAACTACATGTCCTCATCTACACACGAGGACACTGTAATGTCTCAATATTTTCACACCAAAACAGATCAAATTTTACGTTTTGCCACTAGGAAAGAGCGCTATCTAAACTGCAGCTGTCTGGAAAAACAAACAAACAAACAACAACCGTCTCCTCAAGAAATCAAAACAAAAACAACAAAAACTAGAACAGTCTACTACACAATAAAGATGTTTGATTATGTCAGAACATTCTGACATATCAATGATCTGGACAGATCACGTAAATAAAAAAATACTCTCTTTCCCTCCCTCTTCTTGTACTTTTATTTCTACTAAGTGCCACGACCCCCCCTCCCCCCCCCCCCCCCGACATGTACAGAGTAAATGCGTACTAAACAAGTGGACACAGAAATTGTCTTTTGCATGTGAATACGCTGAAGATAACACCCACTGAAAGAACTGTACAATAATTGACTTGTTTGTTTATTTATTCCAACATTTTTCTTATAATGGTTCGAAATGATCCAGAGCAGGAACAGATGTGAAGCTAGCAGCCAATGGGCACTACCCTGTGTACGTGACAGCCAATGGGCGCTACCCTGTACACGTGACAGCCAATGGGCGCTACCCTGTACAGGTGTAATGGACCCTGACATTAGCAGTGCGTAATGTGCTTACAGCTCATCTTTAACAGATCGTTTTTGTTACATACACCTCTTGATAACTTCCTCTCCCCCACCCACACACACACAGAGGCACGCACACACACACACACACACACACACACACACACACACACACACACACACACACACACACACACACACACACTATAGATACCTGTGTGACTGCATGCCATCGTCACCAGCCGCCTCTGCTCCTTCAATACTGTCGCCTGCAATTCGCATCACATCATACACATCATCACAATGTCAACTGGCACGTCTATGTCAGTGTTTCTCTGTGGTCAGGGAACGGAACTAACGTAATTCGTCTTCATAAACTGTGACGCTAAGATCGGCTAACCATTATGAAAACAATTATCATCTGTCAGAATTTGCCATCATTTTTACGGCTTGAACGATACATATCAGCACATTTGTCATTAATGTCAGCATTTCATAATCATTGTTGTAATATTAATCATTCCAATTATTATTATGTAAGCGTTGTTGGCTGTATAATTATCACTTAGATTCTGTGTCAGCGTCACTTTATAGTGCTTATACGTACATCATACACAATATTCACTAACAGTGTGTGCCTGATTTTATAGTTTTTTTCTTTCTTTTCTGTTTCTTCAAATTTTATCATATCAGACCTAGTCATAAAATATTAATAACATATATAATTTGATCAAAGTTATCTGATAATTTGATTAAAGTAATATTAAACACACAGACTCACACACCCACACACACTCCCTCCCACCTACCCACGCACGCGCAGAGATACTTTTACACACTTGCACACACAGCCCCGCCCCCCCCCCCCCTCCCCCAATCCCCTCACTCTCACACACACACATGCACATGCATACACGCACTCTCTTCTTGTATTTCTTGGATACCTTTGTGCCAAGAGAAAAGAAGGAGGAAAAAGCACAAAGGATGCTCATGGGCACTAAATCATGCACTACATAAATATACAGCTACACGACATCAATTGTCCTTTAGACGTATAATCATTCATAAATGTTGCCAAAAGGCTTTTTATATTTTTTTATATTTTTTTTTACGAAACCAGCGGTACGTTGGCACGAGTTGGTACAGAAATGCATTTTGTTTACGTGTGTGTGTGTGTTGTGTTGTGTTGTGTTGTGGTGTGGTGTGGTGTGTGTGTGTGTTGTGTGTGTGTGTGTGTGTGTGTGTGTGTGTGTGTGTGTGTGTGTGTGTGTGTGTGTTGTGTTGTGTTGTGTTGTGTTGTGTTGTGTGTGTGTGTGTGTGTGTGTGTGTGTGTGTGTGTGTGTGTGTGTGTGTGTGTGTGTGTTGTGTGACCTGTTTAGTTTACACTGGATGAATCGGATTGGTACTTTAAGTTTCAATTTATTCATAACTATTAATACATGGCTTGTATTGTTGTGTACTATTCGTTGACCCAATATATAAATGGAACATCACCAAGACAAATTTCTGTGCACATTTAAATGCCACTGGCAAATATATTTCCTTGCATTCTTCTGACGCAACCAAACCATGAAAGACTGTGGGTGCAACACTGAGCCAGACAACATAAAGCTAAATGAAAGTTAAACAACGTAACACTTCCTAACAGGATTTGATTTTCACTGATGACAGACTGACTGAATGAGTAGATTGCATCATGTGCGTTTGATAAAAACAAAAACAAAACAAAAACAGAAGTAATAATAAAAACATGAGAGAGAGAGAGAGAGAGAGAGAGGGAGAGAGAGAGACACAGAGAGGGGGGGAGGTAGAGAGAGAAAGAGAGTTAATATGATGCTGGCTGCTCTTTGTTGTGTCTTTATTTTGGAGGGGTGTGGGTGGGGATGGGGGTGCTGTTGTCTCATTCTTTCTCCCCCCCC
>OY757541.1:19436839-19464339 GCA_963584105.1 Alviniconcha strummeri | reverse complement strand
ACACTCACCCATGTGTATATATATGTATATTAAAATATACACACACATACAAGCAAGAAATGGCGCTGACAATCATAATAAGTCTAGCTGATATTCACACGGCCCAAACGACCAGTGAAAAATCAACAGGTCATGAACAACTGAATCTGGAGGTGGTGCATGTGTAAGTGCATTTGACAGACACGGAGCGTGGGGCGTGCTGCACAACACGTAACGTACACGGCACCTGACTCGTCCTCGTCACTGATGCTGCGATCTTCGGGCCTGTCAGCTGCAGAGAACAACCACACAGCATCTTTAGTGCAAGCGATTCACACACTCTAGCTTGAGAAACAAACAGGACAAGGGCAACGCATTCATCATTATTTCAACTTTTATGTAATAGTCGCCACTCTTGACACATGCATCAGAAAGTGCTCACGCAACACAGTATACATTTCATATAATAAAGTAGCAATACTAATAAAGCAATAACATTTGCAAGTTTCTTTTTCACAGTCTAAACTGATATCGTTCACAGGAGCAGTCTTGACGCGTGCACTGAAACTATATTCACAATGGCGCAATCTCGCACTGGATAGCAATGGAAAACATCGTTGAGATCAAATCAAACAGATTTGAAAAGAAAAATAATACATAACAGTTGTGGAGTACTTTTACATACATAACAGTTGTGGAGTATTTTTACAAAGTCAAATTTTCCGCAGTAATAGTTCTCTAAGAAGGTGCACGTCCGTTTTAGACAAAACATACTAAAATCACTAAAGTCAGAATTTGAAGATACATAATTAGTTTTGGACAGTAAGAAAAAAAACCTTAACAACCAAATCCGGCCATACAATGCATAGACCACAAAACAAAATAATTAACAACTCCACTACACTTGATTAACTTTAAAAAAAGTTGAAATCCCATCAAAAGAGTAATACAAACAAAACAAAATGTTTCCCTCAAACCAAATATATCCAAAAAATGTGTAATATAGACAACAAAATGTTTCCCTCAAACCAAATATATCCAAAAAATTTGTAATATAGGCAACAAAAATCGAAGTAAGTAAAACCCAAATGACAGCGACTAAAGTAAAACGCACAAGAAAACTCTTTCTTCGCTCACAAAAGCAATTCAAAGGGGTGAAATTCAAACAAGACATTTTCAACAAAGTTATGTTTGATGAAGAACAAAAACGTTTATTCAAATGATGGAAATACAAGCGGTCTAACAGAGGAGAAACAGGATTTCAAAAAGGAAAGAAGGAAAGGAGGAGGAAATAAATACAGAAGAAGAAGAAGAGTGAGGGGAAAGGAGCGAAAATGAGAAGGAAGACATAACGCCCCACAACCCGATGCTCCTAAATCGCCCGATTATTAATGTGTCGCCGAAATTTGAGTGACAGACCGCAATTAGCCAATCAGCACACGCAGACGACACACATCACCCTTTTGGCCAGTTATACGCGACAATTCAGACTTATTTCGGTGAACTCACCGAAAGTGCCAGGTTGATTGTACATGATTAAGAGAGAGTAAAAACGTTCCATTAACTCTTTGAAACACGTGGGTACCACCACACTTTTGTCGGGCCCTACTACACCAGTGGAGGGAGCATTCTCAACCCTGGAGACATGTTAATTCAACGCAGCCTTCAGACAGATCACACGATTTACTTCGTCACATTGTTTTTCGTGTGCCTATGGTAGCGTACAGTAGTATCTTGTTTGAACACCACACTTTCGCCTGAGCCAGTCACTCGAGACAGTATCAGCAAGCGCCCATGTTTTGTGTGTGCCACAGTTCTGAAACTGCTACTCCTTTTGTAAGAATATTCAATACCGTTTAAAATCTGGACAAGAATATTCGGCTAATTTTATTTCCGCGTTCAAGTATGGAAATTATCAAACGCTATCACGCTGAATTTGTGGCTGACGCTTTCAGGAATATTTCAGGTATTCCCTGTGTGAGGAATGGTCACGATGCATATCCAGACATTTTACATCAACTCCAAAGTTTTTTGTTTGTTTTGTTTTTTGCTTCAGACACGTAATCGATGGATAGCTGCTCGATTTGTCTGCGTGGGTTAAAACACGTGTTAACGTAGCCTACGATACATGTACTTCACGCTGGAGTTTATCTCTCTCTCTCTCTCTTCTTTTTTTTCCTTCTCTTTTTCTTCCAGACAATTCTGCAAACAGACAAGAAGACGATGTGGATGGGTGGGTGGGTGGGCGGGTTGGGAGACCTAAATCTTAAATGATCTCTCAGCCAACATTCAACCAATGGCAGCCGCGGAAGACATAGATGTTAGATGTTAACTTGCTCTCTCTACGGAGTTTTGTCACAGTCGTCACACTACACGCGTCATTAGTGCAAACTGCGGCACTCCTGTTTATCATTTGAAGAATATTGTAAGGGAACTAAATCCAATCAAACCACGGCCTTACCCAATTACCTAGAGTAAAGCGGGCCAAAGAATTGAAAATACCGGACCGCGGTTTTCTAAGCCAATATATTCCGTGCAACACACCCATCTTCCCCCACCCCACTCCCAAGTCGGAATTGGTGTCGGCGTCTACCCGAACACTAGTCTATTGGTCTGGAAAGAAAAAAAGGAAAAGGAAGTCTTAGAAATCTTTAGCAAAAATCGAGAAGTATTTAGCGACAAACAAACCAATTCACCATTGCTGAAAAGCGACCATACTAAGCTGATGAATGAACAAATAAATCAATGCCCCTCTTAGTCTTCAAATTAAGTTCCACTGAAAATGTTCAGCGCTCAGAAAAAGCGTAACCATGAGTGGAACGACGCAGTCACACGCACGCACGCACGCACGCATGCACACGCACACATTAAAAACAAACTACAATTCACTTAGCATCACACCAAAGGCAGGTGAAAGTGTGACTACAAAAAACCCACTTGAATGAAGAAGACCTCAAACAGAAAAATGGCACCAAAACAACTGAAGCTGAACAACAAAAGCGATAGATAAAAAAATGAAGAAAGCAAAACAAAAAGAAAAAGACAGAGAAAACAAAAGCACTGAAACATAGACCACACCATAATGAAAGGCGACGTGAGGCGCAGCGGAACCGAAAAGAAACTCATGCAGGAGCGTGAGAGACAGCAGTGCACGTTAGCGGGAGGCTGATGATGTAAGGAATGGTAAACGTCACAGTCAATAATAATACGTCAGCACAATGTTCAAAGTACCTCCAGGCTCGCCCTCAGCTGGCTGTGGGGAGGTGGAGCTCGACCCCTCCTCCCTCTCTCGCCGTTTTTCCCTCTTCATGGCCTCCCACTCGGCCATAGTGAACACTTTTTTCTCCTCTTTATATGGTCCCCAGTACATGAAAGGGCTCTCCTTCTCCTCCTCTTCGTCCTCGTCCGAGTAGCCGCCGGACTCCATCACGTTGCCCTCATCATCCAGAAAGGGGTTGGTAGGGTGGGCTTTGGCCAGTTTGGTGCTACTGCTGCTGCTGCTGCTGCTGCTAGCGCAGTGCATCACCTGTATGGATGCTCCTTCCTGCGTGAACTCCGAGGTCTGTATAATCTCACTCTTGATCGTCTGCTCGGTGTACAGCTCGCTCTTGAGCGTCTGCTCCGTGTGAGAAGACTTCATGTCCTCGATGGAATCTGCCGAGACCTGCATGAAGTCATGGGAGTCTGTGTGGGACTCCTCGGACCTGCACATGGTGCCCCCCGAGCTGCCCATGCTCCAGTGAGCCGACTCCACCGACATCAGCATCAGGTTCTCGGGCGCTTGCTCCTCCACCTGCACGAGCTCCAAGGAGTCTGCTGACGTCTGCATGACGTCCTCCTGCAGAGAGTCCAGCTCGCACTTGTCGGAGTGCTTCTCTTGCTCCAGGGAGTCCACCGATCTGACCATGATGTCGTCCTGCTCTTGCAGGGAGTCCGTGTCGAACTTGCTGGAGTCGGAGGTGCGCATCTGCTGGTTGAGAGTGAGGGAGTCGCTGGACAGCTGCATGATGCACTCCCCGGCGAGAGAGTCGGCGTCCATGTCCTGCGGCGCCCCTGCCTGGGCAGCAGGGGGGTCGAGTCCGGTGTAGATCACGCTGGAGGTCATCTCCGTCATCTCAGAGGTATCCCCGTCCAGAGAGTCCTGCTCTCCGTCTTTGTCATCCCCTTCGCTCAGCGAGTCGTGCTCAACCGCGTCCCGACCGTCCAGCGAATCTTTGTCAGGCTCTTGCTTGCCCCCCTCGCCTTCGCTGAGGTCTGAGCTGCTGTAGCCCACGGAACTGCTGTAGCCAAACATGGGGCCCGAATCCAGACTGCCTGCCTCCAGAAACGACACGATCTTCTGTGCTTCGGCTTCCACTTCATTGCTCACAACCATGTCTCGTTCCAGTCTTTCGAATTCACTGAGTGAGGCCAGAGACGAAGTCTCGCTTCGTCGCTGAAGTGAACTGTCCAAGGAGCTGCGTCTGTCGTCCGTGTCGGCCGTAATCTCGGCCTCCAGCTTCTCAAACTCGGCCAGCGAAGATGCAGAGCCGGCGACAGACCCCGAGCCTGAACCGGACCCAGACTTTCCACCGCTGCTCTTGCTCTCTGCGGTGAACTTGTCCTCCACTGAGCTGTTGGAGCCTTGTTGGTCAATCTGACGTTCAAGCTTTTCGAATTCTGACAGCGAAGAAGTTGTTGATATATCGTCTCTCTCCATTTCGCGTTTGTAGCGTAGCAGCTTCTTTTCATCGAATGACCCGTATTCAATTTTCTTTTCCTCGTATGACGATCCCGGGAAATGATGGTGCTTCCTCTCATCGTATGAGCCACCGAGACTCTCCTTGTCCGACGTGTCGATCGAACTTGACCCGGAGTTGCCCATCTGTTTCTCCAGTCTCTCAAACTCCAGTAACGACGATGACACGGAGGCGTCGTCTCTCTCATTCAAAGGCTTGGTGAAGTATCTGGTCGCGCCGAAGCCCGGAGACTGGGATATGCCTTCAGGGGGAGAACACTGGAACTGCTCTTGTGGGTCAGATTCGGGTCCGGTTTCGTTTCCAATGTCGTCCTTGTCGATAATTTCAAACTGTTCTTCTTCTGACAGTTCCGTGATCACGGACAAAGCGGCTCTGTCAACAAACTCGTACCGGTCACTCTCTACCGAGGACGACAGTTCAACGTTGCTACCGTATCGGTCACTTTCGACAGACGAGGACAGTTCGTTTTCTTTACCCCCGTACCTGTCGCTTTCCACTGAGGAGGACAGCTCGGCGTCCTTGGAATCGTAGCGCTCGCTTTCTGCCGAGGAAGACAGTTCTGGGTCTTTCGTAGCCGCAGCCTGCTTAGGCCACTCCTGAGAGCTCAGCATCTTCGCTTCGTCTTCTTCGCTCTCCTCAAACCTCTCCTCCATTTCAGCTTGCGTTGTCTGCATATCCGAGTGAAAAGAGGAGGACATGGATGCGATTTCCGCCAGTCTGTCTTCTACGTTTTCTTCGTCTTCGTCCTCGTCTTCTTCCTCCGCATCAGCAGCCACGACAGTGGCGAAACTGTCAACGCTAGAGGAATCGCCGTGGTCTTCTGGACTCAGCGGTTCGGCGTATTCATGCTTGATGTCCGCTTCCATGGGTTCGAATTCTTCTTCCTCTGATCCATCCTCAGCTTCCACCTTTGATGACGATGCAGAGAAGACATCTCTGAGGGGCAGTGGTGCAACGGATGCAAATGTATGAGCTGAGGTTGGATCACTCTCTCCTAAAAAAGAATCTTCACTGGTTGTTGGTTTGGGCTCTCTTTTCGCTTCGGCCACCTCGAAGGTCATCTCGAACTGCATTTCTGTATCCACGGACTGTTCAACAAAGTGCAGCTCTTCTGGCTCTCCACCATCCACACGATCAGTTGTTTGAACCTTTTTCTGATCTTCTTCCTCCTCCTCTTCTGGAACACACTGGCCATGAAGGTCTTCTTCTGGTGAAATCGGGAAGTCTGTTTCATCCACCACTTCATCTTCTATTTCGGCGATGTCGGCCCCTGACAGATGTTCTGTGATCGTGATACCGGGAATGTCCTCAGACACTTGCTTCATCAGTACCGTGGTTTTTGTCTGCTGGGTGCGTGAAGGAGGCATCGGCATGATCTCGTCATCGTCAGACTCGTCCTTCTGTTGCTCAGCCTCTGGCAGGTCTTCTTCCTCCGATTCTTCAATCTCTAATTCCCTATCTTCCTCCACTGCAGCCTCCTCGTAAACCTCCTCCTCTTCTTCCTCCTCCTCCACGGCTTTCGCTTCTTCTTTCTCGGCGGCCTTCTCTGATGACATTGTCTGCACTTTTTCCTTCACGTCTTCCAGAATGGCTTCAACAAAGTGGCTAGCAGTCTGCTCTATGTCCTCCTCGGCTCCGGACTGAGCGGGGCTTTCAATCCCTTTGTCGTCCTCTCCACCGAAGAACGTCTGGCGGAAAGCGTCAGGAGTGGGAGACAGGGGCCTCTCCAGATCGTCGTAGCCCTGCACACCCAGCAGTCCCACTGTCTGGCCGCTCTCTGCTTGTTGCTGAGCCTCGTCTCCCTCATCCTCATCCTCGGACTCCGGCTTGCTGTCTTTAAGACGAAGCAGTTCTTCCTCGGGTTTCTCCATGTATTCCATTTCCTCTGCCTCCTGCTCCATGAACTCCTCCTCCCCTCCGGCAGCCTCTCCCAATAAGTTTTCATCCTCCACGTCCAGCTCCTCTTCCAGCCTCTGCTCTTGGGCGGGTTCTTCTTCGTAGGCATCTCTACTGAACTCTCCAGCCTCTTGGACTTCTTCCTCTGCAAAGTGACGCTGATCAAGGTTACTGTCTATGTCAACAGGGATCTGAATTTCTAGAGCTCGTTTTCCTGGGTACACTGAGCCCGGGTCCAGCTGATACGGTTGTTCTTCAGCCTCTTCTGGTAAGGGGGATTCAAAAGGTGGCACCGCCGGTTCCTCAAATTCTTCCGCAGCAACCTCCTCTTGTTCAGACTCGTCTTCCCTACCTTCCAGCACCCGTTGCTGTTCTGGTACCGCCGCTACTGGCGTAGCTTCAGCGGAAGTGACCTCATCCTCTTCAAACAGAGCACTGGTTCTCATTTCTGCTGAGGTTTCTACCTGGTCTGAGACCTGCTCGTCAGTCTGAAAAGTAACTTCAGTGGGTGGCCGTGTGTGGTCCGAGTCTTGGTCCGTTTCAGATTTCATCATCATTTCCCTTTGCAGTGAGGCGGACATGGTGACGGTCTCTTCTGAAGGCATCTCTAGGCCATACAGCGTCTGGTCAGACATGGTCATGAGGTTGACGTCCACTCCAGCAGGCAACTGAAGCTCCGACAGTGTGGCCTCTGCGCCACTCGGGGCTTTTTCTTCCCCTGTGGCCCAGACTGGGGCTGCGGCGCCACTTTCCTCTTCATCTCCCCTTTGTTCTGTTTCCTCCGTCTCGCTCTCCATCGCCTGCTCCAGCTGTTCTTTCACATCAGCATCCACTGCTGCCGTCTCGTCTTTCACCACATCAGCATCATACTCTGCCACGTAGTCTACTTCAGTCGGGCCGTTTGTGATAACGAGGTCTTCTTTCAAGTCACTGGCCTGTATCTCCGCAAAACTGCCTCCGGAGGCAGCAGAATCAACAGACGCCACCATCTGGTCAAAGAGCGAATCGGCAATCGGCTCCGTTGCGTCCTTCAATTCGCTGGGTGACATCATTTCAAAGGGCGAGCTGAGCTCGTCTTCTTCGTGCACAGTAGACTCGTCAAGTGTGTGTCCAGCATCCTGGTCATCGTCTTCTGTTGTCTCCGCTTTCATGTGTTCCAACACAGAGCTGGCCTCGGCCAAGTCGCTGGCCGTGTGAGTGTCCACTGCGCCACCGTTGCGTGGTGTGGAGACAGGTGGAGACGGAAAGAAATCTGAGGATAAATCTCTGGTCACGGTGAGCTCATCTGAGTCGCTTCTCGTTGTGGTGTCTGTCTTCTGTGGTCGGAGGAGGAGTGAGGCGTCTGTCTCAAACACATCATCCTCAGGGCTGGACAGAATGGCCTTTGAAGGTGCAGTTGGGGTTAGCTTCTGTTCCACTGAGTCCGGAGAGATGTCATAGGCGGAGACCACATGGCACACTCTGCCTGTGTCCAGTTCATACGAAGCAGCCAGAAGAGTAGGTTCCACGGACATCTCTGAGGATGAGGTAGACATCTTGAACTCATCAGCCGATTGCTCTGAAGCGCGAGGTGTACTCAAGGTATCTGTTTGAAATGTCACTCTTTTCTCTGCAGGGATCAGTTTTGCAGGGGTATCATCGTCTTCGATATCGTCTATTGGTGGTCCTTCGTCGATGGGGGATAGCTTCTCTTCGGTGGAGTCTCTCTCAGTTTCTGATGATTCATACACTTCATTGTCGGCGAGGGCTTTGCCCAGCGTGTGGACAGCCATTGGGAAGGAGGTGGGGACTTGGGTACCAGCGGTCTGGGATTCTGGTTCTGGCTCCTCAATGATGGCACCTTGAAGCTCAATCTGGGATTTGAAGGATGGGGGAAGTTCCTCACTGTCCCGGGATGGGGACACAGAGCGGTCCGCCTCGTCAGCCATCTCCTGAAGGAGTTCCTGCTGAGCAAGCCTTGACTCTTTGCTAACAACGCTGACCACAGGCTCACTCGGTTGCGGCATCAAGACCGCCATCTCCTCCTCCGTCTCAGAAGAAAATTTTCTGTCCACAGACTGTTCTAGAGAGCTCTGGGCAGTGGTGTAAGAAGACGCCATCTCTTCCGCGGCTGACTGGAACATGGCGCTGTCAAAGTGGGAGGTGATGGAGGCGGCCGTGGCTCCGCCAGCACACAGGGGAGTGTCGAGGTAGTCAGAGTCGAACCCAGTGTCTCTGGCAAGCGCCTGTCTCACCTGCTGGCGGCTCTCCCATATAGTCGTGATGACCGCTTCTTCATGAGCATATTCAATATCTTCATGAGGTTCCAACACTCTTGCCATTTCTTCCGTATCTTCCTCCCGGACCACTTCCTCGTCCACCTCGTGTCGTTTGTACTCGTGCGTGGTAGCTTCGTCGCCCAAGTCGAACGTGACTTTCGTCTTTTTGGGCTGCTCGTCTTCCTCGGCTTCTTCCAGCTCGTCAAGAAAAGAAACGCTGGGGTCGTTGGCGTTGTCGCCTCTCCTGTAGAAAGTGCCCAGGTCAATGGATTTGTTCTGCTGCATGGAGGACAGTTTCTTTTCTTGATGAAGGTACGACTCTGAGAACTGGCGTTTGTACTGATGTGCTATTTCCCAGGGCATTTTGATGTAGGTTCCAGTGGCTTCGTCATACACTTCCACTTCGTTGTCAGAACTGCTCTCTGAAGAAGCTTCTGTAATGCCGCTTGGGGCACTGACCTCAGCCGATGCAGGTTGCTCGTCCTGCGCAGTCTGTGCAGTTGGCTGCGTCCCTTCTGTCAGGGATTTGCTGGGCTCTGGGAGGTCTTCTGGCGGAGCCTCTTTCTCTTCTACTTCAATCAGGTACGTGCCAGAATCTTCCGTAGTTGCCTCGTAGCTCAGTACGACATCTCCAGTCTGCTGAGGATACACAGTCCCTCCCTCCACCTCTTCGTCGTCATCCTGGGAGTATTCAGCGTGTTCTCTGCCAGTCGCGTACTCCTCGGGATGGAAGGCTACAGCTTCAGTGTAGGTCGACTCATACTGGTTCTGCGCCTCAAGTTCCTGTTTGAAGTCATCAGGGAAGTCAAAAGTGTACGGTTTTTCTTCCAGATCTTCGGGAGAAATTTCCCGAGTTTCCTGTTTCGAAAGCTGGTGGCGAACTTCTCGCTGACCTTGAGCACTCACGTCTTCTTCTGTGAATCCCATATTGTCAAAGGCCATGTAGGTGAGTCTGGACAATTGAGTTTTCTCTGACTCTTCTTCACTAGTTTCTGGTTCAGCCGCAGCTTCATCCTCGGTTTTCTTCGACAACAGCTCATGAGTGGTGGTCTCTTTCTCTTCTGTTATGAACTGTTCTGTTCTCTCTGTCTCGGTTTCAGGAACGACTGGTGGTGTTGGTTCTGTGGTAGCGGTCTCCTCGTGCAAAGATGATTCACGAGAAGTGATCTCCTTATCCTCGGTCACAAATTGTTCAGTCCTCTCCGTCTCTGTTTCAGGCTCTGAGTATGTTGGGGGTTCCCACACTTCAGCCTTTTCGAATGCGTGTGTTGTAGCTGTGTCTGTTTCTGGCACTTCTGTCGTGTGGAAAGCAGCAGATTCTTCAAAGATCTGACTTTTCTCAGAAAGCGGAGCCGTCTCTTCTTCAAACTGCTCAAAGGACTCTGTGGCGTAGATGAGTTTTTTATGCTGACTGCTGGATATTATGCTGACCTGGCTGTGCTCATGAACGGCTTGTTCGGTTACAACACTAGTCTGGGGTTCGGGCTCCTGAGCGGTTTCACTAGTGTCCTGAATTTGCTCTGAGTGCAGCATCTGCATGTGTAGATCTAGCTCTGAGGGTTCACTAAAAGAGAAAACATGCTTGGAAGGAGAGCCCTTGGACAGGGGAGAAAACTGCTCCTCAACATCCGTTTCCTCAGTTTTCTCCTTGCTCCTCTCAAGAATTTCTGCATCTACAAAAAGAAGCGTTAGTATCAGGGAGAGCTAGTCATCAACCGCAATGTTAAGTCAACATGCCAAGAACAACGTTACAATCAGACAATGTCCTTTTTGGATCCTGACCATTACCTGATGCTGACATACTGAAAACAACAATCTGTGGACCTCTATCAATCATTCAATTTCATAGGCTACAAGTATACATACGACTGCTTACACATCACTCAACTATACGTACTAATGCAAAGCCGTGTACTGTAAGAGACAGAAGTTATCAATACGAACTCAAGTTCAGAGAGGCAACATAAGCTACTTAAGGCAAAGAAAACTCATGCAACTGAAATGAACCTGAAAGAGAACCCGACACTGTGCTACGCTCCCACCAGTAGATGTGAGCGTGAGAACGGAAAGCTGTCGACCAGGCCGTAATCTCGGCTCACAAGAAGGAAGAGAGAAAAAATGAAATAACAAATGAGTAAAACACAGAAAATGAAATGAAATGAGGTCTGGAGCCGCTGACAGCACTGAGCAGACAACACCCAAGTACCTTCGTCTTCCACGTCCTCCAGCTGAGCAGCGTCTGAGCTGGAAGAGCTCAGTTTGTCGACATCGTGCCCAGCAAGGTCAGAGCCTTCAGGTCGGGCTCCCGCTCCCATCACCTCGCCTTCTGTCAGAAAGCCTCGGTTAGCCACCATGCCTTCAGTGCACTCATACTCTACACCCTGCCTTCAGTGCAACAATAACACCCTGCCTTCAGTGCAAAAATACTCAGCACATTGTCCTGAGTGCAGTCATACTCGACACTCTGCCTTCAGTGTAACACTACTCAACACTATGCCCTGAGTGCTGTCATATTCAGCACCCTGCCTTCAGTGCATCAATACTCAACATTCCACTCTCTCGGGTCTCAGTCTCAAGTAATACTATTATCAAGTACCAAAAAGTGACGAACACCACAATTACATTCACTGGTGTATTCTGCAGTGCAGTTCAACGTTTTATCGTTATTTTTCAATTAAGCATGTTTTGGTCCTGCATGAAAAAGAAAAAGAAAAAGGAATATAAGAGAAACTTTCACTTAATTCATAAACTGATAAGTAAGAGAGCAGGAGAGAAAAAAAAGGAATATAAGAGAAACTTTCACTTAATTCATAAACAGATAAGTAAGAGAGCAGGAGAACAGAACTATATAGCGACACGTTGGAAAGAAGTGACACAGTATTTGCAATATTTACTGACAGAAGTGGTCCACAAGTTCCATGTAAGTAAGAGAGCAGGAAAACAGACGAATATAGCGATACGTAAAAAAGAAGTGACAGGCTATTTACGGTATTTACTGATAGAAGTGGCCCACAAGTTTCAAGGTGTTCGAGTTCAACAGTAATCCAAAATCGTTTCCATGAAACAAGAAATAGAAGAAAGAAGACAAAGAAAAAAGAAAAGAAAAAAGGACAATAGTAAAGCACAAAATAAGCAACAGTAAGAAAGAGAAATACCACCAGCTAGAAGAATAAAAAAAAGAGAAGAAAAATCAAACACACACCACACAACGCCAAAAAGAACAGCGGAATAGAATTTAAATTTTTTTTTTTAAAATGGGGAGGGGTGGGGAAGAGTCCATCTGGACTTTCTAAAGCACTTCATAGCATCCCAATTTCAACTTTTTTTCATGCTGTACAAGAAGAACAAGTCAATCTTTTCTGCTCTGATACAAAGTTCGTCGACGTCAATCACTGGTGTGCGAAAGATAAACTAATCGCAGTCTTTGACAGCTTGTCACTGCTAATCCCTGGGGCGAAACGTGCAAACAAATCACAACATTCAACAAATCACATTTTCACTCTAACAGCTCACTTTGGAGCAGGAGAAGTACCATCACTCATTTTTAGGTCATGTACAAATTAGGGAGAAACATTTTTGATACCTTTCTCATACCATACGCTTTCTTTTTCCTTCTTGGCTATACATAAGCTTACAATGAGCTGAATTAATTAAAGAGAGAAAAGAAAGGAGAGAAAGGGGGAAGAAGGCATTATCAAAGCATCTGTTAAAGATCTGATAATGTGTCACGTGTAAAACAAAAATGTGTCTCCATTTAAAAAACAACTAAATACAGACGTGTAAAAACAACATCAAAAAACGAACAAACAAAAAAAGAAGAAGCATGCGACATATAATTTTATATAGTGACAACATCGACGCGATACAGCTGTTCCAATATTTAAAAAAATCTTTACTAATACAACAAACGACAATTAAAAAGGTGCTGAAAAGACATAAAAAGAATTTGATATTCACAGTGTGCATAAAAAAAATAATCTTTTTTTAAAACAACATCTGAGTACCAAGAGTGAGCGAACACAACAGAAGAGACATCCAAGAAGTACAGAAACTGGCTGGCTGGGGGCTGGCTTGAAGCAGACACTGCGTCCATATTGCCACGCACTTGCATCAGCTGAATACTAACATGCATGCACACTGGCTTTCGATCAACCAACCTTCCTCGTGTGTGCAAGTTTCATTCCACGCCATTCTCTCACCGACGGACTCAAAACTGAAAGCGTACTGCACTTCACACCAGCCAAGTCACACAGCAGGCGGCCTGGGATCAAGTGATCACGCCATGGACCAATCAACGCCCTAAGGGGGTCACATGGTCAGGCGACTGACCAATGAGGGCCCTGAGGGACTTTGAGGCAGGCCTACAACGGTGCTCGACACATGCATTGTCGTCAACGGCTGAAGGCAGGCCAGGCAACAGAAGAGGCATACAAAGCGGCAAAATGTACTTCTGAGGATCCAAGAAGAAACACGGCCGTGCAGCAAAAAAACCGAAGAAGCAGCAGGACCAGCCGACTCACCTTCTTGCTCGAAGGCGTGGGCGGCCTCAGGGGCCATTCCTATGGCGTAGAGGTCCTCAAAACTGGAGGCCCGCCCCACGCTCATCAGGTGAGGCTCTGTCTGGCGACTGTCGAAGCGGTCTCCGATTTCCAGATCGTGGGCAGAGGCAGGCTCCTGGGGAACCTCGGGTTCGGTGGAGAGGCCTTGGTAAAGATTCTCGTAGCTGGACGAGAGAGGAGCTGCGCCCTCGGCGCCTGGTGATGGTGGCATGTAGGGAGCGGAAGGTTCTAGCTGAGTCTGAAAGCCGTAGTCTTTCTGCGTGTCCGGATCCTTCTCGAACTCTGAACTGACGTTGGACACGGTGTTGTTGTCGGTAAAGTCAAGCATTTGGACGAGGGCCTGCTCGCTGGAACCGGACGACTGACTTTCCATATACTGCTCTGTTTGCAGTCTTGTCTCCTGTGTTCTGTAAAAGCCATCCTCTTCGTCTTCTTCGCCTCTTGTTGCGTCAGTTGTTCTTAGTGGTTCTGAGGATCAATATAACATGCTTCAGAATGCATGACCCTCTACCTCTACTTCGCATTTTTTTTTTAATTTTTTTTTTTTAATCACTTGGTCAGTATCTTGAAAATGTTAGTACTGGTTGAAACTGACGACTAAACTGATTTTTTTTGAAAACCATATGAGTTTATTTAGCGTAAAAAAAGGGTTTAGTAGGCTATATTACTATTTACTCTGAATTTATCATCGATTCAATTTTAGTTCAAACCGTCAGTTTTAATTCAAAACGCTAAAGTTAAATCGTTTGGTGTTAATCTGCATACTAGAAAAAAATTGTGACATAAAAAAATCTATGCCAAAGAGCGTTTAGTAAGTACCTTGGGTGTCTACATGCAGCGGTTCTAGAGGTGGCTGGCTGTCAGGCTGCAGTCCCAGCACCTGAGTCAGCGCCTCCTGGTCCTGGGAAGCGATCAGCGTGTACTCTGTGGGTGAAGGGGGTCGCTCTGAACCCTGTTCGTCATCGCTCATCACTTCGTCCGACTCCTCAGACTGCAGGCTGTCTCTCTCTATCTCGTCCTCCCTCTCTTCCTCTTCTTCCTCGTGTGAACGATCTTCCTCTGGCTGAATGTCAAGCGCTTGCATCATGCGGTCATGGTCGTGAGACGTGACCAGCGTGTATTCCGATGGTGACATTGGTCGGTCTAAGGTGTCCATCTGGATCTGAGTTTCCCCGTGCTCGCTGTGGCTGTCCTCGATCTTCTGCTCGATGAAGATCTGCTCGGACGTGTCGACTGTGATTCTGCCCTCGGGTTCAAATTCAGAGCCAGTCATCGTGTACTCCGATGCTGCCCAGGTCTCGCTGCGTGACGTGTAGTCAGACTCCGACATGCGCGACACAGTGCTCTCCGACAGGAAGCTCTGAGAGCCGGAAGTGATCTCTGAGGTATAGCTGCCGGTGATGCCTACAGCAGCGAATCCATTTTGGGCAGCTTCCCCACTATCTGCCTCAGACGGAGTCCCGGAGCGATCCTGGACTTCGGTGGAAGACGATGGGTACAGAGGTGGGTGAATAGACAGGTGGTAGTCAACACCAAAGTCCTGGTAGAAGTTGTCAGGCCCAGAAATGCTTCTCTGAGCCGACAGCTGTCTGTCTCCAATGACAGGTGGCTGTGAAATGCCACTCACAGCACCAACCGTGCCTGTTGTTTCCAGGACCGACCTCTTGTCTGTAGGCTCGCCGTCTGCTGTCAGAGTTTCGACGGGTTCTTCCAGAAATCGCTCTGTCCTGTCCACGTAAATATCAGTTGGTGACTCTTCCTCTCTCTCATCTTCGGCTTCCTCTTTCACGTCTGCTGTGTCTTTGTCTTGAACAGACACGTCTCTCTCCTCCATAGCGAACAGCTCTTTTCTGTCTACGAACTGTTCAGCTTCAACAGAATCAGTCTCCTTTTCTTCTTCGTGTTGGCTAGCTTCATACTGATCTTCTAATCTGACCAGTTCTTCCATTGCAGCGTGTTTGGCAGTGTAGGTTGTCTCAGAGTACGTGACACTCTCCTCGTGGTACATCTCTTGCTGTATTTCAGAGAACTGTTCTGACACGAACACATGTTTTTGGAGGTCTTGTGTAACAGTTTTCTCAGAAGTCGCCACATAGTCCTCTTCTGTTTCCTTTTCATATTGTTCAAGACCATCCTCCAATTCATCGCCAGACTCCTCCTGAGTGGTGTACTTTTCCATTTCCTGCATTTCAGCAAGGATGCCAGAAACAGCAACCTGTTGGACCTCTGCTTCCTCTGTTGTCTCGGGTACATGTTGTGGTGATGGAGAACGAGCTCTTTCGTCTTCCACAAGCTCTTCTTGGAGAGGCGACTCGAAAGGTCTGTCTTCTGGATGTTCTTCGGTCGGGGAGCGATAGACTTGTTCCTCTGGCGACCTTCCCATTCTGGAGTCTTCTGCCTCAAGTTCAGCTTTGTCTGTCTGATCCACGGCGCCCTGAAAAAAGTCGGTGGTGGGCGCTTCCGTTGGACTGTCCACAACAGGCATCTTCAGGGGCCTGAGCTCCTCTTCACTTTGATCTGAATACTGCTCATACAGGTCGTCGTGGTCGTAAGCTTCTCCTTCAGCATGTCCTTCAAACATGTCGGTGTAGTCAGGTTCCCTGTCCGGTTCTCCCTCCGTGGCACCGCTGATAGCCATGATGTCGTACTCGCGAGGGTAAGGCTCAGCAAGCAAGCCTTCTCCAGAGCTAGCCATCTGAGCTTCGGTGCTTTCACCACTTCGAGACATTGCCTTGTCCTCTTTGTCTTCTTCCATTTGCTGTGAAAAGCCTTCAGCTCCACCCATATCGTCTGTTCCGAACAGATCTTTTTGGATGTTCACGCCGTAGATTGTGGCCTCCTCCATCAATGTCTCCTGCTGGTTAATATGTGTTTCCAGGTATGTCTCAGTTCGCTGCTCTTGGGTGAAATGCGCTGACTCGGTGTAAGAGTACTCCTCTGAAAACCTTTCCTGTCTGGTCTCAGCCTCGAAGTCGATTAGTGTGGCTTGCTCCTCTTCTTGCTGGTACGTTGCCTTTTCAAAGCCTTCTTCCGTTGATTTCTGTTCTGTTACATCAGCTGAGGGTTCCGTGCTCTCGACGAGAACATGTTCTTCGTGTGCGGCTGTCTCGTCAGCAAAGTCCCTTGAGAGTTCGGTTTGCTCTTCAAAAGCAGTGTGTGACTCATAGTATGTGGTGTGAGCTTCTTCCTGTTGGGATTCAATCAGTTCTTGTTTCATTTCAAAGTGTGACTCTTCAAATGCTTCTGTGAGTGCTTGCTGAAAAGCTTCTGGTTGTTCCTCTTCGGAGCTTTCTTGGTCAAAGTCTCCTTCTTTTTCCGCCAGTTCTTCCTCGTATTTCTCAGTCAGCTGTTTCTCTGTTGTTTCCATCTGCAGTAGCTGACCACCAGCTCCATCTTGTGTAGCGTCTGCGGTTTCCGAGAGTACGTCTTCGTCATCCAGCCTCTCCACCAGCTCGTCATACTTGTCTACAGCAGCCTCTTCTTCTACCTCTGATTCATATCCCGACCCGCCCTCTTGGGACTTGGCTTCAGGGACAACATACTCGGGTTCTGCTTCTTCTGGTGTGTCGTAGTACGTCTGGTCTTGCTCTTCTTTGGCGACATCAGTTTGGTATTGGGATATGAGAGCTGCTGTCAAAGCATCCTGCTCTTCGATCTCTTGATCCAGCTCGGCGACATCTGGAGCGTCTTCTTCAGCCGCTGAAGATTCGGATCTATCCTGGTCGTACCTTTCACCCAAGTCCTCTTCCTCTGATTCATAGCCAGACCTTTCCACCTGGAACTGCTCATCAACAGGCAGCGCTTCACCATCTGTGGTTTGGGCAACAGTGCTGTCTGAATCCAACCTTTCACTGCGTGCGTCAGAGTCGTAGAGCTGAATGTCGGGTATTATTTGGGGGACTACCTGCTGTTGCTCTTCTCGACTTTCTTCAAGCAGTTTTTCTGTGTCTTCCGTCTGTTCCTGTGGAGCCTTTTCCTTCTCTTCTGCCTCTTCGTCTGACGAGACGCGGGGACTTCGCTGTGGCACGTCAGGCAAGGCGGCCACGAGGTGGTCCTCTGTCTCTTCACTCACCCGCGGCGCAGGCTCTTCGCGGTCCACTTCTTCAGCAGCGTACTGCTCAACGAACGTGGGCTCTGTTTCTCTAGCGTCTTGGTATGTGGCAGCTCCTTCATAAGCGAAGGTTTCTTCCGTATCGTATTTGCCTTCTCTGAACTGCTGCAACTCCTCCGAGATGAGTTCAGTGAACGTTTCCGTGTCTCCTTCTGGTTCCTGAACCGATGTTGCTTCACCTTCTGAAACGACAGCCGACTCTTTGATGACTTCCTGTGTTTCTTGAAAATGCTCCTGTTCTTCGTGTGTTGCTTCTTCGAACTGCTCGTAGGTCTTGCACACAGTCTCTTCTTCATACTGAGCGTAGGTCCTCTGCTCATAGCTCTCTTGGTCAATGACGTGCTCAGACATCCTTGACTCTTCTTCCACGAGGTAGGACTTCTCTTGCCGAGTTTCTGCATACTCCACCACGGGGATGGCGTACAGCTGAGCTTCCTGTACAGGTGAGATATCCGATGCCTTGGATCCAGGTGAGCTGGCCAGTTCCTGTTCTGTTGCCACTCCTTCTACAGTTTCTAGGGAAACCTGAGCTTTCACATGTAATCGGTCGTGTTCTGTCTCTACCCGTTTTTCCTCTATTTGAACAGGGACCTCTCCAAATGTTTCCTCTTCGGCCACCGCTTCGCTTACTGTCTCTATTTGTTCATACATTTCGTCAGCTTTGTACTGCGTCTGGGTTGTTTCTTGGTAAAAGAACTCTGTGTCTGTTTTGACTTCAGCCTGGGCGTGGTGGACCGTTTCTGCTTGTAACTGTGGGGTTAGTTCTTCGAACTGTTCGTCCATGTCCACGCTGTCTCTGTCTAGCTTCGGTGACTCTCCGGCTATGGCCACCTCCACGGCGTCGCCCTCCGTCTCTTCACGTGCCTCGTGCATGACCATCTCGTCAAGACTAGTTTCGGACGGCCTGGAGTGGGCAAGTTTCAGGTCCTCTGTCGCTTCTTCCTGTGTGAATTGTGCCTCTTCTTCTTCGGCGTGTTCTCTCTGTTCCTCAACTTCTTGGTATGACTCCGCTGCTTGCGTGTCTTCTATCTCCTCGTACGATTCTGTCACTCTTCTGTCTTTTGTCTCTTCGTAAGATTCAGCTGCCACACCATCCTCTGTGTCCTGGTAAAAGTCGGCCTCCTGTCGAGCTTCTGTTTCGTCAACGGCGCTTTCTTGCAGATCTTTTTGGTCTTCTGAGACTTGTGATGTTCCAGTCTCAACTTCATCCTCTGGGGTTTCTTTCTCAAAGAGGAGTTCATCTGGATGTTCTGGTGTTTGCTCTGTTACTTGGTAGTCTTGCTCAGAGATCTGGTCATACTGATAACTCTCAGTGACTCGAGACTCAAAGTATTCTTCTGTTTGGTGGTAAGACACAGAAGTTTGTGTTTCTGTCAGATGAAGACGTGTTGTTTCTTGCTCTGTAGCTTCTGTATACTCTTCTGTGACTTGCTGCTCTTTTGAAACTTCACTCAGCATCAGTGTTTCGTCCATTGCAGCCATCTGCTCTTCTTCGGTCAGGTCTTCCTTTTCAAGTATTTCCCAGTCTTCATCCTCTTTGACTTCCTTTTCTGGTGCGTAAAAACCGGCCTCAGCTCTCATGTCAAACCCAGAAGCCCCAAGCTGATCAGACTCGATGGTTTCTTCTTCCTCTAAAGCAGGCTGAACAAGGTCTGCTTCTGGCCTCTGGAACTGATCTTCCTCTGGCATCATAGAGACGGCAGCCATCGGAGCAGAAGCAGGCTCCTGTGGTATCACCTCATCTTCTTTGACCTCGTCTTCTTCGGGAACAAGACATACCCCAGCTTCTACTGAAGGGGAAGTCTTTGTGGCTTCGATAGGTTCTTCCGCTTCGTCTTCAGGGACAAGACATGTGACACCTGCTTCAGTGGCAGCTGGTGTTTCCTCTTTTTCTATGGTCTCTTCTTCGACTTCGTCTTCGGGGATAAGACAGACACCTGCTTCGGCGGCAGCTGGTGCTTCCTCTTTTTGTATGGTCTCTTCTTCGACTTCGTCTTCAGGGATAAGACAGACACCTGCTTCGGGAGCAGCTGGTGTTTCCTCTTTTTCTATGGTCTCTTCTACGACTTCGTCTTCAGGGACCAGACAGACACCTGCTTCAGTGGCAGCTGGTATTTCTTCTCTTTCTATGGTCTCTTCGTCGACTTCGTCTTCAGGGACCAGACAGACACCTGCTTCGGTGGCAGCTTGTGTTTCCTCTTTTTCTATGGTCTCTTCTTCGACTTCGTCTTCAGGGACCAGACAGACACCTGCTTCGGAGGCAGCTGGTGTTTCCTCTTTTTCTATGGTCTCTTCTTCGACTTCGACTTCAGGGACGAGACAGACACCTGCTTCGGTGGCAGCTTGTGTTTCTTCTCTTTCTATGGCCTCTTCTTCGACTTTGTCTTCAGGGACCAGACAGACACCTGCTTCGGTGGCAGCTGGTGTTTCCTCTCTTTCTATGGTCTCTTCTTCGACTTCGTCTTCAGGGACGAGACAGACACCTGCTTCGGTGGCAGCTGGTGTTTCTTCTTTTTCTATGGTCTCTTCTACGACTTCATCTTCAGGCACTAAACAGACACCTGCTTCAGTGGCAGCTAGTGTTTCTTCTCTTTCAATGGTCTCTTCTTCGACTTCGTCTTCAGGGACCAGACAGACACCCGCCTCAGTAGCAGCTGGCATTTCCTCTTTTCGTATGGTTTCTTCGTCGACTTCGTCTTCAGGGATAAGACAGACACCTGCTTCAGTGGCAGCTTGTGTTTCCTCTTTTTCTATGGTCTCTCCTTCGACCACGTCTTCGGGGACGAGAGAGACACCCGCCTCAGTGGCAGCTGGTGTCTCTTCTCTTTCTGTGGTCTCTTCTTCGACTTCGTCTTCAGGGACGAGACAGACACCTACTTCGGTGGCAGCTGGTGTTTCTTCTCTTTCTATGGTCGCTTCTTCGACCTCGTCTTCAGGGACGAGACAGACACTCGCCTCGGTGGCAGCTGGTGTTTCCTCTCTTTCTGTGGTCTCTTCTTCGTCTTCAGGGACGAGACAGACAACCGCCTCAGTGGCAGCTGGTGTTTCCTCCTTTTCTATGGTCTCTTCTTCGATTTCGTCTTCGGGGACCAGACAGACACCCGCCTCAGTTGGAGCTGGTATTTCTTCTCTTTCTATGGTCTCTTCTTCGATCTCGTCTTCAGGGGCGAGACAGACACCCGCCTCGGTGGCAGCTGGTGTTTCTTCTTTTTCTATGGTCGCTTCTTCGACCTCGTCTTCAGGAACGAGACACACACCTGCTTCGGTGGCAGCTGGTGTTTCCTCTTTTTCTATGGTCTCTTCTTCGACTTCGTCTTCAGGGACGAGACAGACACCTGCTTCGGTGGCAGCTGGTGTTTCCTCTTTTTCTATGGTCTCTTCTTCGACTTCGACTTCAGGGACGAGACAGACACCTGCTTCGGTGGCAGCTGGTATTTCTTCTCTTTCTATAGTCTCTTCCTCGACCTCGTCTTCAGGGACGACAGAGACACCCGCTTCGGTGGCAGCTGGTGTTTCCTCTCTTTCTATGGTCTCTTCTTCGACTTCAGGGACGAGACAGACACCCGCCTCAGTGGCAACTGGTGCTTCCTCCTTTTCTATGGTCTCTTCTCCGATTTCGTCTTCGGGGACCAGACAGACACCCGCCTCGGTTGCAGCTGGTATTTCTTCTCTTTCTATGGTCTCTTCTTCGACTTCGTCTTCAGGGACGAGACAGACACCCGCCTGGATGGCAGCTGGTGTTTCTTCTTTTTCTATGGTCTCTTCTTCGACCTCCTCTTCAGGGACGAGACAGACTCCCGCCTCGGTTCCAGCTGGTGTTTCTTCTCTTTCTATGGTCTCTTTTTCGACTTCGTCTTCAGGGACGAGACAGACACCCACATCCGTGGCAGCTGGTGTTTCCTCTCTTTCTATGGTCTCTTTTTCGACCTCATCTTCGGGGACGAGACAGACTCCCGCCTCGGTTCCAGCTGGTGTTTCTTCTCTTTCTATGGTCTCTTTTTCGACTTCCTCTTCAGGGACGAGACAGACACCTACATCAGTGGCAGCTGGTGTTTCCTCTCTTTCTAGGGTCTCTTTTTCGACTTCGTCTTCAGGGACCAGACAGACACCTGCTTCGGTTGCAGCTGGTGTTTCCTCTTTTTCTATGGTCGCTTCTTCGACCTCGTCTTCAGGAACGAGACCGACACCCGCCTCGGTGGCAGCTGGTGTTTCTTCTCTTTCTATGGTCTCTTCTTCGACTTCGTCTTCAGGGACCAGACAGACTCCCGCCTCGGTTCCAGCTGGTGTTTCTTCTCTTTCTATGGTCTCTTTTTCGACTTCGTCTTCAGGGACGAGAGAGACACCTGCTTCGGTGGAAGCTGGTGTTTCCTCTCTTTCTATGGTCTCTTCTTCGACTTCGTCTTCAGGGACAAGACAGACACCTGCTTCGGTGGCAGCTGGTGTTTCTTCTCTTTCTATGGTCTCTTCTTCGACCTCGTCTTCGGGGACGAGACAAACACCCGCCTCGGTGGCAGCTGGTGTTTCTTCTTTTTCTATGGTCTCTTCTTCGACCTCGTCTTCGGGGACCAGACAGACTCCCGCCTCGACCTCAGCTGGTGTTTCTTCTCTTTCTATGGTCTCTTTTTCGACTTCGTCTTCAGGGACCAGACAGACACCTGCTTCGATGGCAGCTGGTGTTTCCTCTCTTTCAATGGTCTCTTCTTCGACTTCGTCTTCAGGGACCAGACAGACACCTGCTTCGGTGGCAGCTTGTGTTTCCTCTTTTTCTACGGTCTCTTCTTCGACCTCGTCTTCGGGGACCAGACAGACTCCCGCCTCGATTGCAGCTGGTGTTTCTTCTCTTTCTATGGTCTCTTTTTCGACTTCGTCTTCAGGGACGAGACAGACACCCATGTCAGTGGCAGCTGGTGTTTCCTCTCTTTCTATGGTCTCTTTTTCGACTTCGTCTTCAGGGATCAGACAGACACCTGCTTCGATGGCAGCTGGTGTTTCCTCTTTTTCTATGGTCTCCTCTCCGACTTCGTCTTCAGGGACCAGACAGACACCTGCTTCGGTGGCAGCTTGTGTTTCCTCTTTTTCTATGGTCTCTTCTTCGACCTCGTCTTCGGGGACCAGACAGACTCCCGCCTCGATTGCAGCTGGTGTTTCTTCTCTTTCTATGGTCTCTTTTTCGACTTCGTCGTCAGGGACGAGACAGACACCCACCTCAGTGGTAGCTGGTGTTTTATCTTTTTCTATGGTCTCTTTTTCGACTTCGTCTTCAGGGACCAGACAGATACCTGCTTCGGTGGCAGCTGCTGTTTCCTCTCTTTCAATGGTCTCTTCTTCGACTTCGTCTTCAGGGACGAGACACACACCTGCTACGGTGGCAGCTGGTGTTTCTTCTCTTTCTATGATCTCTTCCTCAACCTCGTCTTCAGGGACGAGACAAACACCCGCCTCGGTGGCAGCTGGTGTTTCTTCTTTTTCTATTGTCTCTTCTTCGACTTCATCTTCAGGCACGACACTGACACCCGCCTCAGTGGCAGCTGGTGTTTCCTCTTTTTGTATGGTCTCTTCTTCGACCTCGTCTTCAGGAACGAGACAGACACCTGCTTCGGTTGCAGCTGGCGTTTCTTCTTTTTCTATGGTCTCTTCTTCGACTTCGTCTTCAGGGACGAGACAGACACCTGCTTCGGTTGCAGCTGGTGTTTCTTCTTTTTCCATGGTCTCTTCTATGACTTCATCTTCAGGGACCAGACACACACCTGCTTCGGTGGCAGCTGGTATTTCTTCTCTTTCTATGGTCTCTTCTTCGACCTCGTCCCCAGGCACGAGACAGACACCTGCTTCGGTGGCAGCTGGTGTTTCCTCTTTTTCTATGGTCTCTTCTTCGACTTCGTCTTCAGGAACTAGACACACACCAGCCTCTGAAGCATAGACAGCTTCAACCTCAATGGTCTCTTCACGGATTTCTTCATCTTGGGGAACAAGGCCTATACCTGCGTCAGCAGCAGACGGCTCTGTTGGTTGAATGATTTCTTTTTCAGCTTTTTCTTCCTCTGGCACTAAACAAACTCCAGCTTCAGGTGCGGCTGGAGCCTCTTTGGCTTCTACTGTCTCTTCCTGGATTTCTTCTTCCTCTGGAACGCGGCATACGCCAGCTTCTTGGGCAGGAAACTGCTGTGCTTCAAATATTTCCTCTTCAGCCTTTTCTTCCTCCTCTGGAACGAGGCAGACCTCTGTTTCGGAGACTGGAGCCTGTGCGGTTTCTACTGTTTCTTCTTCGGCCGCCTCCTCCCCTGGAACAAAGCAGACGTCAGCCTGGGAAGCAGGAGGAGCTTCTTTGGCTTCGATTGGCTCCTCGGCAACTTCCTCCTCTTCCGGCACAAGGCAGACAGCGGCCATGGCCTCAGTAGCCTGTGTGGACTCTACCGTGGTTTCCTCCACGTCTTCCTCCTTGGCAAGGTCCACCTGTTTGTCTTCCTCGGCCAGTTCATCTGTTGTCTTTTTGTACTCTGCCTCTTGTCCGGCATCAGCGGCCACTGTTTCTTCTTGTTCAGCGATGTCTTCACGGAAAGTCTCTTCTTCGGTAAGCGCAACCTCTGTGCGAAAGTCGGTTTGGTCTGTTTCTTGCGTTGATGGCATTTCTTCACGAGCTTCAAAAAAGTCTTCTTCTTCATACTGCTCTTCTGCTGTTTTGCTTTCAGTCGGTTCTGATTCTAACTTTGAGCAAGATGCGTCCTCGAACACCTCTCTTTCAAGTTCCACTTGGGATGGTTCCTCGAGTGTCTTCTCGACTCCTACAAGAAGCACTTCCTGTTGCAATTGGTCCCTCTCTGCTTGGTCCCTGTCTTGTTGGTCCAAACCTTCGCGTGCCTCCGTCTCTTCAGCCTTCTCAATGTCCTGGTCAGAGACGGCGTACTCTTCCTTGTGCACCACCCGGTCGGTAAGGACCGTTTCTTTTTCTGTGATCTCAACCTCCGTCCAGCGGTACTCATCACCGAAGGACGTTCTCTCCGTGGACTGTGTAACGCGCTCAACGACTGGTCCTTGCTGCTCGTCCTCCACGTAAGGAGGAACGGGTTTCTGTTCCGCGTCCTCGGTTGGTTCTTGCACCACGTCTTCAGTGAACGCAGGAGCAGGCTCTTGTGCGTCTTGCAGGCGAGACGGCATCTCTGGCTGGGTAAATTCTGTGACTGCTTCTGCTGCTGCCTCTTGTCCCTCTTGCCTATCTGCTGTGTACCAGCCCATAGCCGATCCATAGGAAGGCATTGAGAGAGGGAGAGGGCCACACAATTAGTTCACTATCGTTCTAGCAACTACAAGTCACAAGCAATGAAATCAACATGAGCACACAACATCAAAACAGAGTTCTAAAAAGTAAATCACAGAAGAATTGAACTGTGTAAATTACACACCCACACACAAAATCATATTGAGGTTTCAAAACAGTGCGTGAATAGAGACATTTGCATAAATACTTAGCATCAGCATAAACAGGTCTTGAAGCTGTAATACTATGTAAGCAAAGTACGCTTTAGATGAATAACTGGGAACACAAGACTGCGACATAGTACACGATGTAATCTTTACACTTCATATAATATACATAGATGCGAATATGTTCAATTCACTATGTATCACGCAAGACATCAAATCATTTTTCTAATGACAATGATCGCTGATATTATTGGAATGGTGGTAATTTGAAAGAGTTCGGGAAAATGAATCAAGTAGGCGTGGTTTGTGGCGAGGCAAATAAAATCATCCCACTTCTACTCTACACGCCCAAAAGGTTGTTAGATATAAGTCACAAAAGACCATGACGAATACCAGTAGAATGTTACACTACAGTTCCATTGGCATTGCTTCTTTGTTTTTGCTTGCTTTTTGTTTTGTTTATTGTTTGTTTTTGTTTTCCTTTTCTTCTTTTCTCTCTTTTCTTTACAAACCACAAGTTTCAGTTTCCCACAAGCTTTCGCAGTAGTATGACAGCGCATGAAGATGAAGGGAAAAGGAGTGTAATATTTACCATGCTAGGTGCACACACCATCACGACATCATGCAAATGACGATCAACAGAGGCACGTGCAGCACAAAGGAATGATGACCCACTTCACACTAAAACAATGTAACTCAAACTGCGCACAATGAAATAACTCATTTCATACTCAAAAAGCTCACCGAATGTACAGAACTTGACAAAAACAACTTAATGAAAAATCTCAACAGCTGTACAATTGACAAAGTAAAATAACCAACTAAACACTAACCCAGTGACCACTGCTACGGTACAATAAAACACAAAGCAAAATATTTTATTTGAACTTCAGAATGAAAGAACAAAAGCCTCTCGTGTTTTCAGAAAGAAATCCTTGAAACATATTAACGTACACATTAACGTAAACATAAATTATGTACCATGCACAAATGAAGCATTATCATAGTATCATGACCAAACAAAATTCCAAACAAAAATATTACCGATTTTACTTAGAACAAAAGTGAATGGCTTGAAAAAATCATAACGACTTCGAAAAGTCAAATAAGACCAGATTTGATGTACAATAACAGAAAATGCAACTGCAACAAAGCTTTCAACAAAAACTGCATAAAGTAAACAACATGTACGAAAAATGCAAATTTACGAAAAAAGACACGGTGTACAAAAAGGGAGAAAAGTGTGCGTTTAAAACATCCGACTCTGCAACGAAGTCTGAAACAAAATACGACAGTCATCAACAATACATGATACCCTGCATGCAGAATGCGAAACTATTGAAATAATTTTGCGTGATGATAATGAGGAAAAAGCAATCAATTGTGTATTTTTTGTTATTGTTGCAGTTATTATTTTTCAAAATAATATCAGCTTATTTCATTCATTTTATGAATAGATTGCCTTTTCTCCTCAACCTGCTACATCTCTTCCTCTTAGTCCTTTTTGTTCATCGCTCTGATATAACCGTAATAGTTGACTGGGTGTAAAACACCAAGTTCCCTGCTTTTTGTTCATCTCTTCGCTTGTTCAGTTCTTTTTCCAGTTCGGAAACATTTTGTATTCTCCGAAATATTCATTTTCTCAGCTCTTGTTTACTGTGCACCACAGACACAGTCTAATCTGTCTTACTGCAGGAGATATCATGAAGAACTGTACGATGGAGTCTAAAACAGCAAGTGCAAGAAGAAACATTTTCACACCGAATGGGAACATCAAATGAACGTGGCAAAATGAACCGCGAAGTAGTAAGGAATGACAACACCAGTCGATGATGCACAGAATGAACACCGAGGTGAATCTGGAAGTGATGCATCAAATGGATAAGACATGAAATGAACGAAACGGCCATTAATACATCAACGATGACTGAAATGAATAATGGAACACGACACATCAGAGGAACCAGTCAGTGAAACATCAAATGACACATTGAAAGAACCATCAAGTGATGCAAAATGACGAAGGGGTGGGGGAGTGGGGGGGTTGGAAACAACAACAACAACAAAAAATAGGCATCGTGGAATGAACTTTGAAGTGACGTTGCAAGGAATGCACAACACCAAAAGCAGCAACATGTGGGTACCTTCTTCGAACTCCTGAAGCTCATGCTCAACTGCAAGACAAATATGTTCGTTCAGTTACGTGTGAAAAAAAAAAAGAAAAAAAAAAAGGCCAATGACGTGATATGCTTACGCGATGACAGATCAGCGACAGCATTCGCTTCAAACGATGAGACGATGATGGATGAACCTAGGAAACCATGAATATGTCAAAATAAAACCAATGAACTTAAAACAGTGTGACATTTTCTGCTGTGATACAAGGATGGTCATTTATCGTTTGTTGGTGTAAAACTGTTGAAGTAGGAGCAGAGGGGTAGGGCCAAGGGGGAAAGGAATGAACGGAGAAAAAGCATGTGATATAATGAAGTATGTAAGAATTGTTGTGGCTGAATGCGCAGTGTCTTGTCGATTA
>OY757541.1:19435471-19436639 GCA_963584105.1 Alviniconcha strummeri | reverse complement strand
TACACATCATCACAATGTCAACTGGCACGTCTATGTCAGTGTTTCTCTGTGGTCAGGGAACGGAACTAACGTAATTCGTCTTCATAAACTGTGACGCTAAGATCGGCTAACCATTATGAAAACAATTATCATCTGTCAGAATTTGCCATCATTTTTACGGCTTGAACGATACATATCAGCACATTTGTCATTAATGTCAGCATTTCATAATCATTGTTGTAATATTAATCATTCCAATTATTATTATGTAAGCGTTGTTGGCTGTATAATTATCACTTAGATTCTGTGTCAGCGTCACTTTATAGTGCTTATACGTACATCATACACAATATTCACTAACAGTGTGTGCCTGATTTTATAGTTTTTTTCTTTCTTTTCTGTTTCTTCAAATTTTATCATATCAGACCTAGTCATAAAATATTAATAACATATATAATTTGATCAAAGTTATCTGATAATTTGATTAAAGTAATATTAAACACACAGACTCACACACCCACACACACTCCCTCCCACCTACCCACGCACGCGCAGAGATACTTTTACACACTTGCACACACAGCCCCGCCCCCCCCCCCCCTCCCCCAATCCCCTCACTCTCACACACACACATGCACATGCATACACGCACTCTCTTCTTGTATTTCTTGGATACCTTTGTGCCAAGAGAAAAGAAGGAGGAAAAAGCACAAAGGATGCTCATGGGCACTAAATCATGCACTACATAAATATACAGCTACACGACATCAATTGTCCTTTAGACGTATAATCATTCATAAATGTTGCCAAAAGGCTTTTTATATTTTTTTATATTTTTTTTTACGAAACCAGCGGTACGTTGGCACGAGTTGGTACAGAAATGCATTTTGTTTACGTGTGTGTGTGTGTTGTGTTGTGTTGTGTTGTGGTGTGGTGTGGTGTGTGTGTGTGTTGTGTGTGTGTGTGTGTGTGTGTGTGTGTGTGTGTGTGTGTGTGTGTGTGTGTGTGTTGTGTTGTGTTGTGTTGTGTTGTGTTGTGTGTGTGTGTGTGTGTGTGTGTGTGTGTGTGTGTGTGTGTGTGTGTGTGTGTGTGTGTTGTGTGACCTGTTTAGTTTACACTGGATGAATCGGATTGGTACTTTAAGTTTCAATTTATTCATAACTATTAATACATGGCTTGTATTGTTGTG
>OY757541.1:19345471-19432971 GCA_963584105.1 Alviniconcha strummeri | reverse complement strand
AGTGCATCCAACAGCCTGACACCCATGAGGCGTGCAAGGACAAACATCAATCAAGACGCAATATGCGGCAGACGAGCTATAACACTTGTACATCCAATCCAGCTACCCATCACTCACGAAACTCGGTTTTATACAAAATCCGAGGGGGCGGGGGGGGGGGGGGGGGGGGTAAAGGGGGAGGGGGAAACAAAAGCAGAAACTTGAATCTGAAGTTTTCATTTTTATCTTTTACCTGTTGTTCAAAATGTATTTTGAGGTGGCTGCAATGCCTTTAAATGAAAGACAAAGCAGTTGTCTGTACTGGGGCATTGAACGTCTGCTACAAAAACACAACAGTGGCACACTCCCAGTGAGTTGAATATGCTACAAAAATAGAAAAAAAGAGAAAGAAAAAAAAGAGGAGAAAAAAAGAGTACAACATGCGCCATACATAGATGAAAAACACTCACCCATGTGTATATATATGTATATTAAAATATACACACACATACAAGCAAGAAATGGCGCTGACAATCATAATAAGTCTAGCTGATATTCACACGGCCCAAACGACCAGTGAAAAATCAACAGGTCATGAACAACTGAATCTGGAGGTGGTGCATGTGTAAGTGCATTTGACAGACACGGAGCGTGGGGCGTGCTGCACAACACGTAACGTACACGGCACCTGACTCGTCCTCGTCACTGATGCTGCGATCTTCGGGCCTGTCAGCTGCAGAGAACAACCACACAGCATCTTTAGTGCAAGCGATTCACACACTCTAGCTTGAGAAACAAACAGGACAAGGGCAACGCATTCATCATTATTTCAACTTTTATGTAATAGTCGCCACTCTTGACACATGCATCAGAAAGTGCTCACGCAACACAGTATACATTTCATATAATAAAGTAGCAATACTAATAAAGCAATAACATTTGCAAGTTTCTTTTTCACAGTCTAAACTGATATCGTTCACAGGAGCAGTCTTGACGCGTGCACTGAAACTATATTCACAATGGCGCAATCTCGCACTGGATAGCAATGGAAAACATCGTTGAGATCAAATCAAACAGATTTGAAAAGAAAAATAATACATAACAGTTGTGGAGTACTTTTACATACATAACAGTTGTGGAGTATTTTTACAAAGTCAAATTTTCCGCAGTAATAGTTCTCTAAGAAGGTGCACGTCCGTTTTAGACAAAACATACTAAAATCACTAAAGTCAGAATTTGAAGATACATAATTAGTTTTGGACAGTAAGAAAAAAAAACCTTAACAACCAAATCCGGCCATACAATGCATAGACCACAAAACAAAATAATTAACAACTCCACTACACTTGATTAACTTTAAAAAAAGTTGAAATCCCATCAAAAGAGTAATACAAACAAAACAAAATGTTTCCCTCAAACCAAATATATCCAAAAAATGTGTAATATAGACAACAAAATGTTTCCCTCAAACCAAATATATCCAAAAAATTTGTAATATAGGCAACAAAAATCGAAGTAAGTAAAACCCAAATGACAGCGACTAAAGTAAAACGCACAAGAAAACTCTTTCTTCGCTCACAAAAGCAATTCAAAGGGGTGAAATTCAAACAAGACATTTTCAACAAAGTTATGTTTGATGAAGAACAAAAACGTTTATTCAAATGATGGAAATACAAGCGGTCTAACAGAGGAGAAACAGGATTTCAAAAAGGAAAGAAGGAAAGGAGGAGGAAATAAATACAGAAGAAGAAGAAGAGTGAGGGGAAAGGAGCGAAAATGAGAAGGAAGACATAACGCCCCACAACCCGATGCTCCTAAATCGCCCGATTATTAATGTGTCGCCGAAATTTGAGTGACAGACCGCAATTAGCCAATCAGCACACGCAGACGACACACATCACCCTTTTGGCCAGTTATACGCGACAATTCAGACTTATTTCGGTGAACTCACCGAAAGTGCCAGGTTGATTGTACATGATTAAGAGAGAGTAAAAACGTTCCATTAACTCTTTGAAACACGTGGGTACCACCACACTTTTGTCGGGCCCTACTACACCAGTGGAGGGAGCATTCTCAACCCTGGAGACATGTTAATTCAACGCAGCCTTCAGACAGATCACACGATTTACTTCGTCACATTGTTTTTCGTGTGCCTATGGTAGCGTACAGTAGTATCTTGTTTGAACACCACACTTTCGCCTGAGCCAGTCACTCGAGACAGTATCAGCAAGCGCCCATGTTTTGTGTGTGCCACAGTTCTGAAACTGCTACTCCTTTTGTAAGAATATTCAATACCGTTTAAAATCTGGACAAGAATATTCGGCTAATTTTATTTCCGCGTTCAAGTATGGAAATTATCAAACGCTATCACGCTGAATTTGTGGCTGACGCTTTCAGGAATATTTCAGGTATTCCCTGTGTGAGGAATGGTCACGATGCATATCCAGACATTTTACATCAACTCCAAAGTTTTTTGTTTGTTTTGTTTTTTGCTTCAGACACGTAATCGATGGATAGCTGCTCGATTTGTCTGCGTGGGTTAAAACACGTGTTAACGTAGCCTACGATACATGTACTTCACGCTGGAGTTTATCTCTCTCTCTCTCTCTTCTTTTTTTTCCTTCTCTTTTTCTTCCAGACAATTCTGCAAACAGACAAGAAGACGATGTGGATGGGTGGGTGGGTGGGCGGGTTGGGAGACCTAAATCTTAAATGATCTCTCAGCCAACATTCAACCAATGGCAGCCGCGGAAGACATAGATGTTAGATGTTAACTTGCTCTCTCTACGGAGTTTTGTCACAGTCGTCACACTACACGCGTCATTAGTGCAAACTGCGGCACTCCTGTTTATCATTTGAAGAATATTGTAAGGGAACTAAATCCAATCAAACCACGGCCTTACCCAATTACCTAGAGTAAAGCGGGCCAAAGAATTGAAAATACCGGACCGCGGTTTTCTAAGCCAATATATTCCGTGCAACACACCCATCTTCCCCCACCCCACTCCCAAGTCGGAATTGGTGTCGGCGTCTACCCGAACACTAGTCTATTGGTCTGGAAAGAAAAAAAGGAAAAGGAAGTCTTAGAAATCTTTAGCAAAAATCGAGAAGTATTTAGCGACAAACAAACCAATTCACCATTGCTGAAAAGCGACCATACTAAGCTGATGAATGAACAAATAAATCAATGCCCCTCTTAGTCTTCAAATTAAGTTCCACTGAAAATGTTCAGCGCTCAGAAAAAGCGTAACCATGAGTGGAACGACGCAGTCACACGCACGCACGCACGCACGCATGCACACGCACACATTAAAAACAAACTACAATTCACTTAGCATCACACCAAAGGCAGGTGAAAGTGTGACTACAAAAAACCCACTTGAATGAAGAAGACCTCAAACAGAAAAATGGCACCAAAACAACTGAAGCTGAACAACAAAAGCGATAGATAAAAAAATGAAGAAAGCAAAACAAAAAGAAAAAGACAGAGAAAACAAAAGCACTGAAACATAGACCACACCATAATGAAAGGCGACGTGAGGCGCAGCGGAACCGAAAAGAAACTCATGCAGGAGCGTGAGAGACAGCAGTGCACGTTAGCGGGAGGCTGATGATGTAAGGAATGGTAAACGTCACAGTCAATAATAATACGTCAGCACAATGTTCAAAGTACCTCCAGGCTCGCCCTCAGCTGGCTGTGGGGAGGTGGAGCTCGACCCCTCCTCCCTCTCTCGCCGTTTTTCCCTCTTCATGGCCTCCCACTCGGCCATAGTGAACACTTTTTTCTCCTCTTTATATGGTCCCCAGTACATGAAAGGGCTCTCCTTCTCCTCCTCTTCGTCCTCGTCCGAGTAGCCGCCGGACTCCATCACGTTGCCCTCATCATCCAGAAAGGGGTTGGTAGGGTGGGCTTTGGCCAGTTTGGTGCTACTGCTGCTGCTGCTGCTGCTGCTAGCGCAGTGCATCACCTGTATGGATGCTCCTTCCTGCGTGAACTCCGAGGTCTGTATAATCTCACTCTTGATCGTCTGCTCGGTGTACAGCTCGCTCTTGAGCGTCTGCTCCGTGTGAGAAGACTTCATGTCCTCGATGGAATCTGCCGAGACCTGCATGAAGTCATGGGAGTCTGTGTGGGACTCCTCGGACCTGCACATGGTGCCCCCCGAGCTGCCCATGCTCCAGTGAGCCGACTCCACCGACATCAGCATCAGGTTCTCGGGCGCTTGCTCCTCCACCTGCACGAGCTCCAAGGAGTCTGCTGACGTCTGCATGACGTCCTCCTGCAGAGAGTCCAGCTCGCACTTGTCGGAGTGCTTCTCTTGCTCCAGGGAGTCCACCGATCTGACCATGATGTCGTCCTGCTCTTGCAGGGAGTCCGTGTCGAACTTGCTGGAGTCGGAGGTGCGCATCTGCTGGTTGAGAGTGAGGGAGTCGCTGGACAGCTGCATGATGCACTCCCCGGCGAGAGAGTCGGCGTCCATGTCCTGCGGCGCCCCTGCCTGGGCAGCAGGGGGGTCGAGTCCGGTGTAGATCACGCTGGAGGTCATCTCCGTCATCTCAGAGGTATCCCCGTCCAGAGAGTCCTGCTCTCCGTCTTTGTCATCCCCTTCGCTCAGCGAGTCGTGCTCAACCGCGTCCCGACCGTCCAGCGAATCTTTGTCAGGCTCTTGCTTGCCCCCCTCGCCTTCGCTGAGGTCTGAGCTGCTGTAGCCCACGGAACTGCTGTAGCCAAACATGGGTCCCGAATCCAGACTGCCTGCCTCCAGAAACGACACGATCTTCTGTGCTTCGGCTTCCACTTCATTGCTCACAACCATGTCTCGTTCCAGTCTTTCGAATTCACTGAGTGAGGCCAGAGACGAAGTCTCGCTTCGTCGCTGAAGTGAACTGTCCAAGGAGCTGCGTCTGTCGTCCGTGTCGGCCGTAATCTCGGCCTCCAGCTTCTCAAACTCGGCCAGCGAAGATGCAGAGCCGGCGACAGACCCCGAGCCTGAACCGGACCCAGACTTTCCACCGCTGCTCTTGCTCTCTGCGGTGAACTTGTCCTCCACTGAGCTGTTGGAGCCTTGTTGGTCAATCTGACGTTCAAGCTTTTCGAATTCTGACAGCGATGAAGTTGTTGATATATCGTCTCTCTCCATTTCGCGTTTGTAGCGTAGCAGCTTCTTTTCATCGAATGACCCGTATTCAATTTTCTTCTCCTCGTATGACGATCCCGGGAAATGATGGTGCTTCCTCTCATCGTATGAGCCACCGAGACTCTCCTTGTCCGACGTGTCGATCGAACTTGACCCGGAGTTGCCCATCTGTTTCTCCAGTCTCTCAAACTCCAGTAACGACGATGACACGGAGGCGTCGTCTCTCTCATTCAAAGGCTTGGTGAAGTATCTGGTCGCGCCGAAGCCCGGAGACTGGGATATGCCTTCAGGGGGAGAACACTGGAACTGCTCTTGTGGGTCAGATTCGGGTCCGGTTTCGTTTCCAATGTCGTCCTTGTCGATAATTTCAAACTGTTCTTCTTCTGACAGTTCCGTGATCACGGACAAAGCGGCTCTGTCAACAAACTCGTACCGGTCACTCTCTACCGAGGACGACAGTTCAACGTTGCTACCGTATCGGTCACTTTCGACAGACGAGGACAGTTCGTTTTCTTTACCCCCGTACCTGTCGCTTTCCACTGAGGAGGACAGCTCGGCGTCCTTGGAATCGTAGCGCTCGCTTTCTGCCGAGGAAGACAGTTCTGGGTCTTTCGTAGCCGCAGCCTGCTTAGGCCACTCCTGAGAGCTCAGCATCTTCGCTTCGTCTTCTTCGCTCTCCTCAAACCTCTCCTCCATTTCAGCTTGCGTTGTCTGCATATCCGAGTGAAAAGAGGAGGACATGGATGCGATTTCCGCCAGTCTGTCTTCTACGTTTTCTTCGTCTTCGTCCTCGTCTTCTTCCTCCGCATCAGCAGCCACGACAGTGGCGAAACTGTCAACGCTTGAGGAATCGCCGTGGTCTTCTGGACTCAGCGGTTCGGCGTATTCATGCTTGATGTCCGCTTCCATGGGTTCGAATTCTTCTTCCTCTGATCCATCCTCAGCTTCCACCTTTGATGACGATGCAGAGAAGACATCTCTGAGGGGCAGTGGTGCAACGGATGCAAATGTATGAGCTGAGGTTGGATCACTCTCTCCTAAAAAAGAATCTTCACTGGTTGTTGTTTTGGGCTCTCTTTTCGCTTCGGCCACCTCGAAGGTCATCTCGAACTGCATTTCTGTATCCACGGACTGTTCAACAAAGTGCAGCTCTTCTGGCTCTCCACCATCCACACGATCAGTTGTTTGAACCTTTTTCTGATCTTCTTCCTCCTCCTCTTCTGGAACACACTGGCCATGAAGGTCTTCTTCTGGTGAAATCGGGAAGTCTGTTTCATCCACCACTTCATCTTCTATTTCGGCGATGTCGGCCCCTGACAGATGTTCTGTGATCGTGATACCGGGAATGTCCTCAGAAACTTGCTTCATCAGTACCGTGGTTTTTGTCTGCTGGGTGCGTGAAGGAGGCATCGGCATGATCTCGTCATCATCAGACTCGTCCTTCTGTTGCTCAGCCTCTGGCAGGTCTTCCTCCGATTCTTCAATCTCTAATTCCCTATCTTCCTCCACTGCAGCCTCCTCGTAAACCTCCTCCTCTTCTTCCTCCTCCTCCACCGCTTTCGCTTCTTCTTTCTCGGCGGCCTTCTCTGATGACATTGTCTGCACTTTTTCCTTCACGTCTTCCAGAATGGCTTCAACAAAGTGGCTAGCAGTCTGCTCTATGTCCTCCTCGGCTCCGGACTGAGCGGGGCTTTCAATCCCTTTGTCGTCCTCTCCACCGAAGAACGTCTGGCGGAAAGCGTCAGGAGTGGGAGACAGGGGCCTCTCCAGATCGTCGTAGCCCTGCACACCCAGCAGTCCCACTGTCTGGCCGCTCTCTGCTTGTTGCTGAGCCTCGTCTCCCTCATCCTCATCCTCGGACTCCGGCTTGCTGTCTTTAAGACGAAGCAGTTCTTCCTCGGGTTTCTCCATGTATTCCATTTCCTCTGCCTCCTGCTCCATGAACTCCTCCTCCCCTCCGGCAGCCTCTCCCAATAAGTTTTCATCCTCCACGTCCAGCTCCTCTTCCAGCCTCTGCTCTTGGGCGGGTTCTTCTTCGTAGGCATCTCTACTGAACTCTCCAGCCTCTTGGACTTCTTCCTCTGCAAAGTGACGCTGATCAAGGTTACTGTCTATGTCAACAGGGATCTGAATTTCTAGAGCTCGTTTTCCTGGGTACACTGAGCCCGGGTCCAGCTGATACGGTTGTTCTTCAGCCTCTTCTGGTAAGGGGGATTCAAAAGGTGGCACCGCCGGTTCCTCAAATTCTTCTGCAGCAACCTCCTCTTGTTCAGACTCGTCTTCCCTACCTTCCAGCACCCGTTGCTGTTCTGGTACCGCCGCTACTGGCGTAGCTTCAGCGGAAGTGACCTCATCCTCTTCAAACAGAGCACTGGTTCTCATTTCTGCTGAGGTTTCTACCTGGTCTGAGACCTGCTCGTCAGTCTGAAAAGTAACTTCAGTGGGTGGCCGTGTGTGGTCCGAGTCTTGGTCCGTTTCAGATTTCATCATCATTTCCCTTTGCAGTGAGGCGGACATGGTGACGGTCTCTTCTGAAGGCATCTCTAGGCCATACAGCGTCTGGTCAGACATGGTCATGAGGTTGACGTCCACTCCAGCAGGCAACTGAAGCTCCGACAGTGTGGCCTCTGCGCCACTCGGGGCTTTTTCTTCCCCTGTGGCCCAGACTGGGGCTGCGGCGCCACTTTCCTCTTCATCTCCCCTTTGTTCTGTTTCCTCCGTCTCGCTCTCCATCGCCTGCTCCAGCTGTTCTTTCACATCAGCATCCACTGCTGCCGTCTCGTCTTTCACCACATCAGCATCATACTCTGCCACGTAGTCTACTTCAGTCGGGCCGTTTGTGATAACGAGGTCTTCTTTCAAGTCACTGGCCTGTATCTCCGCAAAACTGCCTCCGGAGGCAGCAGAATCAACAGACGCCACCATCTGGTCAAAGAGCGAATCGGCAATCGGCTCCGTTGCGTCCTTCAATTCGCTGGGTGACATCATTTCAAAGGGCGAGCTGAGCTCGTCTTCTTCGTGCACAGTAGACTCGTCAAGTGTGTGTCCAGCATCCTGGTCATCGTCTTCTGTTGTCTCCGCTTTCATGTGTTCCAACACAGAGCTGGCCTCGGCCAAGTCGCTGGCCGTGTGAGTGTCCACTGCGCCACCGTTGCGTGGTGTGGAGACAGGTGGAGACGGAAAGAAATCTGAGGATAAATCTCTGGTCACGGTGAGCTCATCTGAGTCGCTTCTCGTTGTGGTGTCTGTCTTCTGTGGTCGGAGGAGGAGTGAGGCGTCTGTCTCAAACACATCATCCTCAGGGCTGGACAGAATGGCCTTTGAAGGTGCAGTTGGGGTTAGCTTCTGTTCCACTGAGTCCGGAGAGATGTCATAGGCGGAGACCACATGGCACACTCTGCCTGTGTCCAGTTCATACGAAGCAGCCAGAAGAGTAGGTTCCACGGACATCTCTGAGGATGAGGTAGACATCTTGAACTCATCAGCCGATTGCTCTGAAGCGCGAGGTGTACTCAAGGTATCTGTTTGAAATGTCACTCTTTTCTCTGCAGGGATCAGTTTTGCAGGGGTATCATCGTCTTCGATATCGTCTATTGGTGGTCCTTCGTCGATGGGGGATAGCTTCTCTTCGGTGGAGTCTCTCTCAGTTTCTGATGATTCATACACTTCATTGTCGGCGAGGGCTTTGCCCAGCGTGTGGACAGCCATTGGGAAGGAGGTGGGGACTTGGGTGCCAGCGGTCTGGGATTCTGGTTCTGGCTCCTCAATGATGGCACCTTGAAGCTCAATCTGGGATTTGAAGGATGGGGGAAGTTCCTCACTGTCCCGGGATGGGGACACAGAGCGGTCCGCCTCGTCAGCCATCTCCTGAAGGAGTTCCTGCTGAGCAAGCCTTGACTCTTTGCTAACAACGCTGACCACAGGCTCACTCGGTTGCGGCATCAAGACCGCCATCTCCTCCTCCGTCTCAGAAGAAAATTTTCTGTCCACAGACTGTTCTAGAGAGCTCTGGGCAGTGGTGTAAGAAGACGCCATCTCTTCCGCGGCTGACTGGAACATGGCGCTGTCAAAGTGGGAGGTGATGGAGGCGGCCGTGGCTCCGCCAGCACACAGGGGAGTGTCGAGGTAGTCAGAGTCGAACCCAGTGTCTCTGGCAAGCGCCTGTCTCACCTGCTGGCGGCTCTCCCATATAGTCGTGATGACCGCTTCTTCATGAGCATATTCAATATCTTCATGAGGTTCCAACACTCTTGCCATTTCTTCCGTATCTTCCTCCCGGACCACTTCCTCGTCCACCTCGTGTCGTTTGTACTCGTGCGTGGTAGCTTCGTCGCCCAAGTCGAACGTGACTTTCGTCTTTTTGGGCTGCTCGTCTTCCTCGGCTTCTTCCAGCTCGTCAAGAAAAGAAACGCTGGGGTCGTTGGCGTTGTCGCCTCTCCTGTAGAAAGTGCCCAGGTCAATGGATTTGTTCTGCTGCATGGAGGACAGTTTCTTTTCTTGATGAAGGTACGACTCTGAGAACTGGCGTTTGTACTGATGTGCTATTTCCCAGGGCATTTTGATGTAGGTTCCAGTGGCTTCGTCATACACTTCCACTTCGTTGTCAGAACTGCTCTCTGAAGAAGCTTCTGTAATGCCGCTTGGGGCACTGACCTCAGCCGATGCAGGCTGCTCGTCCTGCGCAGTCTGTGCAGTTGGCTGCGTCCCTTCTGTCAGGGATTTGCTGGGCTCTGGGAGGTCTTCTGGCGGAGCCTCTTTCTCTTCTACTTCAATCAGGTACGTGCCAGAATCTTCCGTAGTTGCCTCGTAGCTCAGTACGACATCTCCAGTCTGCTGAGGATACACAGTCCCTCCCTCCACCTCTTCGTCGTCATCCTGGGAGTATTCAGCGTGTTCTCTGCCAGTCGCGTACTCCTCGGGATGGAAGGCTACAGCTTCAGTGTAGGTCGACTCATACTGGTTCTGCGCCTCAAGTTCCTGTTTGAAGTCATCAGGGAAGTCAAAAGTGTACGGTTTTTCTTCCAGATCTTCGGGAGAAATTTCCCGAGTTTCCTGTTTGGAAAGCTGGTGGCGAACTTCTCGCTGACCTTGAGCACTCACGTCTTCTTCTGTGAATCCCATATTGTCAAAGGCCATGTAGGTGAGTCTGGACAATTGAGTTTTCTCTGACTCTTCTTCACTAGTTTCTGGTTCAGCCGCAGCTTCATCCTCGGTTTTCTTCGACAACAGCTCATGAGTGGTGGTCTCTTTCTCTTCTGTTATGAACTGTTCTGTTCTCTCTGTCTCGGTTTCAGGAACGACTGGTGGTGTTGGTTCTGTGGTAGCGGTCTCCTCGTGCAAAGATGATTCACGAGAAGTGATCTCCTTATCCTCGGTCACAAATTGTTCAGTCCTCTCCGTCTCTGTTTCAGGCTCTGAGTATGTTGGGGGTTCCCACACTTCAGCCTTTTCGAATGCGTGTGTTGTAGCTGTGTCTGTTTCTGGCACTTCTGTCGTGTGGAAAGCAGCAGATTCTTCAAAGATCTGACTTTTCTCAGAAAGCGGAGCCGTCTCTTCTTCAAACTGCTCAAAGGACTCTGTGGCGTAGATGAGTTTTTTATGCTGACTGCTGGATATTATGCTGACCTGGCTGTGCTCATGAACGGCTTGTTCGGTTACAACACTAGTCTGGGGTTCGGGCTCCTGAGCGGTTTCACTAGTGTCCTGAATTTGCTCTGAGTGCAGCATCTGCATGTGTAGATCTAGCTCTGAGGGTTCACTAAAAGAGAAAACATGCTTGGAAGGAGAGCCCTTGGACAGGGGAGAAAACTGCTCCTCAACATCCGTTTCCTCAGTTTTCTCCTTGCTCCTCTCAAGAATTTCTGCATCTACAAAAAGAAGCGTTAGTATCAGGGAGAGCTAGTCATCAACCGCAATGTTAAGTCAACATGCCAAGAACAACGTTACAATCAGACAATGTCCTTTTTGGATCCTGACCATTACCTGATGCTGACATACTGAAAACAACAATCTGTGGACCTCTATCAATCATTCAATTTCATAGGCTACAAGTATACATACGACTGCTTACACATCACTCAACTATACGTACTAATGCAAAGCCGTGTACTGTAAGAGACAGAAGTTATCAATACGAACTCAAGTTCAGAGAGGCAACATAAGCTACTTAAGGCAAAGAAAACTCATGCAACTGAAATGAACCTGAAAGAGAACCCGACACTGTGCTACGCTCCCACCAGTAGATGTGAGCGTGAGAACGGAAAGCTGTCGACCAGGCCGTAATCTCGGCTCACAAGAAGGAAGAGAGAAAAAATGAAATAACAAATGAGTAAAACACAGAAAATGAAATGAAATGAGGTCTGGAGCCGCTGACAGCACTGAGCAGACAACACCCAAGTACCTTCGTCTTCCACGTCCTCCAGCTGAGCAGCGTCTGAGCTGGAAGAGCTCAGTTTGTCGACATCGTGCCCAGCAAGGTCAGAGCCTTCAGGTCGGGCTCCCGCTCCCATCACCTCGCCTTCTGTCAGAAAGCCTCGGTTAGCCACCATGCCTTCAGTGCACTCATACTCTACACCCTGCCTTCAGTGCAACAATAACACCCTGCCTTCAGTGCAAAAATACTCAGCACATTGTCCTGAGTGCAGTCATACTCGACACTCTGCCTTCAGTGTAACACTACTCAACACTATGCCCTGAGTGCTGTCATATTCAGCACCCCGCCTTCAGTGCATCAATACTCAACATTCTACTCTCTCGGGTCTCAGTCTCAAGTAATACTATTATCAAGTACCAAAAAGTGACGAACACCACAATTACATTCACTGGTGTATTCTGCAGTGCAGTTCAACGTTTTATCGTTATTTTTCAATTAAGCATGTTTTGGTCCTGCATGAAAAAGAAAAAGAAAAAGGAATATAAGAGAAACTTTCACTTAATTCATAAACTGATAAGTAAGAGAGCAGGAGAGAGAAAAAAAGGAATATAAGAGAAACTTTCACTTAATTCATAAACAGATAAGTAAGAGAGCAGGAGAACAGAACTATATAGCGACACGTTGGAAAGAAGTGACACAGTATTTGCAATATTTACTGACAGAAGTGGTCCACAAGTTCCATGTAAGTAAGAGAGCAGGAAAACAGACGAATATAGCGATACGTAAAAAAGAAGTGACAGGCTATTTACGGTATTTACTGATAGAAGTGGCCCACAAGTTTCAAGGTGTTCGAGTTCAACAGTAATCCAAAATCGTTTCCATGAAACAAGAAATAGAAGAAAGAAGACAAAGAAAAAAGAAAAGAAAAAAGGACAATAGTAAAGCACAAAATAAGCAACAGTACGAAAGAGAAATACCACCAGCTAGAAGAATAAAAAAAAAGAGAAGAAAAATCAAACACACACCACACAACGCCAAAAAGAACAGCGGAATAGAATTTAAAAAAAAAAAAAAAAAATGGGGAGGGGTGGGGAAGAGTCCATCTGGACTTTCTAAAGCACTTCATAGCATCCCAATTTCAACTTTTTTTTCATGCTGTACAAGAAGAACAAGTCAATCTTTTCTGCTCTGATACAAAGTTCGTCGACGTCAATCACTGGTGTGCGAAAGATAAACTAATCGCAGTCTTTGACAGCTTGTCACTGCTAATCCCTGGGGCGAAACGTGCAAACAAATCACAACATTCAACAAATCACATTTTCACTCTAACAGCTCACTTTGGAGCAGGAGAAGTACCATCACTCATTTTTAGGTCATGTACAAATTAGGGAGAAACATTTTTGATACCTTTCTCATACCATACGCTTTCTTTTTCCTTCTTGGCTATACATAAGCTTACAATGAGCTGAATTAATTAAAGAGAGAAAAGAAAGGAGAGAAAGGGGGAAGAAGGCATTATCAAAGCATCTGTTAAAGATCTGATAATGTGTCACGTGTAAAACAAAAATGTGTCTCCATTTAAAAAACAACTAAATACAGACGTGTAAAAACAACATCAAAAAACGAAAAAAAAAAAAAAAGAAGAAGCATGCGACATATAATTTTATATAGTGACAACATCGACGCGATACAGCTGTTCCAATATTTTAAAAAATCTTTACTAATACAACAAACGACAATTAAAAAGGTGCTGAAAAGACATAAAAAGAATTTGATATTCACAGTGTGCATAAAAAAAATAATCTTTTTTTAAAACAACATCTGAGTACCAAGAGTGAGCGAACACAACAGAAGAGACATCCAAGAAGTACAGAAACTGGCTGGCTGGGGGCTGGCTTGAAGCAGACACTGCGTCCATATTGCCACGCACTTGCATCAGCTGAATACTAACATGCATGCACACTGGCTTTCGATCAACCAACCTTCCTCGTGTGTGCAAGTTTCATTCCACGCCATTCTCTCACCGACGGACTCAAAACTGAAAGCGTACTGCACTTCACACCAGCCAAGTCACACAGCAGGCGGCCTGGGATCAAGTGATCACGCCATGGACCAATCAACGCCCTAAGGGGGTCACATGGTCAGGCGACTGACCAATGAGGGCCCTGAGGGACTTTGAGGCAGGCCTACAACGGTGCTCGACACATGCATTGTCGTCAACGGCTGAAGGCAGGCCAGGCAACAGAAGAGGCATACAAAGCGGCAAAATGTACTTCTGAGGATCCAAGAAGAAACACGGCCGTGCAGCAAAAAAACCGAAGAAGCAGCAGGACCAGCCGACTCACCTTCTTGCTCGAAGGCGTGGGCGGCCTCAGGGGCCATTCCTATGGCGTAGAGGTCCTCAAAACTGGAGGCCCGCCCCACGCTCATCAGGTGAGGCTCTGTCTGGCGACTGTCGAAGCGGTCTCCGATTTCCAGATCGTGGGCAGAGGCAGGCTCCTGGGGAACCTCGGGTTCGGTGGAGAGGCCTTGGTAAAGATTCTCGTAGCTGGACGAGAGAGGAGCTGCGCCCTCGGCGCCTGGTGATGGTGGCATGTAGGGAGCGGAAGGTTCTAGCTGAGTCTGAAAGCCGTAGTCTTTCTGCGTGTCCGGATCCTTCTCGAACTCTGAACTGACGTTGGACACGGTGTTGTTGTCGGTAAAGTCAAGCATTTGGACGAGGGCCTGCTCGCTGGAACCGGACGACTGACTTTCCATATACTGCTCTGTTTGCAGTCTTGTCTCCTGTGTTCTGTAAAAGCCATCCTCTTCGTCTTCTTCGCCTCTTGTTGCGTCAGTTGTTCTTAGTGGTTCTGAGGATCAATATAACATGCTTCAGAATGCATGACCCTCTACCTCTACTTCGCATTTTTTTTTTTTTTTTTTTTTTTTTTTAATCACTTGGTCAGTATCTTGAAAATGTTAGTACTGGTTGAAACTGACGACTAAACTGAATTTTTTTGAAAACCATATGAGTTTATTTAGCGTAAAAAAAGGGTTTAGTAGGCTATATTACTATTTACTCTGAATTTATCATCGATTCAATTTTAGTTCAAACCGTCAGTTTTAATTCAAAACGCTAAAGTTAAATCGTTTGGTGTTAATCTGCATACTAGAAAAAAAATTGTGACATAAAAAAATCTATGCCAAAGAGCGTTTAGTAAGTACCTTGGGTGTCTACATGCAGCGGTTCTAGAGGTGGCTGGCTGTCAGGCTGCAGTCCCAGCACCTGAGTCAGCGCCTCCTGGTCCTGGGAAGCGATCAGCGTGTACTCTGTGGGTGAAGGGGGTCGCTCTGAACCCTGTTCGTCATCGCTCATCACTTCGTCCGACTCCTCAGACTGCAGGCTGTCTCTCTCTATCTCGTCCTCCCTCTCTTCCTCTTCTTCCTCGTGTGAACGATCTTCCTCTGGCTGAATGTCAAGCGCTTGCATCATGCGGTCATGGTCGTGAGACGTGACCAGCGTGTATTCCGATGGTGACATTGGTCGGTCTAAGGTGTCCATCTGGATCTGAGTTTCCCCGTGCTCGCTGTGGCTGTCCTCGATCTTCTGCTCGATGAAGATCTGCTCGGACGTGTCGACTGTGATTCTGCCCTCGGGTTCAAATTCAGAGCCAGTCATCGTGTACTCCGATGCTGCCCAGGTCTCGCTGCGTGACGTGTAGTCTGACTCCGACATGCGCGACACAGTGCTCTCCGACAGGAAGCTCTGAGAGCCGGAAGTGATCTCTGAGGTATAGCTGCCGGTGATGCCTACAGCAGCGAATCCATTTTGGGCAGCTTCCCCACTATCTGCCTCAGACGGAGTCCCGGAGCGATCCTGGACTTCGGTGGAAGACGATGGGTACAGAGGTGGGTGAATAGACAGGTGGTAGTCAACACCAAAGTCCTGGTAGAAGTTGTCAGGCCCAGAAATGCTTCTCTGAGCCGACAGCTGTCTGTCTCCAATGACAGGTGGCTGTGAAATGCCACTCACAGCACCAACCGTGCCTGTTGTTTCCAGGACCGACCTCTTGTCTGTAGGCTCGCCGTCTGCTGTCAGAGTTTCGACGGGTTCTTCCAGAAATCGCTCTGTCCTGTCCACGTAAATATCAGTTGGTGACTCTTCCTCTCTCTCATCTTCGGCTTCCTCTTTCACGTCTGCTGTGTCTTTGTCTTGAACAGACACGTCTCTCTCCTCCATAGCGAACAGCTCTTTTCTGTCTACGAACTGTTCAGCTTCAACAGAATCAGTCTCCTTTTCTTCTTCGTGTTGGCTAGCTTCATATTGATCTTCTAATCTGACCAGTTCTTCCATTGCAGCGTGTTTGGCAGTGTAGGTTGTCTCAGAGTACGTGACACTCTCCTCGTGGTACATCTCTTGCTGTATTTCAGAGAACTGTTCTGACACGAACACATGTTTTTGGAGGTCTTGTGTAACAGTTTTCTCAGAAGTCGCCACATAGTCCTCTTCTGTTTCCTTTTCATATTGTTCAAGACCATCCTCCAATTCATCGCCAGACTCCTCCTGAGTGGTGTACTTTTCCATTTCCTGCATTTCAGCAAGTATGCCAGAAACAGCAACCTGTTGGACCTCTGCTTCCTCTGTTGTCTCGGGTACATGTTGTGGTGATGGAGAACGAGCTCTTTCGTCTTCCACAAGCTCTTCTTGGAGAGGCGACTCGAAAGGTCTGTCTTCTGGATGTTCTTCGGTCGGGGAGCGATAGACTTGTTCCTCTGGCGACCTTCCCATTCTGGAGTCTTCTGCCTCAAGTTCAGCTTTGTCTGTCTGATCCACGGCGCCCTGAAAAAAGTCGGTGGTGGGCGCTTCCGTTGGACTGTCCACAACAGGCATCTTCAGGGGCCTGAGCTCCTCTTCACTTTGATCTGAATACTGCTCATACAGGTCGTCGTGGTCGTAAGCTTCTCCTTCAGCATGTCCTTCAAACATGTCGGTGTAGTCAGGTTCCCTGTCCGGTTCTCCCTCCGTGGCACCGCTGATAGCCATGATGTCGTACTCGCGAGGGTAAGGCTCAGCAAGCAAGCCTTCTCCAGAGCTAGCCATCTGAGCTTCGGTGCTTTCACCACTTCGAGACATTGCCTTGTCCTCTTTGTCTTCTTCCATTTGCTGTGAAAAGCCTTCAGCTCCACCCATATCGTCTGTTCCGAACAGATCTTTTTGGATGTTCACGCCGTAGATTGTGGCCTCCTCCATCAATGTCTCCTGCTGGTTAATATGTGTTTCCAGGTATGTCTCAGTTCGCTGCTCTTGGGTGAAATGCGCTGACTCGGTGTAAGAGTACTCCTCTGAAAACCTTTCCTGTCTGGTCTCAGCCTCGAAGTCGATTAGTGTGGCTTGCTCCTCTTCTTGCTGGTACGTTGCCTTTTCAAAGCCTTCTTCCGTTGATTTCTGTTCTGTTACATCAGCTGAGGGTTCCGTGCTCTCGACGAGAACATGTTCTTCGTGTGCGGCTGTCTCGTCAGCAAAGTCCCTTGAGAGTTCGGTTTGCTCTTCAAAAGCAGTGTGTGACTCATAGTATGCGGTGTGAGCTTCTTCCTGTTGGGATTCAATCAGTTCTTGTTTCATTTCAAAGTGTGACTCTTCAAATGCTTCTGTGAGTGCTTGCTGAAAAGCTTCTGGTTGTTCCTCTTCGGAGCTTTCTTGGTCAAAGTCTCCTTCTTTTTCCGCCAGTTCTTCCTCGTATTTCTCAGTCAGCTGTTTCTCTGTTGTTTCCATCTGCAGTAGCTGACCACCAGCTCCATCTTGTGTAGCGTCTGCGGTTTCCGAGAGTACGTCTTCGTCATCCAGCCTCTCCACCAGCTCGTCATACTTGTCTACAGCAGCCTCTTCTTCTACCTCTGATTCATATCCCGACCCGCCCTCTTGGGACTTGGCTTCAGGGACAACATACTCGGGTTCTGCTTCTTCTGGTGTGTCGTAGTACGTCTGGTCTTGCTCTTCTTTGGCGACATCAGTTTGGTATTGGGATATGAGAGCTGCTGTCAAAGCATCCTGCTCTTCGATCTCTTGATCCAGCTCGGCGACATCTGGAGCGTCTTCTTCAGCCGCTGAAGATTCGGATCTATCCTGGTCGTACCTTTCACCCAAGTCCTCTTCCTCTGATTCATAGCCAGACCTTTCCACCTGGAACTGCTCATCAACAGGCAGCGCTTCACCATCTGTGGTTTGGGCAACAGTGCTGTCTGAATCCAACCTTTCACTGCGTGCGTCAGAGTCGTAGAGCTGAATGTCGGGTATTATTTGGGGGACTACCTGCTGTTGCTCCTCTCGACTTTCTTCAAGCAGTTTTTCTGTGTCTTCCATCTGTTCCTGTGGAGCCTTTTCCTTCTCTTCTGCCTCTTCGTCTGACGAGACGCGGGGACTTCGCTGTGGCACGTCAGGCAAGGCGGCCACGAGGTGGTCCTCTGTCTCTTCACTCACCCGCGGCGCAGGCTCTTCGCGGTCCACTTCTTCAGCAGCGTACTGCTCAACGAACGTGGGCTCTGTTTCTCTAGCGTCTTGGTATGTGGCAGCTCCTTCATAAGCGAAGGTTTCTTCCGTATCGTATTTGCCTTCTCTGAACTGCTGCAACTCCTCCGAGATGAGTTCAGTGAACGTTTCCGTGTCTCCTTCTGGTTCCTGAACCGATGTTGCTTCACCTTCTAAAACGACAGCCGACTCTTTGATGACTTCCTGTGTTTCTTGAAAATGCTCCTGTTCTTCGTGTGTTGCTTCTTCGAACTGCTCGTAGGTCTTGCACACAGTCTCTTCTTCATACTGAGCGTAGGTCCTCTGCTCATAGCTCTCTTGGTCAATGACGTGCTCAGACACCCTTGACTCTTCTTCCACGAGGTAGGACTTCTCTTGCCGAGTTTCTGCATACTCCACCACGGGGATGGCGTACAGCTGAGCTTCCTGTACAGGTGAGATATCTGATGCCTTGGATCCAGGTGAGCTGGCCAGTTCCTGTTCTGTTGCCACTCCTTCTACAGTTTCTAGGGAAACCTGAGCTTTCACATGTAATCGGTCGTGTTCTGTCTCTACCCGTTTTTCCTCTATTTGAACAGGGACCTCTCCAAATGTTTCCTCTTCGGCCACCGCTTCGCTTACTGTCTCTATTTGTTCATACATTTCGTCAGCTTTGTACTGCGTCTGGGTTGTTTCTTGGTAAAAGAACTCTGTGTCTGTTTTGACTTCAGCCTGGGCGTGGTGGACCGTTTCTGCTTGTAACTGTGGGGTTAGTTCTTCGAACTGTTCGTCCATGTCCACGCTGTCTCTGTCTAGCTTCGGTGACTCTCCGGCTATGGCCACCTCCACGGCGTCGCCCTCCGTCTCTTCACGTGCCTCGTGCATGACCATCTCGTCAAGACTAGTTTCGGACGGCCTGGAGTGGGCAAGTTTCAGGTCCTCTGTCGCTTCTTCCTGTGTGAATTGTGCCTCTTCTTCTTCGGCGTGTTCTCTCTGTTCCTCAACTTCTTGGTATGACTCCGCTGCTTGCGTGTCTTCTGTCTCCTCGTACGATTCTGTCACTCTTCTGTCTTTTGTCTCTTCGTAAGATTCAGCTGCCACACCATCCTCTGTGTCCTGGTAAAAGTCGGCCTCCTGTCGAGCTTCTGTTTCGTCAACGGCGCTTTCTTGCAGATCTTTTTGGTCTTCTGAGACTTGTGATGTTCCAGTCTCAACTTCATCCTCTGGGGTTTCTTTCTCAAAGAGGAGTTCATCTGGATGTTCTGGTGTTTGCTCTGTTACTTGGTAGTCTTGCTCAGAGATCTGGTCATACTGATAACTCTCAGTGACTCGAGACTCAAAGTGTTCTTCTGTTTGGTGGTAAGACACAGAAGTTTGTGTTTCTGTCAGATGAAGACGTGTTGTTTCTTGCTCTGTAGCTTCTGTATACTCTTCTGTGACTTGCTGCTCTTTTGAAACTTCACTCAGCATCAGTGTTTCGTCCATTGCAGCCATCTGCTCTTCTTCGGTCAGGTCTTCCTTTTCAAGTATTTCCCAGTCTTCATCCTCTTTGACTTCCTTTTCTGGTGCGTAAAAACCGGCCTCAGCTCTCATGTCAAACCCAGAAGCCCCAAGCTGATCAGACTCGATGGTTTCTTCTTCCTCTAAAGCAGGCTGAACAAGGTCTGCTTCTGGCCTCTGGAACTGATCTTCCTCTGGCATCATAGAGACGGCAGCCATCGGAGCAGAAGCAGGCTCCTGTGGTATCACCTCATCTTCTTTGACCTCGTCTTCTTCGGGAACAAGACATACCCCAGCTTCTACTGAAGGGGAAGTCTTTGTGGCTTCGATAGGTTCTTCCGCTTCGTCTTCAGGGACAAGACATGTGACACCTGCTTCAGTGGCAGCTGGTGTTTCCTCTTTTTCTATGGTCTCTTCTTCGACTTCGTCTTCGGGGATAAGACAGACACCTGCTTCGGCGGCAGCTGGTGCTTCCTCTTTTTGTATGGTCTCTTCTTCGACTTCGTCTTCAGGGATAAGACAGACACCTGCTTCGGGAGCAGCTGGTGTTTCCTCTTTTTCTATGGTCTCTTCTACGACTTCGTCTTCAGGGACCAGACAGACACCTGCTTCAGTGGCAGCTGGTATTTCTTCTCTTTCTATGGTCTCTTCGTCGACTTCGTCTTCAGGGACCAGACAGACACCTGCTTCGGTGGCAGCTTGTGTTTCCTCTTTTTCTATGGTCTCTTCTTCGACTTCGTCTTCAGGGACCAGACAGACACCTGCTTCGGAGGCAGCTGGTGTTTCCTCTTTTTCTATGGTCTCTTCTTCGACTTCGACTTCAGGGACGAGACAGACACCTGCTTCGGTGGCAGCTTGTGTTTCTTCTCTTTCTATGGCCTCTTCTTCGACTTTGTCTTCAGGGACCAGACAGACACCTGCTTCGGTGGCAGCTGGTGTTTCCTCTCTTTCTATGGTCTCTTCTTCGACTTCGTCTTCAGGGACGAGACAGACACCTGCTTCGGTGGCAGCTGGTGTTTCTTCTTTTTCTATGGTCTCTTCTACGACTTCATCTTCAGGCACTAAACAGACACCTGCTTCAGTGGCAGCTAGTGTTTCTTCTCTTTCAATGGTCTCTTCTTCGACTTCGTCTTCAGGGACCAGACAGACACCCGCCTCAGTAGCAGCTGGCATTTCCTCTTTTCGTATGGTTTCTTCGTCGACTTCGTCTTCAGGGATAAGACAGACACCTGCTTCAGTGGCAGCTTGTGTTTCCTCTTTTTCTATGGTCTCTCCTTCGACCACGTCTTCGGGGACGAGAGAGACACCCGCCTCAGTGGCAGCTGGTGTCTCTTCTCTTTCTGTGGTCTCTTCTTCGACTTCGTCTTCAGGGACGAGACAGACACCTACTTCGGTGGCAGCTGGTGTTTCTTCTCTTTCTATGGTCTCTTCTTCGACCTCGTCTTCAGGGACGAGACAGACACTCGCCTCGGTGGCAGCTGGTGTTTCCTCTCTTTCTGTGGTCTCTTCTTCGTCTTCAGGGACGAGACAGACAACCGCCTCAGTGGCAGCTGGTGTTTCCTCCTTTTCTATGGTCTCTTCTTCGATTTCGTCTTCGGGGACCAGACAGACACCCGCCTCAGTTGGAGCTGGTATTTCTTCTCTTTCTATGGTCTCTTCTTCGATCTCGTCTTCAGGGGCGAGACAGACACCCGCCTCGGTGGCAGCTGGTGTTTCTTCTTTTTCTATGGTCGCTTCTTCGACCTCGTCTTCAGGAACGAGACACACACCTGCTTCGGTGGCAGCTGGTGTTTCCTCTTTTTCTATGGTCTCTTCTTCGACTTCGTCTTCAGGGACGAGACAGACACCTGCTTCGGTGGCTGCTGGTGTTTCCTCTTTTTCTATGGTCTCTTCTTCGACTTCGACTTCAGGGACGAGACAGACACCTGCTTCGGTGGCAGCTGGTATTTCTTCTCTTTCTATAGTCTCTTCCTCGACCTCGTCTTCAGGGACGACAGAGACACCCGCTTCGGTGGCAGCTGGTGTTTCCTCTCTTTCTATGGTCTCTTCTTCGACTTCAGGGACGAGACAGACACCCGCCTCAGTGGCAACTGGTGCTTCCTCCTTTTCTATGGTCTCTTCTCCGATTTCGTCTTCGGGGACCAGACAGACACCCGCCTCGGTTGCAGCTGGTATTTCTTCTCTTTCTATGGTCTCTTCTTCGACTTCGTCTTCAGGGACGAGACAGACACCCGCCTGGATGGCAGCTGGTGTTTCTTCTTTTTCTATGGTCTCTTCTTCGACCTCCTCTTCGGGGACGAGACAGACTCCCGCCTCGGTTCCAGCTGGTGTTTCTTCTCTTTCTATGGTCTCTTTTTCGACTTCGTCTTCAGGGACCAGACAGACACCCACATCCGTGGCAGCTGGTGTTTCCTCTCTTTCTATGGTCTCTTTTTCGACCTCATCTTCGGGGACGAGACAGACTCCCGCCTCGGTTCCAGCTGGTGTTTCTTCTCTTTCTATGGTCTCTTTTTCGACTTCCTCTTCAGGGACGAGACAGACACCTACATCAGTGGCAGCTGGTGTTTCCTCTCTTTCTAGGGTCTCTTTTTCGACTTCGTCTTCAGGGACCAGACAGACACCTGCTTCGGTTGCAGCTGGTGTTTCCTCTTTTTCTATGGTCGCTTCTTCGACCTCGTCTTCAGGAACGAGACCGACACCCGCCTCGGTGGCAGCTGGTGTTTCTTCTCTTTCTATGGTCTCTTCTTCGATCTCGTCTTCAGGGACCAGACAGACTCCCGCCTCGGTTCCAGCTGGTGTTTCTTCTCTTTCTATGGTCTCTTTTTCGACTTCGTCTTCAGGGACGAGACAGACACCTGCTTCGGTGGAAGCTGGTGTTTCCTCTCTTTCTATGGTCTCTTCTTCGACTTCGTCTTCAGGGACAAGACAGACACCTGCTTCGGTGGCAGCTGGTGTTTCTTCTCTTTCTATGGTCTCTTCTTCGACCTCGTCTTCGGGGACGAGACAAACACCCGCCTCGGTGGCAGCTGGTGTTTCTTCTTTTTCTATGGTCTCTTCTTCGACCTCGTCTTCGGGGACCAGACAGACTCCCGCCTCGACCTCAGCTGGTGTTTCTTCTCTTTCTATGGTCTCTTTTTCGACTTCGTCTTCAGGGACCAGACAGACACCTGCTTCGATGGCAGCTGGTGTTTCCTCTCTTTCAATGGTCTCTTCTTCGACTTCGTCTTCAGGGACCAGACAGACACCTGCTTCGGTGGCAGCTTGTGTTTCCTCTTTTTCTACGGTCTCTTCTTCGACCTCGTCTTCGGGGACCAGACAGACTCCCGCCTCGATTGCAGCTGGTGTTTCTTCTCTTTCTATGGTCTCTTTTTCGACTTCGTCTTCAGGGACGAGACAGACACCCATGTCAGTGGCAGCTGGTGTTTCCTCTCTTTCTATGGTCTCTTTTTCGACTTCGTCTTCAGGGATCAGACAGACACCTGCTTCGATGGCAGCTGGTGTTTCCTCTTTTTCTATGGTCTCCTCTCCGACTTCGTCTTCAGGGACCAGACAGACACCTGCTTCGGTGGCAGCTTGTGTTTCCTCTTTTTCTATGGTCTCTTCTTCGACCTCGTCTTCGGGGACCAGACAGACTCCCGCCTCGATTGCAGCTGGTGTTTCTTCTCTTTCTATGGTCTCTTTTTCGACTTCGTCGTCAGGGACGAGACAGACACCCACCTCAGTGGTAGCTGGTGTTTTATCTTTTTCTATGGTCTCTTTTTCGACTTCGTCTTCAGGGACCAGACAGATACCTGCTTCGGTGGCAGCTGCTGTTTCCTCTCTTTCAATGGTCTCTTCTTCGACTTCGTCTTCAGGGACGAGACACACACCTGCTACGGTGGCAGCTGGTGTTTCTTCTCTTTCTATGATCTCTTCCTCAACCTCGTCTTCAGGGACGAGACAAACACCCGCCTCGGTGGCAGCTGGTGTTTCTTCTTTTTCTATTGTCTCTTCTTCGACTTCATCTTCAGGCACGACACTGACACCCGCCTCAGTGGCAGCTGGTGTTTCCTCTTTTTGTATGGTCTCTTCTTCGACCTCGTCTTCAGGAACGAGACAGACACCTGCTTCGGTTGCAGCTGGCGTTTCTTCTTTTTCTATGGTCTCTTCTTCGACTTCGTCTTCAGGGACGAGACAGACACCTGCTTCGGTTGCAGCTGGTGTTTCTTCTTTTTCCATGGTCTCTTCTATGACTTCATCTTCAGGGACCAGACACACACCTGCTTCGGTGGCAGCTGGTATTTCTTCTCTTTCTATGGTCTCTTCTTCGACCTCGTCCCCAGGCACGAGACAGACACCTGCTTCGGTGGCAGCTGGTGTTTCCTCTTTTTCTATGGTCTCTTCTTCGACTTCGTCTTCAGGAACTAGACACACACCAGCCTCTGAAGCATAGACAGCTTCAACCTCAATGGTCTCTTCACGGATTTCTTCATCTTGGGGAACAAGGCCTATACCTGCGTCAGCAGCAGACGGCTCTGTTGGTTGAATGATTTCTTTTTCAGCTTTTTCTTCCTCTGGCACTAAACAAACTCCAGCTTCAGGTGCGGCTGGAGCCTCTTTGGCTTCTACTGTCTCTTCCTGGATTTCTTCTTCCTCTGGAACGCGGCATACGCCAGCTTCTTGGGCAGGAAACTGCTGTGCTTCAAATATTTCCTCTTCAGCCTTTTCTTCCTCCTCTGGAACGAGGCAGACCTCTGTTTCGGAGACTGGAGCCTGTGCGGTTTCTACTGTTTCTTCTTCGGCCGCCTCCTCCCCTGGAACAAAGCAGACGTCAGCCTGGGAAGCAGGAGGAGCTTCTTTGGCTTCGATTGGCTCCTCGGCAACTTCCTCCTCTTCCGGCACAAGGCAGACAGCGGCCATGGCCTCAGTAGCCTGTGTGGACTCTACCGTGGTTTCCTCCACGTCTTCCTCCTTGGCAAGGTCCACCTGTTTGTCTTCCTCGGCCAGTTCATCTGTTGTCTTTTTGTACTCTGCCTCTTGTCCGGCATCAGCGGCCACTGTTTCTTCTTGTTCAGCGATGTCTTCACGGAAAGTCTCTTCTTCGGTAAGCGCAACCTCTGTGCGAAAGTCGGTTTGGTCTGTTTCTTGCGTTGATGGCATTTCTTCACGAGCTTCAAAAAAGTCTTCTTCTTCATACTGCTCTTCTGCTGTTTTGCTTTCAGTCGGTTCTGATTCTAACTTTGAGCAAGATGCGTCCTCGAACACCTCTCTTTCAAGTTCCACTTGGGATGGTTCCTCGAGTGTCTTCTCGACTCCTGCAAGAAGCACTTCCTGTTGCAATTGGTCCCTCTCTGCTTGGTCCCTGTCTTGTTGGTCCAAACCTTCGCGTGCCTCCGTCTCTTCAGCCTTCTCAATGTCCTGGTCAGAGACGGCGTACTCTTCCTTGTGCACCACCCGGTCGGTAAGGACCGTTTCTTTTTCTGTGATCTCAACCTCCGTCCAGCGGTACTCATCACCGAAGGACGTTCTCTCCGTGGACTGTGTAACGCGCTCAACGACTGGTCCTTGCTGCTCGTCCTCCACGTAAGGAGGAACGGGTTTCTGTTCCGCGTCCTCGGTTGGTTCTTGCACCACGTCTTCAGTGAACGCAGGAGCAGGCTCTTGTGCGTCTTGCAGGCGAGACGGCATCTCTGGCTGGGTAAATTCTGTGACTGCTTCTGCTGCTGCCTCTTGTCCCTCTTGCCTATCTGCTGTGTACCAGCCCATAGCCGATCCATAGGAAGGCATTGAGAGAGGGAGAGGGCCACACAATTAGTTCACTATCGTTCTAGCAACTACAAGTCACAAGCAATGAAATCAACATGAGCACACAACATCAAAACAGAGTTCTAAAAAGTAAATCACAGAAGAATTGAACTGTGTAAATTACACACCCACACACAAAATCATATTGAGGTTTCAAAACAGTGCGTGAATAGAGACATTTGCATAAATACTTAGCATCAGCATAAACAGGTCTTGAAGCTGTAATACTATGTAAGCAAAGTACGCTTTAGATGAATAACTGGGAACACAAGACTGCGACATAGTACACGATGTAATCTTTACACTTCATATAATATACATAGATGCGAATATGTTCAATTCACTATGTATCACGCAAGACATCAAATCATTTTTCTAATGACAATGATCGCTGATATTATTGGAATGGTGGTAATTTGAAAGAGTTCGGGAAAATGAATCAAGTAGGCGTGGTTTGTGGCGAGGCAAATAAAATCATCCCACTTCTACTCTACACGCCCAAAAGGTTGTTAGATATAAGCCACAAAAGACCATGACGAATACCAGTAGAATGTTACACTACAGTTCCATTGGCATTGCTTCTTTGTTTTTACTTGCTTTTTGTTTTGTTTATTGTTTGTTTTTGTTTTCCTTTTCTTCTTTTCTCTCTTTTCTTTACAAACCACAAGTTTCAGTTTCCCACAAGCTTTCGCAGTAGTATGACAGCGCATGAAGATGAAGGGAAAAGGAGTGTAATATTTACCATGCTAGGTGCACACACCATCACGACATCATGCAAATGACGATCAACAGAGGCACGTGCAGCACAAAGGAATGATGACCCACTTCACACTAAAACAATGTAACTCAAACTGCGCACAATGAAATAACTCATTTCATACTCGAAAAGCTCACCGAATGTACAGAACTTGACAAAAACAACTTAATGAAAAATCTCAACAGCTGTACAATTGACAAAGTAAAATAACCAACTAAACACTAACCCAGTGACCACTGCTACGGTACAATAAAACACAAAGCAAAATATTTTATTTGAACTTCAGAATGAAAGAACAAAAGCCTCTCGTGTTTTCAGAAAGAAATCCTTGAAATATATTAACGTACACATTAACGTAAACATAAATTATGTACCATGCACAAATGAAGCATTATCATAGTATCATGACCAAACAAAATTCCAAACAAAAATATTACCGATTTTACTTAGAACAAAAGTGAATGGCTTGAAAAAATCATAACGACTTCGAAAAGTCAAATAAGACCAGATTTGATGTACAATAACAGAAAATGCAACTGCAACAAAGCTTTCAACAAAAACTGCATAAAGTAAACAACATGTACGAAAAATGCAAATTTACGAAAAAAGACACGGTGTACAAAAAGGGAGAAAAGTGTGCGTTTAAAACATCCGACTCTGCAACGAAGTCTGAAACAAAATACGATAGTCATCAACAATACATGATACCCTGCATGCAGAATGCAAAACTATTGAAATAATTTTGCGTGATGATAATGAGGAAAAAGCAATCAATTGTGTATTTTTTGTTATTGTTGCAGTTATTATTTTTCAAAATAATATCAGCTTATTTCATTCATTTTATGAATAGATTGCCTTTTCTCCTCAACCTGCTACATCTCTTCCTCTTAGTCCTTTTTGTTCATCGCTCTGATATAACCGTAATAGTTGACTGGGTGTAAAACACCAAATTCCCTGCTTTTTGTTCATCTCTTCGCTTGTTCAGTTCTTTTTCCAGTTCGGAAACATTTTGTATTCTCCGAAATATTCATTTTCTCAGCTCTTGTTTACTGTGCACCACAGACACAGTCTAATCTGTCTTACTGCAGGAGATATCATGAAGAACTGTACAATGGAGTCTAAAACAGCAAGTGCAAGAAGAAACATTTTCACACCGAATGGGAACATCAAATGAACGTGGCAAAATGAACCGCGAAGTAGTAAGGAATGACAACACCAGTCGATGATGCACAGAATGAACACCGAGGTGAATCTGGAAGTGATGCATCAAATGGATAAGACATGAAATGAACGAAACGGCCATTAATACATCAACGATGACTGAAATGAATAATGGAACACGACACATCAGAGGAACCAGTCAGTGAAACATCAAATGACACATTGAAAGAACCATCAAGTGATGCAAAATGACGAAGGGGTGGGGGAGTGGGGGGGTTGGAAACAACAACAACAACAAAAAATAGGCATCGTGGAATGAACTTTGAAGTGACGTTGCAAGGAATGCACAACACCAAAAGCAGCAACATGTGGGTACCTTCTTCGAACTCCTGAAGCTCATGCTCAACTGCAAGACAAATATGTTCGTTCAGTTACGTGTGAAAAAAAAAAAAAAAAAAAAAAAAAGGCCAATGACGTGATATGCTTACGCGATGACAGATCAGCGACAGCATTCGCTTCAAACGATGAGACGATGATGGATGAACCTAGGAAACCATGAATATGTCAAAATAAAACCAATGAACTTAAAACAGTGTGACATTTTCTGCTGTGATACAAGGATGGTCATTTATCGTTTGTTGGTGTAAAACTGTTGAAGTAGGAGCAGAGGGGTAGGGCCAAGGGGGAAAGGAATGAACGGAGAAAAAGCATGTGATATAATGAAGTATGTAAGAATTGTTGTGGCTGAATGCGCAGTGTCTTGTCGATTAGGGGTGGGGGGGGGGGGGGGGGGGGGTAGGGGGGAAGTAAGAAAATAGAGCGTGCATATATTGCATGAAAATCAAGAATAAAAGTTACCACAAAAAAAGAAAGAAGAAAAAAGGAAGAAGAAGGAGAAGAAGAGTGATAAAGAAATCATATTATGAACGAAGAGCAATGAAGCAGTTAAACCATACAACTCCAAAATCAGCTAAAAACTAATTTGGCTGGGGGGGGGGGGGGGGGGGGGAGAGAAGAAGAGAGAGAAAGAAAGAAAATAAAAGAAAAAAAATTCTTTCAAATTCCTTATGTGATATTCAGTGACAGATTATTTAATAGCTACAGAAAACAAAAGAATAAAAATTGTAAATAAACTTGAAAATAGCAGCAACCCGAAAAATTCGCTTCCTTTGTTGGCAAAAACAAAGCATAAGCTTATGACCCTTTTGAAATGCTGCATAAAAAATAAAAAATCCTATTTTGTCAGTTCATGGTTTGAAGCGGTCCAAAAACTAAAAACAAAACACAAAAATTTAAGGCTCAAAGCTACCCGCCCAAAAACGTATGCTCAGCCTTATCTCTCGAAGAGTCCACCTGCAGGTATAGCTAGGCTGTAAAGTGTTCGTTCTAACCTTCTGAGGACGCCTCATACTTCACGCCAAAATATGAGGCCACATCCTCATCTTCATCCGGAGGGGTACTGAGGTCCTCCGTGATAGTTATGACCGGAGTGTCAGTGTCTGCTTCCCTGCTGTCTGCTGCTACTGCTGCCAAAACAAAGTCAACCAATGCAACCAAATGCGCTAAGAAACAAATCTCGGACAACACAAAAGACAGACGAGGACTAGCGTAGAGGGTGAAGGACCCTGATGGCTACCAAGGAATAGAGTGAGGACACCAAAAAATGAGGGCAAGAGAAGTGGCATATAAACTCCATGGCATAAAAGTAAGAACAACGTGCAACAAAAATGTGACCAAGGAAGAGAACATACAGAGGGACGAGTTCGCTACAAACAACGAGCACAGGGCTGTATGTATGTGTGTGAGTGTGACAGAGAGGAGCAGTATGGGGTGGGGGGTGGGAGGTGGGGGCAGAGGCCTATGTGTGTTAGACAGGGGGAGAGGGAAGAGAGAGGGGGAGACAAGGGAGAGACAGAGAGGAGAGTGGGGAGAGAGAGGGGGAGAAGAGAGAGGGAGGAGACGGAGAGTGAGAGAGAGATGCAGCAATAACATCAATCACTGTCGTATATTGTACTCATCAAATGGTGTACGAAAGGAACCACTGAATGCAAACAAAGGTGTTCATCTACCATAGGCTTCACATGCAGGCGAAACACACAGAATGCAAAATTCAAAGCAAACTGTGAAAATTTCGAAAGCAAACAACAGAATTTGTCGTAAATGTGTGAACTCAAGCTTATCACGACAGTACAAGAAACATATATATGTATATATGGTTTGCATTTTAAACTGATATGCCTAGTTCTGCAACTAAGTCTTCGATCTGAAAAGCTTTGACAGACTTTTCTGCAAAACAAAAAAATCAGAAAAGAAGATTACTGTGGAAAATAACTATGCATTGTTGTTGCATGCAACACAATGTCTGCTGTATAGCTAATACAAATCAGTGGAGAGTGTTTCAAGATGTGCTCTTTAGTTTCAGAGTTATGTTGCTTTCTGTCCAGTTTCAGTCTCTCCAAATTACAGTACATTATACAGTTACAAATCAGTGGAATGTGTTTCAAGATGTTCTCTTTAGTTTCATAGTTATGTTGCCTTCTGTCCAGTTCCAGTCTCTCCAAATTACAGTACAGTCTACAGCTACTGGGTGACACCGTGGTTATTACAACAGGGTAATACAAACACATGTAGTTAGGTTCTTGTCTATTGCACACACACACACACACACACTCTCTCTCTCTCTCTCTCTCTCTCTCGCATACTCAGCAACATCTTTTATGATTAAATGTACCATATTTATTGACACAACATCCAATACTACATGACGTTGGATTAGATGAAGACCGGACAGTTAAAAGACTAACCAGACCAGGATAAAACGACTGGGTATCCAAAGAAGGAAAATCTGGCGTAAGTGACTGCTCTGGTGTCATACCACATACAGCCAAGTGCAACCAAATCAGTTTAACAGGGAAATGTCAACTAGAGTTAGACCCACATTTATTTTACGCTACGTTACGTCACAGGTGAAGGGAAGTTTGTTATTAAACAACAACAGTCATACGCTATACCCAAAGTACGCTGTCTATTTCACACGAGACTACACACCAGTTTGAACGAAACAATAAATGCCCATTGTTAGACCGTTACCGTAACTGACACGGTCAAACCCAAACCTATACCCCCCAAGAACAGGCAGGAGGTATACCGACAGCAACACAGAAGAGAAGTGAGTTCTACGCGGACTCATGCATGTCGCCCACTACTGGGTACAATTCGGCATTCATACTGCATGGTCAGTGCCAGTCCAGCTGGGAGGATGAGTGGCTCGACTCATGCTGCCCACCTGAAGACCCCATGAGGTCGTCTGCCGTGAAGGTCACCTTCTTCACCTGCCTCTTCACCAGACCCGTGTCCGACAGCTCGCGGATGTTGGGGGTAGTCTCGCTCTCGGCGCGTGCTGCAGTGGGTACATAGCGTCATTGCCTTATCTTACGCTTGGCCGTTTTTTTCCCTTTGTCAGAAAAAGTTACAGTGGACCCTGGCCTGGTTTCATATGTGTGTATGCGTGCGAGTGTGCACACGTGCGAGTGTGTGCGTGGCGTGGTGATGAGCCCCTTGTCAAATCAGGTTATAGTGGACCCTGGCCTGGTTTCCCAGTGCTATCCCAAACTGCGATCGTTTGATTTTAACAATGAACACAAGTCAGTCTTTCTAGAAAATTCAGCAAAGCCATGATCTGATTCAGAGTTCATTCCAGAATGTTATTCTTTGACTGCAATGGGTACTGCCACTTGCACCGATGAAGAGCACGTATAGTATCGGTCACCAAGTCCCAATGCGAGCCTCTTAACGACAGACATCAGGCTTGTTGGCCGATATTAGTGTGCATTGTGATAGAACTCAGGTTTGTTTTTTGTTGTTATTTTTTTGGTTTTGTTTGTGTGTGTGTGTGTTTTTCTCCGTTTATTTAGATAAACTATAAAGTAACATAGCAAAGTACACTGCCATAGGCCTAACAGAAAACTTCATACAGAAGCATCCACTGGCTTAAGTCGTAGATGGTAGCACTGTGCAGGTTACGTTTCCTGTGACGTGCAATGGTGTTAAGTTTACCGTCCTACACCGTTATAAAGCTCTGATTGTTCCGACAGGATCTGGTGAGTGTGTGCAACAGCCTGGCCACACTCCAAGTAGCGACGCTGGCATACTCTCCACTCGCGGGAAGGTAAGCCAGCGGTCGCCGCGTGAACCCGACATGACTCTGATCACCAGCCACATGATTGTGGCCGTCTGGTGTGGAATGTTATCACACTCGTCTCGTTCTGTGGCTGTAGGTGAACTGACATGTGACTGCAGTATTTTTGTTTTTATTATTTTGTCTTACTAAGTTGGACAGTACGAATCCAACACCACTGGAATCGAGATTAATCAGTCAATAGTGTATGCTGTAGTCTACAGCTTCAGCTTAACCTGTGTCGTTTATGCAGAGTACTTGTTTTTTGTTGTTGTTTTTAACGATTTTTCTTCTTCTTTTTTTTGCTCGCCCCAGTTGCAATATTACATGCCAGAGCATTACCTACATGCTTCTACGAAAGATGGTCATGGTTTGTGAAGACAACATCCATCCTTTGGAATACACATACAGAGGAGGTTGATTGTGTCTTCAAAAACCAGTAGTAGTTGGGATCATTTTCTCCCAAAACCACCCCAGCGTATTATGGTGCTGAAGTCACTGTCACAGGTCTGGCCTACGATCCAAGGCGGTAAGGACACCTCAAAGTGCTCCTATCCGAGCGTTGCCCTAAACACGAAGTTTATAAATGAATGGTGAATCATTCTGGTTGCTCTACCCATGCCTAGCTAACCAGTCGATATTTCTGTGCGTACTCGTTTGTTGTCTTTCTTCTTAAAATAAATAAATATATGTAATCATTTTATTTTGATGATGCTTCTTTCTGTGTGCAGATTCTTTTTAGTGGCATCATTTCACTACACGTTAGCAAACAAATGAATTAATGATGTGCGTGCGTCTCAGATGGAACTTGAAAGTGAACGACACTATTAGTAAAATGTCAACAGTGGTTACTGCAGTGTATCCTGTGCGTGCGCGCGCGCGTACTCAAGTATCTTAAAACATTTACATCGCTCATTTTTGTCCATTTTAACGGTTTACAAGTTTATTCTTAATTCTATTTGCGGATGTACTAATCGTAAAGGTTAATAATACATATGTCAGTTTGCTTCTTTTCTAGTAATCGTACAGGCAAGGTTAATAGCCCCCCCATATTCTTAGAGGCAAAGTGAACGTGCTCTTTATCTCTCTCGGAGATAGTTCTTGAAATCAACGTCCAGTCCACCACACGTGGTCATCTCAAGACGATTTCAGAGAGATTAGGTGCGTACGTACAAGTACTGCTTGCACTAGGTACGGCTCTACAGGTCCATGCACAAAGTGATTCCAATACAACTCACCTTCGTTACGGGGGTGGGTATAAAATACACGCTATCATATTCCCGTATCACGGTTAATGTTTGTTTCGCGTGTGGTAACTTTTCCCTTATCGCATGCACGATACAAAATACGTCCTTGTCTTCGGTTTCACGGAACTGACAAAGACTGTTAGACAATTGACATTACCTAGACCACAGTGGACAAAACAGAGAAACGAATCACAACACACAAATGCCCTCCTGTTCTCTTTTTCGTAGCAGAAACGTTGTGGATCGTCTGCTGCTAGGAAAACTGTCGAGCTACAAAACCCACGGCATACACAACTCCAGCAGCACACTCTACTTCAGACTGCGAGAACCATGCAGTCAATCTTCCAAGCGACGAGGTCAGCGTCCTCTGCGTAGACACGTGTCCCCGCACTTTGTCCGAAAATCATCCAAGCCTTCGTAATTATCGGATACGGCCGTTGAAAACATCCGTTTGACTTTTCTCGGAGCATACCAGTGCATGATCCAGTGTACGTGTGTATTTCACCACTGAATCTCTCCGGGGGACAGAAAAAAAAAAGAAAAAAAAAAAACTCGTATGTAAATAACGTCACTCCCACAAAGACCTGAACACGCCAAAGAGAGAGAAAGAGAGCAAAATTAAGGTTAGCAAGCATTGCATCAGTTACCTTGTAGCAACTTCAGTACTACATACGCTACAGCCCTGCTACCACTGAACCACCCACGCTCACAGCAACACCTCATGCGGGCTGCTTTAAGAGCAGATCAACAGAAGAACAGAATATTTCCCTTCGCATCCACGCTAGAAATTAAGCAAACCCGAAGAGCAAAAAACCCCGCGACTTGCTCTAGCAGCAGGTCGAAATACTGTATTATGCTAAAGGTGGTGGGGGGAGGCCGCAAGCGGGTTTACCTTCAGTGTCCTCCAGGGTCAGCTGCCCCTTGGCAATCATGTCCTCAACGACGTCCATTGTGGACTCCACTACACCCTGGCTGGTCGCCGGCACCACCGTCTCGCTGCCGAAGTCGTACATATTTGCGCTGCCGTCCACCTCGCTGCCGTGCTGGTACGACACCAGCTTAGCCGTAGCTGTGGCAGGGCCCTCTCCCTCTGCCCCCTCCTCCCCTATCGCCTGCTGCTCCGCCTCCTTTGCCGCCTGCTGCTTCATCTCCACCTCCTCCTCGTAATCGGAATCCAAGCCCGCTACGAAGGCCGACTCTGTGCCTGGGATCACCTCCTCGATCTCGTACTCCTCCTCAGTCTTGCCGTGCTCCTCGTCGAAAGACTCGTGGTGCATCTTTATGAGGTGCACCATGCGGCTCATCACCACCTGCTTCTTCACTTTGGAGCCGTCGGGGAGCACCTCCTCGATTTCTTCAGTATCCTGCACCAGTTTGGGAGGCTGTTCGTACATTTCCAGGACATCCTTCTTGACGGCGCTGCCAGGTACCTCCTCGTCCCCTTCGTACACCTCTTCCTCCCCGGTCTGGGAGGCGAGGGAGCGGTGGACGTGCTTCACCTTGTGGTGCACCACTTCGTGGACGGAGTGAATCGTGCCGTCCGGCAGGATCTCCGTTTCGTCCTTCACGTCCACCTCCTCTCGCTCGGGCTCCTCGCGCGTCACCTCTTCCATCTCTCCTCGGCGTACCCGGCGTGTAACCACTTTTTTCCCGTCAGGCAGGGTCTCTTCAACGACACTTTCCCCAGAGGGTACTGAGGAATCGAAAACTGCAAGCAAGAGACAAGGAAGAGTGAGGGCAGCGCAGACGAGCGACCCGCTCCGCTCTCCACCGCTGCCGCTGCTAAAAGAGGACGTGCAAAACTAGCTCCCTAGCGCCACTCCACTACCACACAAACAAGTGTTACCACTGCCACAGACCCGTCACAAAGCACAACCATCAGACAGCACACGCTACAGGAGCAAACCTTCAAGAGGAGAAGAGAGAGTTCTAGCAGAGTTGTACGAGCAGCAGCTTCAGCCCCAGTGTTGAAAGACTCCACGGTGATTTGGTTAATGGTTAGTACCCAAATTCAAACACAGAACGCTGCAGAACAGGCGTGAGAAACCCATGTTAGTGAGCACTAAACGCGTTAGTAAAGAGGAGATTATGTTAGCATCGTTTGCGGTTCGCGGTACGTATTTAAAGCCAAAATGCACGGCGATCCTCTCTTCTCCGCATGCAAATTTGCACTGCCCTTTTTTTTTCTTTCTTTTTTCCAGTGCACTACCCCCCAACCATCCATGCTTCACCACCAACACCGCAGCATGCATTAATTAGCCAGTGCAGCTAACTGCAACTGGGAAAGCACTATTTCCTATGGGGGGACTTTCCCCAACGGTTGGGGGGGAAGGGGGGGGCTTTAGGCCTGGAAAAGCGACTATACATGATGCGTTTTCAGGGATAGAATCAAACTGCTAATATCACAACCCACTCTAGTGTCACACGTCAAGTTGAAACCACACCACATTCGACGTCCCAAAAGCATGCTGAAACGGGGAAAACAACTACTGAGAGCATCTTCTGAAGCTTGTCCTGGTACGATGACTCTCCAGCTACCTGGGCTCCGAGCAGCAGTTTGTTTTGCGGAAGAGAGGTTCGATAGAAAGGATACATGTTCACAAGCTTTACAAGCGCAGATGTGACAGAGCGGCGAGCTAAATGTCTGACTTTATTTTTCATAAACTGTACAGATACATGAAATCGTTTCCAGTTGTAACCATACTTGGGAAGTATTCATTCATTCATTTAGTGATCAAAATATATAACAGATCACGGTTGAGTGCTTTTTAGTCATTTTCCGTTCAGAATGCTGGCACTGTCAGTCCTGTTCTAGATCTCTCTTGTTGCTTGGGTTTACTGGATTTAAAGATGCACAAACGCAGAATGTCGTCCTGTCAAGTCATATAACACGACATGTGCATTTGCACAAGATGTGCTAATGTGACTGAATATTTATTAAACGGTCAAGTCCACAAACCAAAGCCATCCGTTATGCTAATGTGATTGTACAGTTATTAAACAATCTAGCCCCCTAAGTGAAGACGGTCGAATTATAATTTACAAAATAGACCATTCCGTTGAGAAGACTCCACACATCGCTGCAATGACTACTAAAAGACAATGAAGGATCTCAATACGTGTTGTTCTGGAACTCGTCAATGATTTGAGACAAGGAGAGAATATCTAGATTTTCTAAGGATACCCGAAGAATTCTAATGCGAGCAGAAACTGATAGTCAACATTCTGCTGCCACCATCTCAGTGCTGGATACATAGTAAGCGTTCATTACATTGCGTCACAAGTCGTCAGTCATCAAGTAAAGTATGTTTTTTGTGTTCATTCAGAATCTGACACAGTGGTGTAGTGAATGTGAAGTAGTGTGTGCGTGACATGTGCCTCTCAGTTGTAAACAGTGTGGTAACATTAACACAAAACGAAACAATTAAAAGGACGACTGACTGAATAAAAACACTAACAATTGTTTATATGTATTATTATTAAAATGCGTAAAATAATTTTGCAAAACACATCAACAGAAGAGAAGCAGGAATACGAAAACACATGGGGGAAAAGAAAAAAAACGCACATTCACCAAAAAAGCTCATTAAGTCAAATAATATGGGGAAAAAGAAGAAAAAACAAAACAAAAAACAAAAAAACTATTTTGAATCTGACATTACAAACTTCGAAAGAAAATCAAAAGCAACTGACAGTTTGATCAGATCAACTTTTCTATTCTCTCTCAAAAAAAGTACTAAAAGGGGACCACACATATCTGTCAAAATATACAGACCTATCCTGTTGTCATGGTGACGCACACATCTCTGGTAATGTTAAGTGAGTCAGTTACACATCACGATGTGGATATTTTCCAAGAAAGCATCAGTCATCTTCTCCCACAATATATGTTTTTTCTCTCTCTCCATTTTCTTCTTCTTTTTGTTGTTATTAAAGAAACGATTATCATGCGTAGAGCAGTCATCTTTATCCTTGGAAGTGGCCATTACTCCAGTTATGTTACCAGAGGCTTGAGGGAAGAAGAAAAAATCACTCCAATAAAAGTGTTTTATCTATAGGTAGCAATTCATATATAATTTGTTTATTCCTGTGCGGTTTATATTCTACTGTAGCACTAGCGCTGTATACAAGAGGAGAATACAGGCATAAGCATTCATTTTTTTTAAATGGCTGAATATACACGTTTCTTTTTTTGGTGAATGTTGCCAATTATTAGCACCAATTTTCACACAGTACGCGTTCAGCAAAACATCTAAATTTCAGATCCTGTATAAAACTATGTTTATTAAGCGCAACAGTGCACAGTTCATTCGGTCTCCACTTTTTTGTGTGATACAAACATTTAGCTCTATTTAACATGTGACACAAACACTTCTTAATCACAAAAACTGCAGACATCAAGCTAACTGGCAAACAAACAGAAATAAAAGTAATGACGACATGGCATGCAACATAAAACATGCTACCAAAACAAAAACAAAACAAAGAAAAAAGACCAAAACCTCAGAAGGTGTTCAGTTAAAATATTGCTATTAGCAAAAATGTCAACACCAAACAAGCAACAACAATGTCACTCATAATTATGAAGTCAACTTTGGTTAAACAGACAACAGAATGTTGGCGAAAGGGGGAGCGCGAAAGGACAGAAATGACATCAAGTTAGCTCTACAGTAAACATATACAAAGGTCGTCATTTCAACAGTGGAATAACCCTGGAACGAGACCATCTGGAGTAAATACCAGACTGAACGCAAGACCGTTTGGACTGGGCTAGAAAGGCCTCGACCTCCTCAAACGGGTCTATACTGCAGTACCTTCTTCCGCGGCCTCGCCAGGAAGGCCCTGGTCCTCGGCTTTTCCAGGTGGCGCTGCTGACGGCAAATAATCCTTCAAGGTGACTTTGAAACCGACTTCCCGCTCAGGGGTTTCCTCACGAGACAGTACGCGGCTGACGACGGCAACAGTTTCCTCTCGTCTGTCAACAAAATCTTCCTCTCCCATTTCTGCCTTCAGTTCAAAGTCTCTAGCCTCCAAGTCTCGGTACTGCTCCTCTTCTTTGATGAAATCTTCGGGCAAGGTGGGTTCCGGAACGGGCGAGGGTTCCTCCTGGTAGGAACCCTCTGACATAGGGCTCTGACCTTGGTCTGACAAGGTTCCGCTCTCGTCCCGCTGCCCCAGAGGGCGGCTGAAGGCCACTTCTGAGCGCACGGGAAGCACCTTGCCATCGACGTCACTGCCATAGCTGGGTGGCTGAGCAATCACTGAAAAGTGGATCATGGGGTTGGAAATGAGGATTACCTTCTAACACTCACTCACATCACATGTCAAAGCTACCTGAAACAAGACAGCTGGAAAGAGTGGCTCGGAGTGTAGCGGATAAAAAGAGCGGTCAAATGAAAGCGACAAGAAGTCTTAGCTGCTTTCTAGGAAGCTCTCAAACAACGCCTGTAGCATGCAGGTGGATACTGAAGGCTCGTCCACGTACAGAAATCCATAATACACCAGACCACACAAAAATATCAAGCAAAATCCTGCCTCTATTACAGACACTGCAAGAGCCAGTTCACTATAAAATTAAAATTAAATATATGGACGTTTTTAGTACAACGGCTCCCTTTACGTAATGAAATATACATGTAGAATAAATACTCTCCCTCCAAACTGATGTTAAAATCACTGTGAGAAAATGTATTATTGTGCTCTAATGTTTTGCCGGTATATATACAAGCAGACATGCCAACTGAATATACATGTAAATTAAAACTTGTTAATTGTAATACAGTGAAACAGATTGGCAATGGATTAGTTCGGATAAAATGGTTTAAAACCCCATTTTAAGCTTAAAGTAGCAGATGAAGCAATTTTTCTCTTAAAAATCATATGCAGAGAATTTGGCAAAAAGCAAGATGATGTAATGCGTTGCGATCATTGGCTATCGAAACATCGCTTGATGCAAAATATAGGCTACTGATACACGAATGTTTTGAAGCAAGGCATGACATAGGTATATCTCAAAGTATAATCATACACTATTATTGGTTAGTATCGTTGGATGTTTCAAGCGTTATGTGTTTGAAATACAATTTAAAAAGCACTGCACTTTGCCTCTAAGATTTTGTTTGAAATGTGTGTTGTCTTGGACAACTTAAAACCTGGCCCATTTTTTGGTTTACCATCACTGTCTAATACAGTGAGTTGACATTATACTTAGTGCTACATAACTACTTTGTCAAGGCAGAGTTTGGCTCTTGTAATCAATGTACTTAACGACATTTTAATAGAAACCAAATACCATCAAACACAGCAACGTACACGTAACATGTATCTAAGTACACTGCACAGAAAGAAAGAAACGACACATTTGCAAAGTTACTAATGTTTTATTGACAGCACAATGAACCAAGGTAATAAATACAGCAGCATGCCTTTACAGTTTACACTTTCATGCATGTTAACGAAATTTTCTCATTGAAGAAAAAATCACATCAGCTGGACAAGAAAACAAAAAAACAGAACTGAAATTACTCACATTTAACAAAACCAGAAGTTGAACAGGTCTTAAGATGTATCCAGCACTGATTGATTTCTCCAAATATTATATCCAATCCAGAATATACCCTAGTTTTAGACTCAGCCATAAGCAAAGGTTGTATTTGCCTGTAGTTTCTGTGTGCTGCAAGCAATTTGCGATGCCATTGGTGTATGAAGGCATATACGTGGTTAGGCAAGTGTATCCCACCTTAGCACAGCAGTGATTTTAGTCAAAAGTCATGTCAAAGGTCTGATGTCAGAGGACAATGGTCACAAGATAGCTCTCTGTTAGTTGACTTCTGAGCACAGCAAAAAAACAAGGGAAAAAAGTGAGACAAAAAATACAGAAGAAAAAGAAATAGAGAAAATCCCAAAAGCAAGCAGTGCAACGTACATGTATATGAATGATTTATTGCCAACAAAAGCAAAGAAAAGCAATGACGTTCTAATCTACAGCAGTGACGAAAAGTGACTGAACTGTGTAACTGAGCCTGCAATTCAACTGAACACAACCAATGAAACACAACCAAACTTCACAACCCGCCACATATGCCATACAACAAACTCATGTGCTGGCTAAATTTTCCACTAAAGTGTCCCAAGAAAAGACCTTGACAAATGCAGGAGTGACGATGGGTGGTCATGGATGGGCAAAGTGCATACTGATTTAGTCTTTAACGCTTTGTCCATCTCTGTAGCTTATTGACAAAATAACAAAAAGGAGAAAACAGAGACAATGTCTTCTGTCAGACAAGCCTTTTTTCTTTCTTTTTTTGTCTGTTATACACAACACACCCACACTCTTCTAACTTCTCCCAGGAAGATACCTGTCACTGGAAAATTAGAAGCACCGAGGTACATTATTACCCTCTCTTATGCACTTTTCTACACAGAGATCCAAAATTCATACAGACAGCTAAAAGGAAATACATCACATGCTTTATTCAGCTTTCAAAATAATCCATAATGCACCTTTCACCACAAAAAGGGCAGATAAGCAACGAATGTAGTCATCTTAACATCTGAGGAAGTTATCCCATAAATCAAAGGGTTTCCAAAGTACTTGAAACTTAGCCAGCACATCAGCAACTGAAAGAAATTCGCACTTCAGCTTACTCATCCATAGTAATAACAACATTGTCCTGGTGACTCACTGTGAAAGTCTGATCAATTGCCAATTTTTCACCAAATTTCTCATCAACTAGCCTTCTGGCAGGCAACTTGTCTTGTTGCTTTTTCCCTTTGATCAGCCAGACTACAAACTTGGGAGCTGTATTTAAGCAAAATGAAAGGGTACTTGGGGGGGGGGGGGGGGGGGGGGGGGATGAGTGTACAAGTATGAATTTCTTTGAGAGAAAAAAAAAAAAAAAAAAATCAGTGATGGAAGATCTATTTAAAAACACATTTAATGATTTTCTATTACATCAAACTGTTCTCACTGAACACAAGCCTGAAATAATTTAAAGGTAAATATCAACAATAAACTGTACAAAACAAGAACCAAGTACACATGAAACAAAGCAAGAAAAAGTGCTGAAAACTACATGTGGACTAGTGGCACAAGAAATAAATATTGCGAGAGCTCCTTAGATTTCAAGACAAAGACAGTGCCAGGTAATAACTAGCAAACTTTACCTAGTCCAACCAACCATTTGGAAAACGAACAAGTAATACATAAGCAAATGTCATGTGTTTTGCTGGGCTAATCTTTAACAGAAACCACATCAAGGCATACATGCGTAAAGAAAAGAAAACTGAAAATTGCACCGTGTAGGAAAATAATGTTATGAGCAATGTGCAGTAATACAGGAACTTGGCTACAATTGTAAATAATGAGAGACTAGATAAAGAAAATGAAATCTGGCCAAGAAACTGGATCAGCCACATTACACACAAATGCAATGGGCTTTTCTGCATTAAAACACATCTCATTCTGCCCCTGTAACATTCAGTCAGTATCCCCTAAAAACAAAAACAAAATGAACAACAACAAAAACAACCTCTAATCGAACTGGCAGGAACCCCAAAATAAACATACATTTTGGATGTTCAACAACAATATTACTTACTCATTAACCTAATAAAAATATGGTGGAAAAGAATCCCCCCATATTATGACGAAGTACCCTTGTCCTGCCCACATGCAAAGCTAAATCTCCTGGTTACTGTTGGAATTTGCGCTTCATCCAGATAGTGACCAGGGAGGAGGAAATATCAATGTTGCATAGTGAATGGAGGGGCAAGGGGGATGGACACGCCAATACATGTACAGGGGGAGCTGCTACACACCCTGGTCGCTGAAGTCGGGTTCTGAAGCAAGCCGTGTAGCTGCTTCTGCTGCCAAACTCGGTGCTGGCACCTCTGCAACACACAGTGAGTAAGGTCAGTCTAATGTACACAATGCAAACAAAATCGCTTAACTTTATGCAGCTCTACTTGTATGTAACTATCTGTAATGTCCTTTTGTTTTTACAACACCAAGGCAAATTCCTAATGTGCGTTTTATATATGTAATGATAACAAAGTACAGTTGTTATTATTATCACTTTGAATTTGACACACTCTATATTATATATAGTTTGCTTTGAGTTAGAAAACAGCTCCTATTGAACGACAGCAGGAAACTGCTGAATCTTTACCAGAGTTAATTTTCCTCCTGATCACAACTGCCGTAAAACACAGTATGTCCTGACAATACAAAATAATGCACAAAGAACACTTAACACAATATGTCCTGACAATACAAAATAATGCACAAAGAACACTTAACAAGATAATCAGTCCAAAATGTATAAGGGTACACAACTTGCTTTATGCTCTGACTGAAAAGTTACCAAAACTGTAATGATTACTACAAAGTACAATAAATGAAATCAGATGAGTGGAGCAAAATGATAGTCTACCAACATAAATCAAATCCATAATTATAATGAATATTCGACATTTTCTCATTAAAAGCCTATCTTTGCTTTGTTGACATTATTCTGAACTTTCTTTTGTTACTTAAATCAGCTGCATCAGTACATCACAATGTACTTGCTGCATCTGCTCTCTCTAAAATCTGCTAGATTAAAATTAAAGTTTCTGTATTTACCAGCCTGTCTAATGGAACTGCCTCTTAAGGGATGAAAAATGTTACTGAACTGAACTGAATGACATGGAATCACATAAACATTAGTAACACGTAACCAGTGACAACTAGAAAACAATGAGAGTAAATGCTCAGTTGAATGACTGCTCTGTCTGGAATCTGCAAGACTAGCATTATGACATGAAATCACATACAGGTCAGTAACACCCACTAACAACCCAAATCAGTGACACCTTGAAAACAAGGGCAACAAATGCTCAGCTGACTCACAATCAAAATGGGAACACAAAGTACAGTGTTTTTCTCACTTTTGTGGCCATAAAGATGGGTCAAAAACCAGTAATGAGCAAAGCTTCTCTACATGCAGTTATCTATCAAGGTAGGTTGAAAGATTAGACTAAAACAATGTTTGAAAAAAGCCACTGTTTTTGCCGTGTCCACATATATGTCAGTACACATCAGTCAGGAAACTCATTCTGTGCACTGTCATGTCCATGTTTGTATGAACCATATAAAGGCTGAACTTCATCAGACAAAAATTCACAGAGAAAATACACACTTGCTGTTTCCCCTTTTAAGCCCATGAGACTTTGAAATCAGTTCAAGTTCACAAAAAAGGGTACTAAACTGTGAAGTTCAGAGGAGACTATCACCATCTAAATCTCAACGAAAGACATTGCTTATGTAATTTTTGGAAAAAATATCACAGAAGTATTTGCCACAGTGTGTTGTTTCTGTCATCAGCCTGCTGGATAGGTACTCATCATTACATAGACTCCAAGACTCCCAAGACTTTCAGGGCAGCCAAAGTAAGCCCACTTGCCCTTCATTTCAGTGACAAAATATATATATATGACAAAAGAATGGGTCATTCAAAAGACAGTATCAGTTCAAGAAGTGACACATGAGAAAATGCAAGGACAGATGTTACCAATGAGATACATGTCAAACTGAAAAAGAAATGGTACTTTAAGAGCAATACAGGGAAACTAGGAACCACTAACACGAAGTGATGAATGAAAGTTGGTATTTGCTCACAAACTGGATTTGAACACTTTGGCATCATAGTGTTCAGCATTTTTTTTTAAAGGAAATATGTGAAAACATACAAAATCAGTTGTTGTTTTTCCTCATGCTCTTACGGAGTCCAAGAAACTCACAACATTAAGTTTTGTGCCATGACCAGCTGACTGGCCTAATGCCAAACATTACAAAACAAGGATGCTACATTCACCAAAGATCAAGATCCAGTTTGTGTCAAGTTAAAAAAAAGTTTATATTAAGGGGATGGAGATACAATGGACAAATTGCAGAGAGAGAGAGAGAGAGAGAGAGAGAGAGAGGGGAAGAAAAAGAAAAGTGGACCCTGCTGACGGAAAGAAAAATCATATGTGTGCATTCACCAAAACTTTCATGTACGTAAATCTTCTGCACATAGTGCTTTAAAAGAATAATGAGTACACTTTGATATTTCCTCACAGTCTTGTAAAACAGATCACAATGAGTGATAATGGCACAGCTGCCTTTGACACCAAACAACATGATCATAAGTCATGACAATTTTATTTTATTTTAAATTGCAAACACCTGCCCATGCACCCCACTCCTTCCCCCAAGTGACCCCCACACACTAAGCTCAAGCTGCTAGTTGTTTTTAGACTTGTTTAACACCAAGTTGTCTCTGAAAAAGTTCTGGAGATACCCAAGATCCTGAAGTTGTGGAAAGAGGGAGTCTACACCTAACACTACATACACTCGTAACTGTCACCACCAGAATGGTTCTGCATTATGAATGGTCCACAACTTCCACAGTTTCCAGAACTTCACATGCAAAGACTGTTTTAACAGACACAATGCATATAATGCATATGTATGGAGGATTACCACCCTCCAACCCCGCCCCCCTCCCAATACTGATGAAGCAGAGAGAGAACAAAGAATAATGAAAGATGAAAAATGAGGCAGAGGTAAAACATATCAGGACCAAGAAGGGAAAAAACAAAACAAAAAAACTGAGGGATTATGATTACATGAAGCAAGTGACTTGACACCAGCAATTGAGACTGACAGCCAAAGGAATTCTTTAAAGTATCCATTGTTAGTGTCAACTTACTTATTTTTGCAGGAAAGGACAACAGACATTATTAATTAATGAAGATAAACTGGAGGGAAAAATAGAGGTGATACATGGGAGGGAGTGAAAGATTTATGGTAGTGAGAAGACTACCAAAAATGAAGCACCACATTACCAAGTGCTTGGAATGAAAATAAAGAGGGAACAAGAAACCATGAAATAAAAGTTTAAAAAAATGTGAAAACACCGAAAGCTGCAGCCATGGGTCCATGTGGAGCATACAACATGAAGTACCTTCAATGAGCTCAATGTTTTCTGAGGTACCCTCAGGAGTGATTCTAGTTGTTTTCTTATAGTGTTTCCATGTTTTTCCTCCGTCGTCTGATGTTTGGAATGTCTCTACTATTTCTGTGTACTCTTCTGTTCTTTCCTCCTCGTACTCCTCTGTTAAAGCCGCATGCCAAACAGAAAGGGTTACAGCCATGCATGAAATCAGTAACAGTATGGTATGACCTGTATGGATGAAATAATACATCAGGGGGTAACGCAATGACTGGGTAAATAGCAGAATGCTGACAAAACACATTCAAAAACTTGATGTGCAAATAAGTGTTAGAAAATGAACACGGAAGATGATGAGATGATGGTTAATGAAAATTTCATATCATAAAATTCAAGCTGAGGGCAAAGATGGGAGATGTAAATGGGTGTATGATGTAAACATGGTGGTGGGGGTGGGGGGGGGGGGGGGGAGGCAGAGATCAACAGATTCAAAATACTGACAAATCCAGCACAAATACTGATACAAGTCACAAATGTCTTAATGCATTACTCTGTACAAGTCAACATGTAACCACTACCACCCCCAACACACACACACCCAAGCAACATTACATTCTTATTTTAGAAAATGTTTCAATGAACAACACAGCCACATGATGTACCCAATTATGGTGTTGAATACATCATCACTGATGTCTCAGTGAAACAATACAACTGCGTAAAGTAGGTATCCATTCTAAAATGGAACATAACTAAGCATGTGTATACAGCTGTGGTTAACAAAAAATCTGAAAGTCTTAAAATGAACTTTTACCCTAAACACAAATAGCCCGTCCCCCCATTCCAGTTTGTGTTACACCAAGTTCAGACAGCATATAAAGACTTCAGACACCATAAAAAGTGACACATGAGGCACATGCCATGCAGAAAGAGAGCACACACACACACACACACACAAAACTGCCATGTTTACCAGCACACAGACTGCACAGACATAACACCACCATGTTCACAAAAACTTCCAAGTTTGTAAATTCATACCAACAAAAATCAAAACACATGGCACCACGCATCCTTAAAAATATACACAAAGCTAATATCTAAGTATTGTTTTAAGTGAAAGTAACACTGACGATAAAATTCCACTAAAAACCATGCCAGCTGATCCAAGCAGCCGATTCTGAAACTCAGGCTAAGGGTCAAGGTCATCAAAGTGTTGTTAGGTCTGAGAAACACAGAAAACCTACACCAAGTGACCAAAAAAAAGTCTAGTTCTACAAACACTTTCCTGGAAGACATTAAACTAACAGTTTACACTTACTTGTTCAAAAAGACCTTCAGTTGGAATGTTCTCAAAGAATACAGTGCACACACACACAAAACACACACAGGTTGGAAATGAAATTTACAGCAATGCTCCTCTCTGTGTGTGGAGCGAACTCTGTTCAACCCACACACACTGCAAGTGGTTCAGAACTGGCACACAGCACTGCGCAACAGTCTGGGTGTGGGAGGTGGTGTGTGTGTGTGGGGGTGGGGGGGTGGGGGGGTGGCTGTGGTGCCAGGGCATCATGTTGTTCACACAGACCCAACTCTCTAGCATCACAAATAGCATTCCTCTCCTGCCAGTGTACCCCCAATGACAGCTGAATGTCAAGTTCTTGCTGTAAGCCTGCTCATTAAGTACTGTTCATAGTCATTCTGTTACAATTCACATCTTGAGGTATGTGGACCCTGTACCTTTTATAAACTTTTTGTTTGCTTTTTGGTCTTGTATGCTTCAGATGTTAGCTCTTTCTATATTATTATCTGCCTTCTTTGCAAGCTTGTTTCTACAAGCCTAATTCTGATTTAGCAGAAGAAAATAAACTGGACTAAATAGTGGCAAAATAAGTAAACGTGGACATTTTTCTCTGTTCTGGCATATTTATTTATTTACGTACAGACAATGTCAGAAGACTGTTGCAATTGTGCAAGCTGTTTGGAGTGCTAACACACTTAATAAGCAAATATAAAAAAAAAAAAAAAAAAAAAGGTAACAAGATTCTAAAAGTAAAAAGCTGAAGCATATGATTGCTTTACAAACACGAAATTATACGTCACGGGCACACACATATCAGTTATGTTTCATGCACATATGCAGAGTATCATACACATGTTACAAGCAAAAAGCATGCCACAGAAAGCTTTACACAATTACACATATACATGTTCAGCAAAGATAGTGGGTCCACACAACACTTGGTATATTTGTGTGAGTAAAATGAACACAAAAGTTGCTGTAATTGTTTTGAAATCTCATCATCCGCAATAAGCTGATGTTAACCTATGAAAGCGGTCTCTTCAGCAGAATATACATGTTAGCTGTCTCAGAGCAATTACTCGTCAGAAAAGTGGGCCTCAGTGTTGCAAGGCATTGCACTGTTTCTGTACATCTACCTGTGTGCAAACCTTTCATTGGACAATCCACACCACAGAACTGAAGTTACTGCATGGGGTTGGGGGGGGGGGGGGGGGGTGGGATGGGGGCCTGTTAGGTTTTGAACACAAGTTCTGGTTTGCCTTTAGTCTCAGCGACTGCTAAACAATTATTTCCTGTAAGCAACTCTTTGTGTCCAACATGCTTGAAGTCATGAATGTCATACACACAAAACACAACAACTGAACAAAAAGGTAATATGACAACATGGCAACATGCAAAAGAAATGAGAATACATGTCTACATGTCATTTCTGCACATCACGCATAATCCGTGATCACGCCAGGGTAATTCCCAATTCACTAGGCATCAAGAGAAAGGCAAGCACCTTGACTACAGTGAAGCAAGATAAAGAGCGAAGAGGGTGCAAAGACATCTATACCTGTATAAGATTTTTCTGTCGGACTGGGGGGAGGGGTTCGAACTACTTCAGCATCCTCTGCTGCTTCATCCCCTGCAAGGAGCACGAATCAACATGCAGAACCACTGTCAGGGGACAGTCAAAGCAAAGCGAAAGAACAACATCTTACTCCAATATCAATATGGGCAGTCCAAAAGCACAAGCCATAAAGTGTATATACATAATGCCATCACTACCAACGCAGTCGCAGAGATGGAACGGACTTCTCAAGCTCTGATGAGCCTATCTTGCTCAAATATCAACATGGGTAGCCCCAAATCTACAAGCCAGAAAGTTCATAATGCCATTATCATCAATGCAGTCATGAGTCGGAATGGAGTTCTCAAGCTCTAAGCATTTTAAAACTGCAGAGATATATATACTGTTAACAGGAGTCATGCTAACTGCACAATTTTCCAACACCAGGGACAGTTTTACGTTAACATGAGTCAACTGCAAGATTTTCCAACACCAGGGGCAGTTTTGCATTAACATGGATCACACAAACTGTCAGATTTTCCAACACCAGGGGAAATTTTGCGTTAACATGGGTCAAACTAACTGCAAGATTTTCCAACACCAGGGGAAGTTTCGCATTAACATGGGTCACACTGACTGCAAGATTTTCCAACACCAGGGGAAGTTTCGCATTAACATGGGTCACACTAACAGCAAGATTTTCCAACACCAAGGGAAGTTTTGCATTAACACGGGTCACACTAACTGCAAGATTTTCCATCACCAGGGGAAGTTTTGCATTAACATGGGTCACACTAACTGCAAGATTTTCCAACACCAGGGGAAGTTTCGCATTAACATGGGTCACACTAACTGCAAGATTTTCCAACACCAGGGGAAGTTTTGCATTAACATGGGTCACACTAACTGCAAGATTTTCCAACACCAGGGGCAGTTTTAGGTGTGAGGCTACATCACTGTACACTCTTTTGACAAGGTCCTTAAACAAGCATTCCCATCTCGGTTAAAGATTGTTCTTTCATCACTAAATGAAACAGTATTGTCAAAAAATGTCACAACTAATGTTTGTTTTCTGCACTTGTTCTTATTGCCACTGTCATTGTTTCGTTGTAAAGCTGCAAGTTTTGTCTTCACTTTTGGCAGCCATATCTTACCTCACAGGGTCTGGTAAATAGATTAATGTGTGTGAACACTAGTGATCTGATATGAATTCCATAACAAAACTGAGCAAACATCAAGCACATGAAGACACAGTAATGATGGAAACATGACAAGACTCATTTTAGCAATGAAAAATCTGCCTACTAAATATGAACCACAGAAGTTGCAGAACAGGTTGACACATAAAATGATGAAGAGCCAAACCCCACAAAAATAAGACAGTTTGTTGCAAACTGCTTCACAAAAGCCAGTGACAAACATAATACAGCCAAATGAAACACAGAACAAAAAATGCCTTAAAACAGTGATCATCAGAGACTTTGGGGAAAAAGAAAAAGAAAAAAGGTGTGTGTGTGTGTGTGTGTGCATGCATGCATGTGTGTGTCCAGAATATGTAAACACATCAACAGAGGCCAAAATCAGCTCAGACAGAGGATGCACAGGGTGACTATGCTATGAAAATGGTTAGCAAAAATCAAAATGCTTGACACACATTGTGAAGCTTGGATAAATAATAACAACACGCAGGTGAATACAGCACACAACTATGTCTGTATTACTGAAGAATGAGTTCAAGGGGTGAGTGAAGTAACATTACAGAAGTTATATATTAAACATGATAGTTAAAGGTCTCCCACACAAGCAGATACCCAAATTTTGTTGTAAAACAATAAACTCTAAAGATTATTAATGATAAAACTGATACTATAGTTTATTTACAAAGTGAAGCAGGGTGATCCTTTCTCTTCTTTAAGCATGAATTTTTTCACCATCAACTTACAAAAGAATACCTCCCAAAACAATGTGATTTCATGGCCCTTTTTGAAGTATGGTTTTGATGATACTGGTATGCTTTTGATAATACGGTTCTGATAACATTACATTCACAAGCTGATGATAAAAACTAAAAATAATATATTTGGGAAGAGGCAGAAAAAGTATTGCAATCAAATCTTCTTTTTTTTTTTAATTAACTAAACTTTACACTGTGTTTCCTAACTTTTGCACGGGCCACCTTTTGCATCTGGCCAGGGTGAAATGATGAGTAAAAGTCGATCTGTTTGGCAAGACAAAAGAGAACATACTGCACGTTCTCCTGTGAACTGTCTCAACTGTTCTATACACAAGTATTTACTAACTTTACCACATGACTGTGTGACAGCAAATTCTGGGTAAGTGCTCTTGTGTGTAACATTACATTTTGAGATGGCAGGGGTACATGAGCCATAGCAGTTTCTGTCGAATATACCAAGTATATTCTTTATACAGTACTGCAACAGCTTGTTAAATATTTATGAGGACATCGTCAAAAATCCAATACAAAAACATGCACAAGCACTGTTTAGATGTGACACTGCACAGCTGGTTTTAAGTTTTTTTTTAATAATTTTAAAAAAGCAGAGAAAAAAAAGAATGCATTCACATGTCTACACAATCCATCCTCCAGGAGAACACCTGTTTTACAATCAATGTAACTCAAGCAGAAAAAGAACAACACAAAATATATAACAATGTTCACAAAATGACCACACTCTGAACTTATGAACTGATATTACAAGATATACAGCGTCAACACCCAAAACAGAAAAATATTCATGCAAAGGGAATACATCAAGATACACGTTGCATTTGTTAAGAGAACAAAACTGTATGAAATGGTGTTACTCTCCCCCCAAAACGGATGTGCCATATAAAATGTTACAATACAAGAAAACATCAGACAATGCAGTGATTTTCACAGGAGTTAAGGCAAGTTTGACATGCACAGCATGCTCACACAGCAAGTACCTTTTTCTTGGGCACTGTACTCTTCTTGCTCAGGCAGGCGAACGCTGGTTTCCTCTGGACTTGCCTTTGCAGATCGTACAATTTGTTCTTCTTTTACACTGTCACGCTCCTCAGATTCTGGGGTGAAGTGAGCAGTGCACATGTTGAAATGAACAATATATAAAACACAAGAACGGGAAACAGTGAGAAAGTAGCTTTGTCACCATGGATGATGTCTCAAAAGTATGTACTGACCTGTGTCTCAACACTGAAATGTTTGCAATTTGATACTGAAATGTGTCTGCAATATCAAACATCAACACTGCTCTTAATCATTAAATCTGTCTCAATACTGCCTTATCTAAATATCAAACTTCAAAACCCATTTTAATGGTCTAAATCCAGGATGGCTGTTCTGAATCATCGACAACCTTAATGACTATCCTAGGATTCACAAAGTAAAATCCTATTCAGAATCAACATACTTCCAGACCATTTACCGTCGGTTAAGCTGTTGTGCACTAGTAACAAAAACAAAACCTGAAAAAATCACTGTCTGATGAAGATGTAATATCAGTTATTAATGCAATCAAAATCTGATGGAAATACCTTTGAGTTAATTTTGCAATGAGCAATTCTTCCTTGATAACACTGAAAGACTAGAGCACACAAGTGGGACTGCATGCATGGCTAAGCAAGGTCTGCGCACTTATTGCCCTTCTTGTATCCAGAGACAATCACCTCCACGTGTTCATTGCGCCATTTGAATGAGTTCTCTATAGGTGCGTTGTTACTCTATAAGGATAAAACCACACCAAGGATGGTACACTCTGTGTGTGCAGCCCTCCCACACAAACAGATCTGTGCCACATGTTCTGCCATTGATCGGTTTTATTAAGGTCGCTGCTAAAATCTTTAGTTACTGTCCAGATGTGCATGCGTGTGTGGGGGGGGCAACACTCACACACTTAGGTGTGTGCAACACTGCATGCCAGCAGTGCAACTTCTCTTCACATTAGGGTGGCCATTCTGGTGAACTTAGTCTAAAGTATGTGATCCCCTGTAATTGTAAAGCCCCTCCTTGTCTTTTTTATCTCAGCATCTGCCATGGTCTGTAATTCTGATCAAAGGTCAGACACATTGCAGAATGTTCTGTAATTCCATTTGACCAACATGAACTAAGAAAACAACTAAAAAACTTGAAGAAGAACGTAGCTTAATTAATGTATAACCACACACCACCTGCATTACACATTATGTACAATGTACACAGCTGCTCCATTCCAACCACCCCCACTTCCCGCCCCCTGACTTTGCCTGATTCAGTGTCACCTGTTACATCTAAATCAAACTGTCCAAGGCCAAGAGGTGTGTCTTTACTCACCCATTCAATGGTCTACCTACAACACTGAACAGGCAGCCTTGCTCTATTGACAGCCACAGGCACAGTAACTGAGTAAGCCACAGTAAACTCAGTGCACAAAAGTGGAAATACTAATCACAATAGCCATAGCTTGCTAAGTGCTTCTACTCACAGTTCAACAAGCTGAAACATCAACAGTTTGTAGTAAAAAATATATATAAAAAATCACACATTACCACACTGATGCATAACTTGTGCTCTAAAAACACATTGCACATGCAACAAGAACAAACAAACAAACAAAAATTGGGCTACTCTGAAACACAAAATACATGTTAAAACTATTTTTTGACAGAAGAAACAGTAAGTTAGATAAAGGAAGAACACCCAACAAGAGAACATCCAGGGTGGTAGTTTTTTTGTTTTTTTTACACCAAAAACTCAGTTTAGCTAAAACTCAAAAGGGTTATGACATGTGAGCATTCAATACATGGAGAAGACTACACCTAGGCTTCAAGATCACTACTGGACAAGCCTAGGCATTTTCCAGACATCATGCATTCATGCTGGTGGTGAAATAAAAGGAAAATCCAACCAGTTGTCCTGTGTGGTTATCATGTTGGTGAGCTTACTGGATTGCATGCCATCTGATGAGGAGTTTTATCTTCGCAGGTCAGATCCAAAGGATCTCAACACAACAACAACAACAACAACAAAAAACAAACTTTCACAGAGAGAAATACAGCCTAATCTTTTGGAAACTTAGACTGATAGTGATGTGATAGTGTTGCTTCATTTATAAACAAAGATTGTATCTGACAACAAGTAAGAAACAAGCAGCATCTGGCCAGTCCGAAAGCTTGAAGATATTTCACCGTGAAGTATGTGAACTGTACCCACATAGTAAACATACTTGTAGCAGCGACAATACAGACTTAAACTGCCTCAACAAAATGTGTTCAAGAATGCTTGACAAATTGACAACAAAAATGTAAATGCAAGTTAGAGTGCAACACAAACATCATGAACAATTAGACTGGCATCAGATGAGAGAGCTAACATGTCAAACGAGTGTTTCACATCATGTTCAATACTTGACCACAGTACAGCACTTATCTACTGCAGGACCTGCCATGAACGGCCTCAAAGCAGAGCACCTATCCTTTAACATCACTTATAATTACTTTGAAAGTGTTTCAATCAGAGTCTCTTCACATTACTGTCTCCCTAATGGAATAGTCAAGTAAATATAAGAGCGTGCACTTCTGTGTAAAGTGCTTTGTGATAAATCATATTATGGATATTGTGCTATGCAAGAGTTACGTACCGATATTTTCATTATCAGATACAAAATACTTGTGTTACAATTCCCATGCCAGGTTTGCTTCTAGTCATAGCAGCGTTCATGTCATAACAAATCCAGCATCTGAAAGCCCCAAAGACGGAGTGCACCTGCCAGAATGAGGGGTACCACTACACTTGTATGTACTGCATGACAGTATGTACACATACAGTGTGTACAAAATGTGTACGTGCTACCTTCTCAATCAACAGCAGGTCAATCACAATACCTCAAAAGCAATCAGCTTTGCTTTTCTTCTATCACAATCAGTGTCAGAATAAAGACACTGTCTGCAGAATCTCCCCTGTTACCCATTTTTGGTTTCCAACCATTTATTTTTCTTCTTTTACGAGGAGAGGGGCGGTCTCTGTAGTTTTTGTAGAAGATACTGATGTGCACTTGAACACAAAACTTCTGACAGTAACTTGTGTAAGTATTAAACACAGCGAATTCCAAACAGTTGTCTTTGGAAGCATTACCAGGTACAGGCAAAACACAACTGCTTCAACACAACAATGGATTCAAACTCAGTAGCATAAGCAGAATCGTTTGTTTAGCAGCAGTATCAGTAATGTTAGGAGTTCAAAGGTGTGACTCTCATCACATAAGGGACAGCAGCTCCCTTTTAATTTCAAACTTAATGCTGATATTTGGACCCACACTTCTCTCTCTCTCCCTCTCTCGTTCTTTCTGGGTACTCCAATCTGGTTCCCCTCTTTCAGGTCATGCTACAGTAATTATATTCACCAGTTATTTAAACAGACAGAAATTGAGTCACAAAATGATCGCAGTACCAACTGTGGATTTTGATGTCCCATCAACTGCACAGGGTGATCTTGGGAAACACAATATGGTGAACGGTGGACAGGAAGGTGGAATTTTGTGTACCTAGAGTATACTGGCTGCAGGCTTCCAGTCTGCACTGCATTGCAGCCCAATATTTCTTTAGGTCTCTTAAAACCAAGCAAGGGGGTCCTTAAAAGAATGTCTTTGTTTCCATGGAAACATGATGGGGGAAGAGTCTGACTAAAAGTGGTCTGAGAAGAGGGGTGCTACCTCATTAGGGTGGCCTTCCATTGAGGGGATTACCCTGAAAATGTGCAGATTGTATTTTTGTCCTAAAAATTAGCATTCTGTCGAACCTTTTATGTGTTTGGATCTTCCACTGAGGGTTCTGCTGGACGGCATAAAAACTGCTGTCAGTGAAAGGTTTACAAAGAGCCAGGTATTAGAACTGCTGTCCATGATAGGTTTACAATGAGACACGGGCCTTGTATTTGAGCTGCTGTCTGTATGCTGGAATGTTAACTGTCAAACAACTTAAACACAGACACACGTAACTTGTTAAAACAATAAAAGGGGTTAGGGAGTGAGGAATGGTGGTTTGGGGGTGGGGGGTGCAGGTAGTAACGCAATGCAATTACATCAAGACAACCATGCTACAGTTCAGTGACAAACATTATCAGTGGTGTGAAACAGAACCAGAGGTTACAACAGAAGAACCACCATGCTGTAGGAAGGAAACTGGAAGAGCTGTTAGCCGGTCACGGTGTCAGCCAGCACAACACCAATCAACATTGCACCATGCATCACGTGCCCGAGTAGTACCTCCCCTCCTCTGCTCCCATTCCCGCGCCTCTGCCAACCGGTCCATTTCCTGTGCAAGGCTGATGAATGCTTCTTTTTTCCGCCGAGCAGAGTCTTCCGACTCCTGTGGTGTAATGACCTTGGCCACTGGCCGACGCTGATCCACCTCCGACGAAATGGCCTCTTCCGTTAGGGACTCAGGCCGGGAGACGGAAACTGACAGCGTTGGAGAGAGGGGGAGGTATAATAAAGCCATTCTCATGCACACCCTAACAGACTGCTTGGAGGACTTGGGATTGGTCCGTGGTTGTCAACACTTCCACCCCGTACCGTGTAAAAACAACAGCAGAGCTCCAGTATTTAAAATCACCTTCTTCATAACCCCTTCACTATGCCAGGCAAGTGAAACTGATGTAAAGCCAGAAAGACAAGACAACCCCTTTCACTGCTGTGCATGTATGAAAAAACATATACTAGGCAGCAAATGAAAAATTTGAAATCCTTTGGCTTTTAGTATAAGGAAGGATTGCCATCAAAACGCACAGTATTGAAAGTAGGGTCGTTACTGGCTCAGAACACTTTCCCTTTTCAGGCCTTTGCGTGCACTGTCCAGTCCAGAAAAGAAACTGGTTGGAGCAGCAAAGGGGTTAAAATAAAAATCTCCAGCACTTCTTTAACCCTTAGAGATCCAAACATTTCTACAGTAGAGACACTTGGTGTGGAAGTGCAACTTAGTACTTAGTCTTTCATTTTTGCTTTTAAAAAGACCCTGACCTAGGGTTTATATGGGTCTCTGAGAGTAAGACACAATTTGAAATTCTGAAGATGCTATTTTTGCTGCGGGGCTGAGACTTGGACAGTGACTAGGCTTCAACATATCTGTACACATGACAAAGTGCAAAACCCTTTTTGTCAAGGCCTTGCATTCTGAAGTGTTGAGAAGTCAAGTCAGAGCTACACACTTCAGCAAAAGTGTTGACAATATCACGGACGATCCGTCAGAAGATGTTATCAAATTTGTTTACAAGTGCATGAAATGAGAATGATGGGCAAATGTTGCCACGGTAACCTGTCCATCATCCCATTTCCATCACACTGTTCACAATTACAAGAAATCTGGGGAACAGGCAACAGTGCACTGGTCGAACAGCAAAGTGAGCATACAACATAAAAGCTATGCCATTCATTATCTGATTCAGTAGGCACACAATCTCATCTTTTCACAAAGTCAGTCTCGCAACACAAATTATGATGACAGTGGTACAAAAACAGAACACTGTCAACTTTAACATACTGCCTGAGCAGATCAAGTGAACAAGAAGACAGCAGCGTCATCTCTGAAGGATGGTGAAATCAAAGATTACAAGAAAGGTAAAAAATACATGTGAATGAGACTGGTAGCTATCAGGCATTGTAAAATGGACTCTATGAAATGAAGAACTGGATGAATTTGTGCCCACACTGAAGAGCAAATGACAATGAAGCGAAGCAACGAGAACACAGCACAGCCAACAAAGCTGATTGAGATGGATAACCAACTACAAGACTTGGGTAGACACTGAAGCCATATTGTACAAGCACAGATGATGACTATGGTTATAAATAACTCATGCCTTTAATTAAATCAACAGATATAGCATGAAGCAGTGATGGAATATTTACAATCCCCTGATCCACCCATCCCACCCGACTACCACCCATTTTCTGTTAAAATAAAAAATAAAGTTCTCATTTGTTGGTCTATTTCAGATTTGTTGGTCTATTTCAGATGGTGCTATTGAAATAATAAATGATGTATTAGGTGCAGACCTACAGATGTATAGTATGAGAATGCAGATTTCTGAGGAGACTGTGTGAAAATGAACTTATAGCAACTGAGATCACTGCAAAGCCTTACATCTTCTGGAGTAGACAAGGAAGAAAATGTTTTATTTTGCTGATAAAAAAAGAAAAACAAAGAACAAAAAACAACCAATACACCAGACTTAGTAAAGTTAATATGTACACTGGAAGAAAAAAAAGAAAAAAATCAACAACAAAATCAAAACAATCTACAAATAAATTTCTTTACCAATTCCCTATAAAAAAATTATAAAAAAATTAAGTAAACCACTCAATTTGTTTCCTCCTCAAACAATTACTGCTCCATTAAGCATGTTACTTCCAAAAATGATGCAATTTCAACTGCAGAAATAGTGTATGCAATGTTCTGACGCAAGATTGTATCACCTTAATCCTAAACAATTACCAGCATGCACCTTTTGCAGTCAAAGAGAGCTAAAAAAAAAAAAAAAAAAAATCTGGCCTGAGAGCCTAGTGGTCTACTTGGAAGCAATTTCTCTTCTGTGACCATAACAGTTTGAAAATGTCTATAAATATGAATCACAATTATTGACACTAAGAATTTTTTTAAATATATATGTAAAAGAGCAAACCTACAGCCAAATAACCATGCCTTGCTCTAAATGGGGTGCTTTTAATTCCAAAGCCTTCTAAAGCTGCCCTTCGTCAAAGAAGAAGAAGAAGAAGCCACAGCTAGGAGGATGCCTGGCATTCGATCGTTACCTTCGGCAATAGCTTGTGGTGCTGGGCCTCTGTCGATTGACCCCCGTTCGCTGCCTGGACTCGACTCTTCTTCCGCTGACTCCGACTCCTGCAACACACACAGTGTGCTGTGCTTTAAACGCGTTGGGGTGTGGGATGCTGGCTGTGGGTGAGAGCAGCAAAAAAGCACCCCCGACAAAACCCAACCTGAACATAATCACAGGGAAAGAAGCACTGTGCAAGAGAGTTGTAGGTGAAAACTTTTCAAAACTGGAGGTTGTTTTTAAAGCTTTGCTCAATCCACACAGAGGTTGTTTTTAAAGCTTTGGTCAATCCACAGAGGAGTTAGGTAGTAATTGGATTTTAATGTCCTGTCAACTGTGCAGGATCACCTCAGAACAACCACACACACACACACACACACACACACACACACACACACACACACACACACACACACACACACAAATAAAATCTGAAAGTAACGGTGTGTGAGTGTGGGGAATAAATGAAGGGATTTATGAAGCAACTGTTCTGTCATAATTATCAAATATGTAATGAGGATTTAAAAAAAGAAAACTCAAAGGCACAGAAGAAAGTAGTATGTCCAGTAAGAAAATAATACGTCCAGTAAGAAATAATACCCTTAAATTCCAGACAAACAATGTGGATAGTAACTGACAATGGACCAACAAGATATACATAAATCTATAAAAAGATTAGTCAGAAAGGTACTTTTGTTGTTTTGGGCTTTTCAGGAAGCATGCCAAAGACAAAAGGGATCATATAAAAAGTAAAACAAGATCTGCTGGTCAACAGACCAATTCTGTCAACAACGTCATGCAAAATATGTCTCCATAATTATTTTTTTAAACATACATAATTATGTAATTGAAATCCATCTAGGGGGGAAAGAAAAGAAAGGAAAAAAAAAAAGAAAAGAAAAAAAAAGTAGTCTGTGCACACCCATAAAAACAAAGACTTGAAAAAGTTTTGCCAGCTACATATAATTAAAAAAAAAAATTCAAACATAAAAACTACACGAACATTTGATTTAAAAGTGAAGACAAATCACAGATGCACAAAAAGACCACATCCTAACTCACAAATCCAAAAGAAACTACTACTGAACCAACCTGATAATGCATCACAAAGTAACTGTTTACAAACCACTGAGAAAGAATCAAACTGACAGCTACCTGGAAGACTTCTGGGGGTGGGGGTGGGGGGGGGGGGGAGAGCTGAGGAGTGAGATGAAACAAAAACAACACAAGTACTCTGAGCACTTTGCAGATGACACAAGTAATATATATATAAAAGAAAAAAAAAATATATATACAAAAGAAAAACCTAACTGATCAATAAATAATTTATAAACAAGAGCACATGCTCAAGCCGACTCGCATTCAAAACATGAAAATAAAACTTTCATTATTTCAGAAACACTCTTGTAACCTAGACAGTGGGCCTTGGTCAGTGAAACTGCTTACAAATCTGTAAAGCTCACTGGAGGCTAGCACTGTGTCATCATGCAGTTTTTCAACGGTCTAGCAACGTGTCATCATGCAGTTTTTCAATGGTCTAGCAACGTGTCATCATGCAGTTTTTCAATGGTCTGACAATGCGTCATCATGCAGTTTTTCAATGGTCTGACAATGTGTCATCGTGCAGTTTTTCAATGCCAATGGCCAGACTCAAACAGAATAAACAAACAACCAGCAACAAAAATTAACTTCTTTCCAAAGTCCAAGCAACCAACCAAGCTTGACTGGGTGTTAAAAATGATATCTTTCCAGACAAGCTTAAATTATTTCCTTTGGTATGGTATATCATAAGCTGGCATACAGCTACATCAGAACTTATGTGTGGGGAGGAAACTATTCATCTGACATTTCTGACATTCCTATAATGCTGAAGTTAGGTTGGGGTCACCAAACACAGTACAAAAGTGAAAACGCTGAAGGAGGCTATATCACTCTGCAAATTCAAAAATCTCTTTTGAATAGTAAAAAACCCCACAAAGAAATAATTTAATTTCAGCACAAGGAGGATGCTCTTGTGTCAAAACACATTTTACAAGTGTTATCTATTATTATTACTTTCAAAAAGCCAATAATTGTTATGGCCTGCACAACAAAAACATGTCAGTTATTTCTTTAAATACAACCCCAAAGTTACTGGAGGCATTTACACATGTATGTAAAAATCATACAAAATCTGAACTAAATCCTGTCCAAATTTAATTACGAAAGCGAAATCTTTAGTTAGACCTCTGCATCACTATAACCCTGAAATAAACAAAATGATCATGGTGTAGAGTGCAAGATGACAGTGACATAGTCTTCAATAGGATGAAAGAGGTCACTCTATGGAAGATGTTTGTTTTGACAGCAGGACAAAATCTTAACTTAAGGTCTGTTGGCTGGCCAGGAACTGATCATTACACAGACTACACTGGTTTTCAACATTTTGTTTGTGAAAAAAGAAATCAGCAAGTACCGAAATGAACAGTTACTGAAAATAAAATTTTAAAAAATCTCCTCATGCTGAATGATAATAGAAAGAGAAAAAAAGAGGGGTTTTTTTGTGTGTTTTTTTACCAACATTAAGTCACAAGATCACAGCAGATGAAACCCCCAACACTTGAGACATGATGAAACAATCCACTGTATTAATACTCTGCTGCCCCTCTACCTGACATTGCAAACAATCGCCTCATATCTCAGGAACTCAAGTTCAGTTTCTGTTACATTCAGGGCTGCAGAAATACACTTGGTCCACTTGGCTGAAGGCAATAGGCAGTCAAGACCAACAACCATTTGATTCATACCTGTGTGCATTGTTGTGTAAGTGAGTGAGTGAGTAAGTGAGTGTGTGTATGTGTGTGTGTGTGTGTGTGTCTGTGTGTGTGTGTGTGTCTGTGTTGGAAGTGATTAGAAAGATGTGTAGTGTATTTAGTCATCTAATTAGTAGGATTTCATTGTGCTCATGGTTCTGTATAAATTTTGTCAACAGTAGGCCATGGTCACCCAAAACTAAGTGAAAGTGTACAGTACCATGGAGATTATGATCGTGCAAAGTTTGGAAGATACCACCCAGTCTCTGAAGAAAAACATTACTACTGCCCTGGACAAATACACAGCCTCATGGCCGGATGTCTGGGCAGCCACTGATCATTCACAGACTCCTAGGACTTTCATGCGAGCTAAAAATGCAGTAAGAAAAGGAAGAAAAAAGAAATATATATGTTTAAAAAGCCGCACCTGAACATTTAAATCATCCTGAAGCCAGAGTCAGAAACAACAGTTAAATCAATACTGCATGGTGAAATGGTGATGCTGATGATTGTTACACAAAACCAAGTGATAAATAATTAACACTAGGTCTGATATGGACAATTCCCAAATACTAACAATAACATGAAAAGCAGAACTTGAATAATAGTTAATAATACAGAACTCACAACCCACATGTAAGATTCTAAACTACACGTCTCTAATCCAATGCCCACATAAAAACAAACTAAAAAACAAGACCTAATGCTCAGCAGACTTAAATTCAAAATGGAGAAATATTACTTTGTTTTCTCTCTGGTGGCCTCTGAAATGTTCTGATGTCATCACTGCGAACAGTTTTAAAGATTCTGATTAAACTGCATCTGAAAAATTGCCAACATTAAGTGTTGTCACATTTTTCTTTTCTTTTTTCTTTTCAGAGATCAAAAACATGTCAATTATCCCCCTTGAAAACAAGCTAAAGTTCTGAAAAACTGAAAAATCTTTGTCTTCATGAAAAGTAACTTGTAAAGCTTTGCTCTGGATGGTCATACGGCTTCAAAGCCAGACTGACCAACAAATGTTGATCACATAATCTTTCATGTCGGTCAAAAAACAAAACAAACAAAAAAGACCCCCCAAAATGTTTGTTTTTTACCTTATCAAGATCACTTTAGTCTTCATTGCTATGATTTGACACACGCAACACTGTACTTTCTCTTGCCACCCCCCACCCCCTCCCCTCTATCCATTTCTTTGGTCCTTACTGTTGCTGAAAATGTGTGCAATTCAACACTACTTTTTACCATGACCTGAGCATACATACAGGCCATGCTAACTATGATATAAGGGTGTGAAAGGTTGGCAACAACTGGTGAGAGGTTCACTCCTATAAAGATTGGCAGGGATGATTCCAAAAATGTGGCTTAGAAAAAGGGTGGTTTAAAAATTGAGGGTTACATTTCTACTAGGGTATTCAACACATCTGAAAGTAGCACTAGTTTCCTCGAGTTTAAACAGCTTCCATTTTGGCACCATCTTCCATGGAGCCTATACACATAAAATGTATGAAATTTGATCCTCTAACAAGTATCAACAAACTGCAAATGGTGCAGGGTGTAACAGAATAGCGTAAGATCAATGGAGAAACCAAAAGTGGGACTAAGTTCATCAAAGGACAAAGAAAACCAAAAGATCAACCAGGGACAACAGTAAATTTGGGGTCATGACAAGAGGTCAAGACAAGCACGTAGGTCAAGGTTCTGTTCAAAAGTAGGTCAAGGCTGGAAAGCAATGTCAAGGCCAGGAGGGATCTCTCACCTTGATATCTTCTAGATTCTGAAACAAGCGGCAGGCCATGCAAGAGAGGAGCAGACAGGATTTGTTAGGGAGATGGTAGTCAGGCACATCAACACCAAGCCAAACTTTTTCATTCTAAACCTATATCTATTTTCTCTGTCCTTGCATTTTCACCCATGGTCTTATGTTTATATATATATATATACACACATACATTCCCTTAAACAATGAATGTCTTTGATACAGAGCTGTTTTCTATTTTTTGTTGTCGTTTATCTTTATCCTGATCTGATTTTGCAAGTAGAAAACATTTAGGCCTGAATAGTGTCACTGCAGATTCTTTTTTTTTCTTAGATCACTTCAGCTCCAGTCCAAGAATAATAGCAGCACCCCTCCCCCCCCCCCCCCCCCCCCCCCCACCTTTTCTTTATCTAAAATTATACTGGAACCAGTATGTAAGTGGTTGCCTCAGTGTGTAAGTGGTTGCCTCTCTCACCAATGGTGAATTGTTGCTTAATGTCCTCAGATGTCAGTTGACATATTAGGGACAAGTTGTGACCAATGCCGAAGCACGGTTCAATAATTCTTTATGTCCACAGAAACCAGAAGGCTCGTTAGGACGGACAGCTCAGGAGGGCCACCTCGACTCTCACACAGCTCCTGAACTATGCCTCTCTCCGACATTCCAAATGCGGTTATAAGCCACACACATGACACTATGTCCATGGTGTCAAAACTCAACGGTTGCAAAAAAAAAATCCATCAAAAACTTTCATCAATTTTACACTGTGTATACACCACTAATTACTTTAATTAATATAAATTCTAATCAATATTTAAAGGTCTTAGAACAGGTTATCTACTAACAGTCTAACTGGATGGAAACAACCTGGTAACTATAAGTGTACCACAACCATCTCTACTCTCTAATGATGACTGATCTACACTGTATTCCAACTAACTAGATCTACTCTGCTGCTGATTTAGACAGATTGTAAGCACGAAACCAGATCTACACTTTATTCAGCAATACACAAGGAACTAGAGCTACTTTTATGACTTCATCTAGTATATAATATACAACAACTAAATCTACTTCCAGAATCTTTTTACTGACTATAAATACAAACTGTAGCACATATATGGATGGAATGAGTGAAATGATATGATTTTTTGGAACAGTCAGCATCGTGTAATCAAGTGAACAGTATGTTTTTTTATTTGTACTAGCCAAAGGAATATAGTCAGCAGATTCTCTGATTTTGTTGTTGCTGTTTTTGGTTATTTATACAAACCTGATTTCTGAATTAGCGAAAATGTAAATACACTTTCCCACATATGCACGCATTTTCATAAAAACAAAAACAAATAAAACAGCCAGTATGCTTTCAAATTCAGAAGGAAACAAAGTGCTGAATTGAAAACAGAAGAGATGTTTAAGAAGACAAAAATGGTATTTGAAACAGGAAAACTAAAAAGCAAAAACAAAGAAAGAAAAAAATCTCGGCATCTTCATTAGTATAGTATATACCAAGCAGTTTACAACAAATGGAATGTGCACAGACAGTAATAACAATAGAACTGAATATTTATCCCAAGCCAGAGAAAAACAGTTTAAAAGAATCAGGAGAAAGCTTGTTTATTTTTCATCAGAAACTAGAACCCCAACTCACCTTGGTAGTACAATCAATTTCTGCTGCTTAAAATCCAAATGGAAATATATGTGCAAAAAAAAAAAAGAGAGAGAAAAAAAAAAAAAAAAAAAAAGAGCAATACATAACTCAAAGAAACCTATTACATAGAGCAAATCAAATCAAAAGCAGAACAGATTTCTGACAAAACACAGACTTAAAACAAAAGCACGTGCTTACCTTTATCATGTCTTGCTCGTCATACTGGACGTCTAATGACATGCCTCGTTTCATGGAGTCTTTGGTAATGCCAACTTCCTCTTTGAATGTGTCGAAACCTAAACAACAACAAACGTTGGTCAACAATGATCTGTAAAGTAACTAAAGAAAAACAGAAATATGTAATTTGTTGCAACTCTCATAGGTCAGACTTGAAAAATACACACACACGCAAAAAAACATTGCCTGAAACCCATGAAATAATACTGGACAAGGGTGTGTGTGTGTGTGTGTGTGTGTGTGTGTGTGTGTGTGTGTGTGTGTGTGTGTGTGTGTGTGAGGAAAAAGGAGGAAATGAGAGAGAGAGAGAGAGAGAGAGAGAGAGAGAGAGAGAGAGAGAGAGAGAGAGAGAGAGAGAGAGAGAGAGAGAGAGAGAGAGACAGACAGACAGACAGACAGACAGACAGACAGACAGACAGACAAAGATTTAGTTCACACTAGTTGGATTTCTATGTCTGGTCAAATGCAAAGGGTCATACAAAAAAAAAAAAAAAAAAAAAAAAAAATATACAACTCCATTTTTCTCCATCATTTATAAATGAGGGCTGAGTCCAAAAACTTGAAAAAGGTGTGGGAGCAGAGGCCCATCACATGTATTTTTCTCAGGTATTTGTAAACAAACATTCTAACATAATGCAACAATGAGAAAAAGTGGAAGCAGGTGGAAAGCTAACCTGACTGGTCCATGGCGACTCGTGCTGCTGCAGCCTCAACCTCATCATCCACGACCTCCGTGTTGTACATGCACTTCTTGACAACGTCTTCCCTGCTGATCTTCTGAAGGGCCGTCTCCAGGGCATTGCCTGTGTAAGCATTATCACTATCATGAACATCGACATCACTGCCAGCAACTGTAAATAAACAAAACTACTTGCTGCCATTGTCAGTATCCCAGTGTCTTGTCAGAGTGTAAATTTGTCAGTCCTTCCAATCAAGACAGTTGGGTTACCCTGTTATGGCTTCATCTAGTATTTCTAGTGTTAATATTTTTTTACTTTTTTACCCTAAGATGCTTTTCCAGGAAATTTAATCACAGTGATTTGGTATTCTGTGGGGTTTTGTTGCCATTATAACTTTAGAGCTAGACCCCCCCCCCCCCAATAAAAATGTTTTAAACAAACAAACAAAAACTAATCTTACTCTTCAGACATCATCAGAACTTTACGACCCCTGGAGAACATGCATTTCAACTACTGTAAAACTGCTTGGAAGATGTACCTTTGATGGAGTTAAAGTATCATGTATTTACTTGTATGCCAGGCGAGAGTTACTGTAGGCAACTGAGGTCTTTGTCGCTGTGTTCAAGCAATGTCTTTTAAGCTCCATCCTCCTTTGTTTGCTGATTCTGGTTAGCCAACTTTGTGTATGCCAGGCAATTGTGTCGTGTATGCCAGGCAATTGCATTATGTATCCCAGGCAATTGTGTCATCAGGCAATTATGTATGCCAGGCAATTTATGTCATCAGGCAAATATGTTGTGTATGCCAGGCAATTGTGTCATGTATCCTAAACAGCTGTGTCGTGTATGCCAGGCAGTTGTGTTGTGTATGCCAGGCAGTTGTGTTGTGTATGCCAGGCAGTTGTGTTGTGTATGCCAGGCAGTTGTGTTGTGTATGCCAGGCAGTTGTGTTGTGTATGCCAGGCAATTCTGCACTGCTGTCATCCCCACCTGTGGCTTTCTCTCTGTTCTTCTGCACCCACAGCTGCAGCATGGCCAGGGCCTGGTCAGCCAGCGTGGTGTACTCCATCTTGATGCGGTTGATGTCCGACATGGTGACACCCAGCTGCTGCGCCAGGATCACCCAGTCGCCCTGGACGTTGTCCGCAACGTCCGTCAGGTTCATGGCGCTCCTGGTCACTGTGTCTTGCAGTACTAGACAATAGTCATTCCAAAAAAATTAATTTGTTTTTAATGTAATGAATGTTTATCAATCATGAATACCTGAAACCAAATCTGTCCAAATCAATGAATGTTTATCAATCATGAATACCTGAAACCAATTCTGTCCAGATCAATGAATGTTTATCAATCATGAATACCTCAAACCAGTTCTGTCCAAATTTGCATGATGGGGTAAAATTATTTCTGGAATATGAAGGAGAAAAATTCCTCCAGGAGCAAACACAAATTACCAAAGCAGTAAAATTTTGTTTCTATTCTGTTCCAGTCCAGTCATCTGCTTTTTCGTTGTTGTTTTTTTGCTCAATGTCAAGCACTTAAGAAGAATTCAATGACGAAGAAAAAACAAGGAAAATCATTTTCCTGCTTTAAAAACTTTTCATTAGTAAGAAATGTGGTTCACTGTGCCAGAAACCACCTAACAATCTCTGGTTTTAGAGGAAAGAAAGATATCTGGCCTTGGGTTCATGGGTTAATTTTTTCACCCTCACAAGGCACATTAACTTACCCCCCCAACCCCAACCCCCCCCCCCCCCCCCCCCCCCCTTTCAATGTGTGACCTGGCAGTCCATTGTTTTCCATCCCTCTGAATGCAGTTTCACACAAGACCCATACCAAAGCATGGGTTACTCACCAATGCCCTGTTCACGGAGTAAGGAGTGTCGCTTCTGAATCTCCACAGCAGTATCAGAGCTCACATCTGATGAGCTTGACTGCAAGTACAGGAGACACTCGTTAAAAAAATATCAGCTGTGCAGGTCATAGCATCTACAATCCTAAATGGGCAGACAAATAACCCAAAGTGTAAAAAATAAAATAAAAAAGACACAACAAACTGCAATCTTCCTGTTTTTCTGTGACTATGGCACCTCCATAATATAACTTCTTTCTTAATCCCCCCCCCCAACCCCCTTATTTCTTGTTTATTGTTCATTGGTGTTTTGTGCACACTGACAGTTAACTCTCTTTTTCTTCTTTAATTCTTTAATAAAAGAAGCAACACCTGCATATTTTATCTACATTGTATTCCATGCACTCCAGGCAAGTATCATTGGAGATTCAAGTCTCTTTTGCCTCCTTTGCTTCATGCATTATGTCAACCCAGCATTATCAATTCTTCTGTTCATGACAACAAAACACAAAATTAAGACTTAGCCACAAGTTCCTTGGCTGCTGATGACATAAGGACATTTCCTTGAGGCAAGAACTATCCCAACCCGTACCGAAATAGTATCCGGCAGGCGGATGTTGAGGTTGCAGATGGGGGTTTGGGGTGCTTCCCCGCGGGCCAGTTTGGGTTCCTTCATGAAGGCCACTCGAGCGGCTGCCTCCTGGTCTGGGTCCCGAATCTTCACAGTGCTTGGCAGGCGGTTTTCTCGAAAGGCCTTGAAGTTGACGTGAAGCTGGTCCCCAGACTTGGTGACGGGTATCAGGTTGCCAGCCATCTCTATGTACTGCGGCCTTCCTTCCAAAACCTGTCGAAGGAAAGCACAGAGACAGGAGGTCATGTTACTGTCCTGCAGTGGGTCAAACATGGGACACACGTATCTCTATGTACTGCAGCCTTTTTTCCAAAACCCGTCAAAGGAAAGCGCAGCAACAGGGGGTCATGTTACTGTCCTGCAGTGGGTCAAACATGGGACACACGTATCTCTATGCCGTGCAGCCTTTTTTCCAAAACCTGTCAAAGGAAAGCGCAGCAACAGGGGGTCATGTTACTGTCCTATGTGGGTCAAACTAGGGACATGCGTTTCAATGCAATAATACGTTTAGCTTTGTTCGGTACAGGTTCAGATTCTTTCGGCAAACACAGTAATACACGCACAGAAGCATGTGCATAAGATACATCTATTTTGATGGAGAATCTATTTTGCAAAGCTTTACCTACCTAAGATACATCTGTTTTGATGGAGAATCTATTTTGCAAAGCTTCACCTACCTAAGATACATCTGTTTTGATGGAGAATCTATTTTGCAAAGCTTCACCTACCTAAGATACATCTGTTTTGATGGAGAATCTATTTTGCAAAGCTTCACCTACCTCCTCCCTTTCCCAAGCTAACAGCATACCTGTCTGTATAATTACCATGGCCCATGCAAACAGACATTGGCAGTGAGTGACTGACACACTAATGCCAAAATGAACACTTATAACCTCAAATCCACCCCTACTCATCACTATACCCCAGCGTTATCCCCCCAAACCAGTGGGTCTACCCACCTCGATGTCGCGGCTCCTGGCGATCTCCACAAACTTCTCTTGTTTCTCCAGCGTCTTGTCCACCTTGTCGTCGGTCATGCAGAACATGCGGAGGCGCCCCTCCTCTGGTGACGTGCGCTTGCCAAAGACGACAAACTTGGCCATGTAGGGCACAGTGATTGCCTCCTGGTACAGCAGGCTGGCCATGTGGGTCACCTTGGGGATCTCCTGGCAGTCGATCAGCCAGAACCTGCAGCATGTGGAATGTTTAGAGACAGCCCACATACATAAGCCTGTACCTGCCCCCACAGGTAAGAGGGGTGTCACAATTTCACACTCAAACACACTGCCTGTCAGAGGTCCTGATTTGCCCTAAACTGGGGGACATGCATTGCTAAAGGGATTACAATTCAGAACATACCATTATTTCAATGTCAAAATCAATTCATAATTTCCATGCAACATGCATACTGTGGCCAGTGAGAGGGCATTTTGCATCACACACCTTGGCTAGCCCATGCTTTGACCAATGGAGTTGAGAAGATTATCAAAGTCTTTTTCGTCTCAGGTTACATTATTTCCATCTTTACTCATTTTTGTGTTATACTTTTGTCTCATGGTTTATTGAACATCATCTCCCAGTGTATGAACACAAAAGCACTTGGTGAAGGAGCATTTTGGCACAGTGGCACATCTGTTTGGAACAGTTTGCCTCAAACATTCTGATTCTGCTTCCTCTTTCAAAACTGCCCTTGATACTCATCTGTTTAAAGAGTTTTTTCTAAATTTCCAGTATTTATTTTTACAGCTGCCTTTATTCCAGTCATCACAACTGAGTGTGTGTAGGTAAACATATATGTGTGTGTAAGTGTGTGTATGTGTGTGCATGAGTACTGGCATGTGTGTGTATGTATACATGTGCATGTGTGTGTGTGTTGCTACTGCTAGTATTATGTAGAGTGCTCAGCCTTCCCACTTAACATGCAAAAAGATGTGCTGTATAAACCTCTATTATAATTGCAAGGAGTAGTAGCTCACGGCCAGTATTACAGCACAGCGGGGCACAGAACTGTGCAGTGTGTGCCGCGTACCAACAAGCAGGAGGCAGGGGCCTACCTGGCGGAAACAGTGGTGGTGAAGGAGACGCAGTCGTTGACCAGGGTGATGGGTTTGTTGTCCGTGATGTCCTCCCAGTTGGTGGGCTGAGGGTCCGCTGCACACATTACACACACGACGGTCAGCCACGCTTGATTCACATCTTCCACTCCCATGCCTACGCTGCCTCTCAACTTTTCAGTGACAGCACTAAGGACTGCTATTGTGCTAAACATTAGCCTAATGTCAAGCCATTCTGACAGAGCTGGGGTCTACTGTAAAACACTAAAGCACACGTCAACTACTTTGGACTTGCAGCATGCCATGTTTGCAGGCGTTTAAATGCCTAGTAGTGAGACAGACCATGATTAATTCCCCTTTGCTCAAACTGCACTTCACACCATGACATTCCACTGTTGATAAATTACCCATTCTTTCCTGTGTATAATGAAAACTCACAAATTCTAGCTTAACTGTACTTGACCACAAAACACAACGATACAACTGGACAAGGTCTCTGAGAACAATTAAAAAAAAAAAAAATGAAGAATCTCATCATCATACTGCATGAAAACAGCAGAAACACACTGGGTTAAACATACACACACATTCTCTCTCTTCAAAACACAGACACAGTGAGTCATTTACTAACGATCCACATCACAAAGTAACTACCCATTAATACAATTCAGTTGGAAAGGCTTCTGATATCTAGTAAGACTAAATCTGTTCAGCATTACTGATTTTCAATGTTTACCCTTTTTTTTTATGACAAAAATCACATGGTAAGTAAAACTTCTTTTTTTCTTTTTCTTTTTTAAATGGCATAATGGGGAAAATGTTGTCCTTAAAACTCTTATCAAAACAAGATACTCTCTTTTCACTTTCTATTTAATTTCGTTTTGGACTGGATTCAGGCCATACAACCACCAAAGGCAGTCCTTACGACTTCAGTTCAATAAAGGACAGTATTTGGACTTCAGTCAAAAAAGGGGTCTGCACTCTCATATCAGTGGTTAATTTTTTCAACTGTCAGCCATTTAGTGAATCAGTCCATGCATTTTTGATCATTATACTGTTTTTATTCTGTTCCATTCTGGAATGGCTTCTTGGTCATTAATCTGATCAAGTCTTCTGAAAGGATAGGAGCACACCATGCAGAAACTGACATAAAGACATGCACATATCTAATTCCAACACCAAAAATGTTTAAATGTAATAGTTCTGTTCACTTACAATACCACATCTTCACAGAACATATTCTAAGCACTTGCACCACAAAACAAACAAGTTCTTTGAAGCTTTAACTGCTGTAAGTGTACACTCTGTCTTGCATAGTTTTCCCCATTTCTAACACATATATCTGAAATGTTTTGTTTAAAAAAAAATCTTTTATTACATGTAAAAGTCAGCTAAGAGTAAGATTTCCACTGATCATTTTTGTTATTCTTTATGCACTTTCAAATACATTCACAAGCAGGTAAATGTAACCCTAAGTGATTTTAAAGATGCAAAACTGTATCTGTTCCCAAGAAGTAGGACAAAAGCGAATCGCCCACATGTAAGTTTACTTTAGGAATATGAAAGGCAGCTGAATTGTTCCATGCGCTATCAAACTTTTCCGTATGTTTGAAAAAGGAATACAAGAAAAGGAAAGTTAAAACTTCTACATCTGCATATATACGCATGTGCATAATCATCAATAGTACATCTCTACACACCTACAGATACAGAGCCAGGGCTTGAAATACACAAGAGGAAACCTGGACCCAGTACTAAAAACATCAGCAGAAGTTAGCAAGTTTGCACTCAGCACTACGCACAAAGCCGCACGAGCACAGCTTCATGCACCACCTTGCAATCCTGGCTTAGATTCAAAGCTTCCATCAAGGACACACACAAAAAAAAAAAAAAAAAAAAAAGATGGGGAAAGCAAGAAAAGAAGAAAAAGGTCATTTCAAGCCCTGGAAGACTTCTATGTCAGACACCCATTCAGTGACTGTGCATGCTACAGACTGAAAAGTGAAAAAGGTGTCCACATTAAGATAACCTTTAATGCATTTTGCACAGCTGAGCCACTTGTTAGGTGGCCAAATTTAGGTAAAAAGGTCAAACTTGTGAACAGACAGCTCTTCGTCCCGTGGGTGGAAGGAAAATAAAAGTCACCCTTTTCCATCTCCCAAAACATCCATGCAAGTCAGAAAAAAGGTTTAAAAGCAAGTTTGTCAATATCTGACCAAAAAAAAAAAAAAAAGGCTGAAGGGAAGAAGACGGCAAACAGTTGATGAGAATGGCTCAGCAAAGACACGTAGGGTCAATCAAGGATACCACAACTTCTTCCCTGGCAGGTGAGCCTTAAACCACCCACAGCACTAGCTTCTGAACAGTGAAGCATGGACCAATGCTAGCAGCGACAGTTTACAAGACATCATTAATGAACGAAATGAGGACATGGAGCTGACGGTCAGGCAAAAAAAGCTTGACAAGTCCTCCACCTTCCCACCCCATGAAATTATGTGTGGTGAATAGTAAGCTGGGATATGACGAAGTAAATTAACATTCTGTGAAGAATTTATGTACAGAGAGGTAAATCTCTGTTTTCCGTTGGATTATTATTATTAATCTGGTGGAGCTGTGGATCTTTTGTTTGAGAGAAGATGCAGTAGCATAAAAGCATTTCCTAAAAGCTTTTCCTACCATGTTAGAGGTTAAACACCAAGCAACAAGTCCACCAAGTTCTGTACGCTGTAATCGTCCAAACAGCAGTATAAATATACCCCATTAGGCAATCAGTACAGTGAACAACTGTTTGGATTTTGTTGGCTAGGATTCTGCCTGCTGGGATTTTGTCAGTGTGGATTCTGTCTCTTCAGATTATTGTTAGTTTGTGTTCTGCCTGTTGGGATACTGTTGGCAGTGATTTTGTGATGAGATTCTGTCTGCAGGGATTTTGCCTGTTGGGATATTGTTGGCAGGGATTTTGCATGTTAAGATTTTGTCTGCAGGGATATTGCCTGTTAGGATACTGTTGGCAGGGATTTTGCGTGTTGATATTTTGTTTGCATGGATTTTGCCCATTGGGTTTCTGTTTGCAGGGATTTTTCCTGCTGGAATTTTGCCTGTTCAGATTTGTTTCTGCCTTATGGGATTTTGCCTGCTGTAACTCTGTTGTGATTGTGTCTGCTGGGGTTCTACCAGTTGGGATTTTCCCTGAAGGGATTTTGATTGTTGGAATTTTCTTTGCTGGGATTCTGCCACTTGGAATCTTGTTTGCTGGATATATATTCTACCTCGGTGAACCTATGGGGACATACTATTAATGCTAGACTCCATTCAGGTAAAGACAGCAAGAATACTTGCTTCTAATTCTACACCATTTATTTTCTTCATCCCAGCAACACAGAACATGAACCATTAGTGTAGTCACTGAGACAGTGCAGCAAAATAAAACAAGCATGCTTGTTGCAAGAATTGTTGAGAAAATATTTCAGTATAGCATACTACTATGGCAGTATCATTTCCAAGTTTGAGCCTAAAATGACAATTAAAATGAGTCTGAAATAAAGTGGCATTAAATGTAAACAGTTCAAAACAACAAAATGCTGAAACGAAAAGGAAGACAAGCAGTTACAGTTCAGGGACAAAGAAAGGCTGATTAATGAAATACGAAACTGTCAGCTCACATTCAAAATGGAAAACACAACTTGCATCAGGTTTTGTAAACCTCTCCAGTGACTTTAGAAGTGGGTAAAGGTCAACACAACTTGTATGAATGTGCAAACCTCAACAGGGGTTATCTGGTAACCATGCAAAGTATCAAAGGTCTTGTTAAAACACTAACAAATTCTAACATTTCATGTTTTCTGCAGAGGCAGAAACTGCGTCCAACTGTCTCCTTTAACTTTAAGCCAAAGTTACTTGCAATGTTATGCTCACAGCTGTATCTGTACATACAACAGCCATGCATAACCAAAGGGTGACTGGATGGTGATGTGTCAACAAACACAGCTCTAATCTTAGTTTCATCTTTTCAAGTCATCATAAAACTGGGATCAAGTCCAACTGGTATACATGGGTGAAGTTCCGTGGTGCTTGCCATCATGCAAAATTTCAAAGATAGTGTCTCTGGAAAAGCAGTATTCTATAAAAGCCGATTGCTGGCCAGACGCTCACCATATTCATAACACAGTCTCCTATTTTACACTCAAGACAGAAAGTGAAAAAAGGAGAGCTAGAGAGTGAAAAAAAAATGATGCCAAAAAACAACAGCAAGACATCAAGAAACGGATAAGATTCAGAAAAAGTACACAAAAAGGTGCTGGTGCACAACAGTTCAGCATGGAATCATTGACAAAGAATCAAACCTGTAGTAAGTAGACAAAAATGCGTAACAATACACACAGCAAGCATTAAAGAAGCCAAAGCACTATGAAATATGAGGAGAAAAGGGAAACAAAAAAGGAGGAAGGGCAGAGGGGGCAGGGGGTGAGTTACCTCGGTTACTAGAGTGGTTGTTGCCTAGCCGCAGTGAAGACAGCACAGAGATGAGAGAGAAAGAAATTAGAGCAAAAACATGGTCACATCACAAATCATGACAGAGACACATAACATCAGCACAGTTCACAGTTGTCAAACACACCATATCACCAAATTCAATAACACACACACACACACACAGAACTAATCTAAAGCAAACCATATCAAACTATTCAGTTTCCTATTTCAATAACAAATAACTGCATATAAATATATGTGTACATGCTCAAATATTTAATATGAACTTTTACAATCACATGTGTATAAAACATCTAAAACATAAAGATGTGACAGAAACAATACAAACAGGTGAATAAAGAAATAAGTGACCAAATGACCGGACAAAGGGAGCGGGTGGGGTCCGGAGAATGACCACCAAAAGTTTGTTTTTTTTAAACAGAAGGGGGGGGGGGGGGAACAACAAAAAAACAGAAGGAAAAAACAAACAAAACAAAAAACTATAATAATAAATACACACATAAGGGCTTCTAAAACTCGAACAAAGAAACACACAAAAACAGACAACTGCCTAAACAGGTAATACTAATAGATCATCAAATGAATATTAATACAATACAGTCAAGAAAACAGAAGTAAGCAACAAGGTATACAGATTTAATGGAAAAAGTACTTGTAAAAGATTAGGACAGCTTCCACAGGAAAACAAAATTCCACAGCATGTTCTGGATTCTAAAACATCCAGTCAGTGGAAATCAACAGTACTGAGCAGTGAAGTTGGTTACATTTGAGAGAGAGAGAGAGAGAGAGAGAGAGAGAGAGAGAGAGAGAGAGAGAGAGAGAGAGAGAGAGAGAGAGAGAGATTGCCACACTCATAAAGAAAAAAGAAGCAAGTAATAATACAAGCCTCCACAAAAGCATAGCGGTAATAAGGCAATTATTTGTACAAAGATATTTCCAATAAATGACATAATTTATAAGAAAAACACTATTTTTAAAAGGAAAAAAATTAAAAAATTACATGACGTCAATAGAACAAATAAATCAAGAAATAAATCTCAATAAAGAATCAATTACATATTACAGAGAAAAAATAACCCAGATGCATTAACTTGCAACACCAACAACAGCCCATCCCATCCCATCCCTTTTCAGTTTTCTTTCCTTAAACAAAATCCCGCCAATGTTCCTTTTTTTTCCTTTTCTTTCTCACTTCAGCCCTGACTCAGTGAATTACATTAAAATAAAATCTGTACAAAACAACAACAAAAACTGCTGATTTATGTGTCCAAATGCAATGAAATATTTGAAAAGGTTGGCTAACACACAGGTTTCTTGGTTCTTTCCTTTTTACCCTACAGTGATTCACACAGAATACAGTTAAAAAGAACCTAAAACTAGCAAAAGACATTTCTGGTCCTGTCAATTTTATGTTAGCACTGAGCCATTTTTTTGTGGAAAAAAATGCATAAGATGACTGCAAAAGTCTAGTTATGTGCATGTTAGGTGTACACTGTGCTTAACGCTGAACAGCTTTTATGAGCAGTCTGGTCAGTTTGATACTTTTCTAATACCTTGTTCTTATTTCAACTTGGTGCTGTGTGTGTGTGTGTGAATGTGCATGTATACACGTGTGTGTGTACTTATGTGCATATGTGAAAGGCCATGTATGTTTCATATCTGAATTAGCATTTGAAAACAAGCACAGCACCAGGCACAGCTGTTTGTTTTACAATAACCAGACATGTAGGTCACAATAAATACCACTTTCTAAATGAGCCAAACCAACCCATAATCTGACCAAAAGGTGAGTGCACTCATGCAATTTCATGACTTTGACAGGGCCATAAAACCATAAAAATCCTCTTTCCCATCAGTAGGATAGATGCAGTAATGATCTGGTTGAACTACATTTTCACAAGTCCCAACAAAACAAAATCCAGCTAGGACTGTAGATGTAATCCAAGCCTCCAAAATCAGCAGATACACAAGTAATCTGCTAGAGATAATACTGGCAACTACAGGTAAGTAATACGAAGTGCAACACAAAAGTGATGTTTTCCATCGCATTCTGTTTTAATATGCAGGTAAATTTTTGATGTCACTGGAAACATATTTTGGTCAGATGTAGGCCCTTTCTAAAGTTCAATTCAACATAAAAAACACACCTGAAAACCAAAGGGGAAAAAAAATCACTAAAACAACAAAAGCCACACTAATCATGACAGTACATAACGAAACACAATACACAATTTACAATACTTAACACAAAAGGCAAGAACATTCAGACTTGCAAGACAGAACACAATGTTTGAGACTGCAACAACAATCACAATGTATCATACATATGTATCATGACAAGTGCTGGAATCAGGGAAGGAAGTGTGTAGGGCTCAAAGACAGGAGAGGAAACTGCTTTGCATGACGTTAGTAATGCCACATCAAATAATTATGGTAAAAAAAGTTGTATCATTCACATCTGACTTAGCAAAACGTACTCTGCAATAGAACAAAAGGAAAATGCAGCTGGTTAATAATTTGTGTGTAGAGCAAAAACTGCTGTAAAAGCTTCGGTAAAGCAGGCAATTTTGAAACAGAGATTCCACTTTCAAATTGAAACTTCTGTAGCTGTGACTGTGAGTCAAATGCAGATACTGCACAAAACATGCCAGGCACATCTGTGGCTTGTGAAACATTTGGTACTCATTCACTTAAAAAAAAGAAGGAAAAAAAAAAGACCTCGGGCAAAAAAAACCTCTGGTTGCGAATTTCAAGCTAAAATGCGATGCCAACCAAAAATTAAATACAGCTTGCAAGACAGATCAAATTTTGCAAGGGAAATAATCCTTTGTGGCCAAGATTCGAGAGGAGGGTAACAATAGACCAGTGACATAAAGCAAAGGAAGACAAGGGAAGCCACCCACCTGCCAAACTGTAGAGCAGACGGAGAGTGGGTCTGTCGGCCCCATACTGGTTGATCATGCCTTTCTGAGCGGCTTTGGGCACGGGGATGGTCAGTGTGATGGGTTTGTGGAACTTGCGACGCCGAGGCTCCACAGTCACAATGGGGCTGACGGCCACTCGGTTACCGAGTAGCTTAGCAACAAGTTCAGGAGCAATGGGCTGGGCCTAGCGAGAGCAGAGATAATCACACAACATGTGGTCAGCCAGGCACGTGTACGGGAGGCAGACCCTGTGTTGATGGGACACTACATGATGCAGCGAGGCGACGAGGCGTGACGCGCAGACAGATGGAGAGCATGAGGCACATGGATGGATAGCACAGAAGAGAGGAGCTTGAAAACTGGACATGTAGGACTGACCAAACTTTTAGAGATGCTTCTTTTCTTTTTTTCCTTTTTTAACAGTAGTCCTGGCACAAACCGAACATGCTACACCACCGAAGAAGAACAAAAAATGATAAATAAGGGACTAAACCAAACAATAACGAAACACCGCACTGTCTATCGGCTACAACACGAAGCGCAGTCAATAGAGGTGATTGGACTTCTGAGCAACACCGTCAAAAATCCAAGTCATCAAATTCTACTGGCCTTGCAATCCTAGCCCTCCTTGCAGGCTAAAAATGAAGAAACAAAACAGCAGCAAAATTACTGGAACGTTGATTCAAAGCATTTAGCATCTGTCAAGGTATCTGACGCTGTCACATTCTCTTTTACTCTGCAAAGATTGCTCATCAGCTCAGAGCACTTTTATTACCAAAATTCAAGCAAAATGAAGGTGGCCAAAAGAAAAAAGCATAAAACAAATGAAATGTTATTCCAATAAATATGGTACAGAGGACTGCACACTGGAACCTTTTCAAAACAAAACACCCCCCACCCCTCCATGCAATCATGAGAACCATTACTTTTGCTGGTACTTTTTTTTTGTTGCTTTGTTTTTGAAAAATATCATATTTAAATACTAAATTAATGAAGCAACCCCCCCCAAATGTTCACATTTTAAAACAAAAGGGTGTAAAACAGCAAGTTACTTAAGAAAAAATGTCAACGCCAGTGTGGACTGGCTAGTTATACTTCTGGATTTTTAATTTGTTTTTAATGATTTTTATTCTTTTCATTTTTGTTATATGTATGTAGATAAGGTTCCAGGGTACAGGTGTGGTGCAAGCAATGAAGTAATGTGTGACATGTTTTCAATACAAGTGTTTACATGATGATCACTACTGCATATTGTAAAATACAAGAAATTAACCAAACAAAACTAAACCAAACCCCCAGCAACAATCATTTTCTAACCACCATATCATATTAAATAGCTGCAGTCTGCCAGAACTTTAAAGCTCTTCTCACTGGGAATGTGGGTTCAACTTAAATGTCATATACATCTCCATTAGCTCTCCCACACCTATAACCAAAAACTCAACCTAAATCCACATCTACACCCAGTCTTCACACCACTTCTTTTTAACACAGGGAGCAAAGAACGGCATTTGGAAGTGACTCAATGGAAGACACTTTGCCACTACCACTTAACAAGTTGCTTCCTTGCACAGAAACTTTCAGGTCCTAGTACCTTTTCTGTTTTGCCTTTCATGCCCTTTGTGAGCATCCTCCAATCTTTGCATACAACCCCCCCCCCCCTCATCCCTTTTCTTAAAAACACCCACTAGGTCTCTACGTATGACAACAGAATATGCCCTTTGAACTGTCCCAGTTTCAGTTTCCAACAAAACACTAGGCATCTGCAACAGAAGGACATGCCCTTCATAGTGTCCCAGCTTCTGTTTCCAACAAAACACTAGGCATCTGCAAAAGAAGGACATGCCCTTGAAACTGTCCCAGTTTCTGTTTCCAACACTAGGAACCTAAAACAGAAGGACATGCCGTTCAAAGTGTCCCAGGTTCTGTCTGTTTCCAACAAAATATTAGGCATCTGCAACAGGAAGACCTGCCAATTCAAACTGTCCCCATTTTTGTGTGTTTCCAACAAAACACTGGGCCTCTACGACACAGAAGACATGCTCTTCAAACTGTCCATCCTCTGTCTGTTCATTTCCTCAAAGAAGCATTTGCCATTTTCTGCTCTTCTTTTCCCCCAGCTTCTCTTTCTGCCACCCCCTCCCCCCCCACCCCCCCCGGTAACCCTCCTCCCTTGGTCTGCTCAAACACTTCCATCACTGATGCTGTTGTGGATGTAGCTGAGCCCCACACCAGACAGGACAGAAAGGGGCTGGCCAGCCAGCTCACCTGCAGGCCAACTCGGATGGGCTTGGTGAGGGTGCCCTCGGGCAGCACTGCCTGCACCTGGGGCACCACTGTGGAGGACAGGACGCCGCCCTCATAGCCAATCACCGCTGCCTCCTGCTTGATGCGTGTCACCAGAGCAAAGTACTGCGGGAAGTCCGTGGTCAGGATGCGAGTGATGCGCTTTTCCTGCAGGTACTCTTCGGGGTCCAGTTCTGTTACAGGGAAAGAAAGTTGAACAAGCCAGTTTAACAGCTGGAAAATCACAAGGATGAATGGTAATGATGCTGTACACGACACTGTTGCTGAATAAATGAGGTAAATAACTTGGGGTTTTACGCCTAGTCACACAGTATGGTTGTGTCAGGGCAAGTTGCTGAATAACCCCTCACACTGGTCAAGTTATGTCTAAGAACACCCAAGTGTGCTGAACACAGAAACAAGCTGGAAGTTGACCAAACTACAAAGAGGCGTCTGATACATGTCAGAACTTAGTGCTACCTTAAACAGGCCTTTACAATACAAGGATATCTTGCACAGCAGACAGAAAAGTGAAGGTACAATGAAGCAAACAGCAGACACTTGAGTCCACCCACAGACAATCTTGAATCCCATAGAACAACTCTTTCAAACAAACAGGTCCACCAGTACCAAGAAAGTTAAGTAAGTAATGTAATGAAGACAATATATTCTGCTGCTGATCACTGTCCTTGCACATTTTAATTGCTGCATGGTTCATAAACATAAACAGTGACAATAAAATCCTGAAAGGAACCAATCATCATTAAAACAATATTTTTTAAATACATATAACATCTCTACATACAGCAATACTGATAGTATATTCAAATAGAGAGCACACTGGTTTAAATAATGAAACGCAAAATATATATATATGCATATTCTGACAAGCAAACTGCACATCCATTTAAAAAAAGCAAAGAAAAAAAGCAACAAAAAACACTTTTTATGACTGATATGCAATAACCCCCCTTGGCCCCACCCACCCCCAAAAAAGGAAAAATGTGACCGGGGGGGGGGGGGGGGGGGGGGGGGGGGGGGGGGGTAAGGATTAAGCCTGGAGTCCTACAAACTTGAAATTTTGATTGACACTGAAACACGACACATAAAAACTAGTCATAACCACAGCTAAAAAGCAAACATAAAACATGCTGAATTGTGAAAGCACTCTGAAACACCGGTGTAATTTGTTTTTTACCAAAAGCATCAACGATCAAAGGTACTGAAGAGATCTACATGGGAATTACTTAAATCTTGTGTGCAAACAACAAGAAGAAGAAACAAAGGGTTCTGAAGTTATCAGTGGAAGGATGCAATGTTCAGCAAAAATGACTGGAATGTGTCAGAACTGTCAGAATGTTATTTCAAACTTTGATGATAGTCACTGCTATGCTCAAAAGGACCACTTGCAGTCAGCAGACCCATTTCACTGTGGTCTCTCATTAAAATACAAAACAAAACAAAAAACACTAAAAACAAGAATGACTGCTATTCTCTCTCATTAAGTATCATTTCTTTGTGATCTGGTACACAACAAACAACAACAAAAGCTGATGCTTTTTGAGTGGGTCAGCTTTTGGGGGGGGCACTACCATCTTGTGAATTATACGGTACGGTATTTATGTTCAGTCTGGGTATCTCACAGGATCTGTTCAGTGGTACAACAGCTACTACTGTGTTGCACAGTTGTCAAATGGGTGATGATAGTAAACAAACTTGACACAACGGTTATTAAAAACTCAAGTGAAACAAAAATTAAGCTTACAAAATACACTGCACAACCACAGCAATATTGAAACATACCTCTTCTCTGCAAACATCAATCTACATAAACTGAAAGTCAATAACCAGAAAACAGAATACCTGGTGAACATGTTCATATCATGAAAGTTACTGGATCTGAGGCCTTTTCAAGACAATTTACCCGTTAACTTAAAGGACACTGTTATCCCTATTCAATTAAACTAGCTCTGAATATATAAAACGTTTCAGTTTCATTTGTGTTTCTTCATAAAACAAATCAAAACCTTTAACGTTTCTCTTACATTCCAAACAATTAAATTACAGCTTTACATCTCTACTCCCGACTCTTATGTTACTGTACAAAAGGTGTCCATTTTTGTCAGCTCTGAAAGCAGAAGCTGGTATATATATATGAACAGACACAAGACAAATTAAGTTACCATCACGTAAAGCATGAAAGATCTCGCTTCAGTAGTGTCTGAAAACGCCAAGTATCAAAGATTTTGAAACAGTTCAACTGCACTCATTTCTTGAACACACGCCACAGCAACTAAACATGTTTACATGGTGTCTATGTGCCTGTAACATGACTCTGTCTAAGGCTAAAACAACATGACATTGTCTATGTATGCTTGGCCTTTAAGTTTAATTAGAAAGAACTTCCCAATCACATACAAACTTTAGATCCATGCTGTCAATGCTGTTGTGATTAAACTTTGATCAACGCCACTAAAATCAATGCTAATATCTTTTGAAGGTAGGAGGGAAATGCAAACTGTGAGCAGACTATTCCCATTTTTCATTGTCAAATGTAGGGTGCTAATAGCTGTTTCTGGTTTCCATGCTATGCTGGACTCTTCAAAATCTTTTCTTTCCTGGTAAAACCAAAGTTGATTCAATTGTTTGTTTAGTTTGTCTTCAATCATTGCATTTCCCAGATTTATATAGCTATCTATGCACAATTGCTGCTTATCCCAGCATGTGACAAACAAAAAATACTGACATGAAAGTGGTTCAAGGATTCTTACCCTGGTGATGCTGTGTTAAGCATCGATTGTTGATTACGGTAAGTTTTTACCTGTTTTTTACTGTTTTTGTTCAGTGTCTTGAATAGTGATCCCCACCTGGTTTTCTTTTCCTTTTTATAATTCAACCCCATCATACCACGTTGTCTGCACTCTACTGGTACAGTGATTTTGACAATTCTAAGTTTTGGGCAATTATGCCAAAAGTTTTGGTATGCAGCTTTAGGTTTGCTTTTGACATGACAGTGTCCATGAAATTAGGTCAGTGTAAAAAATACATGTAAAATGCCAGTAAAGTTTTTGACAAGGATCACCATCAAGTAAAGTTTAAAAAAGCACAAGCTACCAATCCCTCCTTGATGAAAGAAGTTGGCATATAATCCATATTTAACGCTCTGTTTGAAGGCTGACAATTGCTGCTCCACACCCAGCCCACCCCAGACTGGAGGTTCTCTCAGGGCAGACTGGTCTCAAGAAAAACCAGGGAAACTGATGGAACTCTTTTTAGGGACTTGTTTACACAGTGACAACACACATCAGCAACCAAAGAGGGTGACTGTAAGCAGTGCTCACTCCACAGTGACGACATAGAGGTGCTGCCGGGCACCAGATTGCCCTGTGCGTCCAGACCTTCCAGGGAGCCACCCAGGGCGTCCGACACGGCCTCCTCTGTGGCGGCCAGGGGGTGCTCGTACCACGACTCGCCGTTGTCGCTGCGCATCACCACGACCTCACGCTCCTTGCCGCGAAGTGAAGCAAAGTGGGGGACCTCGATGATGATGGGCCTGAAATCAAACAAAACACATTTTCACAAATATGTGAAATACATTTCACAAATATGAAAATGTACAGGGAAACCTTGATGTTATGCATGCAATGTGCAGAAACAGTCCTGTACAGTTGTGGTTCCAGAGCTTCTGTGTTGCAAAAACTATCGGATCTGCCACCCCCTCCAAAAAAATCATGCATGAAACAAACCTGCGTGCATGATTGATGAAGTGATAGTGAGACATAACTAAAAACCCATCCACTTATGGTTACCCTCTGCAAAACAAAGCCTGTCTGTGCACACATCATTTGGGAGTAGGGTGGGTGTGCGCTGTCCTCTTAGTGAATGTGGCAGTGGTGGTGCAGAAGAGCACTTACCACAGTAACCACTTTCCCCACAGATGTCTCTAAGATTAGTAAGTACATCCTTTAAATCAAGAAAATGTCTCAGAAGGTGGCTGGTAGCTGGTATGGGGTTCTCATAAAAAAATTAAAAAAATGGTCAAGGAGTGGGGGGTGGGGGCGGGCTGTTAGTTTGGGTTCTGTAACATGGAAAGAGAAATGCTTTAAAAAGGAATTTCAGTTAGCTGATGCCAGTGCTGGCGATGACAGCACACAGTGAGGGTAGTGGCTGTCAAATCATAACCAAAATGACTGGCTCTACAATACAATGCCAGCAAATCATTTTGACTGGATGAAGAGAGCATGTCAACAGAAATACACCCAAAAACATTCAGCAGCAGGAGTCAAACAGAGCTTGAAAGCTGGGCAGGACAGTTCAGTTGGTAGAGCATCAGACCTAAAAGCCAGGTACTACTAACTAATCCTGGTTGGGGGTTCTTTCCACAGTGCAGCAAGGAACTGTTTTCATACGGTCAATTTTCAGTGCACTCTCTTATGGTGTATGTATATGTGTGCAGTCACATGCATCAACATCTGCACACACATTAAAAATCCTGAGTGCTGGCAGCTGCGCCAGCCTGGTTGCATGAAAATACTGCACACACGGTAGTACTGTTCTTGTGGCTGCTTATCCAGCAGGTAGTGAGGTGACCGGAATTAAGCGCCAGGGTGTTAATGATTGAACAGTAAATAAAAATAAAGAAGACGAAAAATAAGGATGGTGTAGTGGATAGGTATTCTTGTCTTTGATAGTGAGTACACCTACTTTTTCACCAACCAGTAGTATACACATTTACACAACAACAACAGAAGTGTCAGTCATTTAGTGTTACAAGAGAATGTCAAGTCAACCAGATCTTTAGTCCACAAAATAGAAAAAAATGTGTGCTTGATATAAAAACAAAGTTGTAACACAAATACCAAGTTCCACCCTCCCTCTTTATGTCTATGAATTTGTTTCCCTCTCCTCCCTTCTGTGTCTTTAAATGCATTTAAATACACATGTCCCCTTTCAATGACACCGATAAGTGATCTCCTTTTGAATTAGAAGACCTGAACATTTATTTATCTCTGAGCCACATGGCCAGGTGGGTTAGGCCATTGAATTCTATTCTCTGGGGTTGCATTGTGCAGGTTCAAAGCAGTTACTAGGAGATTCTACGCCTGACAAGACAAAATGTTCTTGTGAAAACGTAGCAAGTAAAGATATATTATGCTAAAGCTGGCTTGCACTCAATGGAAGGATAAGTAGGGCCGAAACAGAATACATGTATACAGGTTGAGGTGGAGACTAGGACTGAGCATACAGCTTCTTCAGAACCTTTCACACACAGATCAACAATTTCCTCTAGCTCAAGCCCTTGGGTGCAGCATGCTGCACCACAAGAGCCATAGTGCCAAAAACTGTGATTCCTGAACCAGTGTAAATACCAATCAAGACCAATGTGTTTTTGAGAGGGAAGGTAATATTCTGAACATCCTGATCTAACACTGAAAACTTGAATAACAGGGCTTAGCCGTTTTGAGGTTAAATACTTTGGACATGCAGGTAATGGACACAGAAAAGTAATTTTGTACTCAATCTGATCTGAACACTGGGCTATGAGTGTGACCTTTTGGTTCCCACATCTGTTTTAAAGCCAAACAATAAAACAGATACACATACAGTATACATGCACACATACGTGTGCTTGCATACATACATGCACACACAAGCACAGCACACCCACACTGAAACATCCAGCTTTTTTTATATATATATTTTTTTTTTACAGGATGCCAAACTCTAAATACTGACTGGGCAAAGAAAACAGCATACACTGAGAGATGCACACAAAAATGACACCTAGGAACAGTCAGGCCAGAGCAGACGTGTACAGGTTGCAGCCTCAAAATTCCACGCCAGGTGCAGGAACCCATCTCATGTCCAAAAAAATTGGATCTGACTCCAGTGAGGTTACACAGTTAGATAAAAAGATTCCTTCCCTGTGCTGAAACCCCGCAATAGAGAGCTTTACAAGCACCAACTCCTCAGTACAAGTGCTATGCAGCTTCTTTTTGATTTTTTGTTATATAGAAAGCTCTGCAAGTCCCTTCCATCCCCCCCAACCCTGGTTTCTGGTATAAATGCAGATAATCCAGTATCACAGGTATACTTCCAATGCTGCTTGTTCAACCTCGGTTTCAATAACTAAAGAGTGTATTGGGCATTTAATAAAGAGTGCTCATTGTTCAGTTCTGACATTCATTTCTGAATACAGTACTCTGCTGTAAACAGCCTTGCAATTCAACACAAACCTAGTATCCAGATCTATATATATATATGCTCCTATCAGTGCATGACCTTGGTGGCACTATACTGAGATTCATCTGTATCATCAATGCTAGTGCTGCTGAGTTCCAGCAAAGACATTTTTCCCTTCCAGCAAATGAGAAGACTTAGCATAAGTTAGGTGAGCAGAATTCCAGAGTAGCAAGGGGAATCTGGAGGCTGCAGGCTGTGATTTCTAGCAGAGTGCTGTAGCTTCCATTAGCAAAACACACTTTCCAACCCCTTCTGTTATCTTTTCCAATTGCCATGGAAGCCTTTCTGTCATCAAAACCCCAACCAGGCAAGGTGTGTGTGTAAGTGTGAGTTGTTGGGGGTGGGATGGGGGGTGGGGGGTGGGGGGGGGGGGGTACATGTATGTTTTTGAGTTTACAGCCTCTCTTCACATTTGCTTTGAGTATTCAGTTGTGCATACAGCAAAAAGGTGTCCTTTGGAAGCAAATCTGAATTTAGTAAAGATGCCAGGAAACTGGGAAAAAACATTAAAATCTGTGCATTTCATTACCACTAATTTTGAAACGCAGGTGTGAACATTCTGGGTACACCTGCACATTGCTTCTGGTCACAAATGCACACTCTCTCCCCCTCACTCTGAGCACTCCCTCACATTTCTACATGCACACATACAAAAACTGAAGAAGAAACCTGAGGTCTTTGCCAGCTGTACTACCACAAACACTTAGCCAACCAGTCTTATCATCGATCAACATGACATCAGAAGTGATCAAATCTTGGAGCATCTGCCGAACTCCTCTAGGTCAGTGGCCAGCTAGCCTAATTGGAAGGGGCAGGCCTCCCTCTCTGTGTCCACATGAATCATCCCTGTAAACGCTGCAGTAGCACACTGCTAGCTGTGTAATTATCTCCATCCTCGTGAAGACCACTGCTGGGGCCCTTGATCGTTTGTGTAAGCACTGTCTTTGAAGGGATTGGGGTTTACCACCAGGTGAGGCACACAAAGTAAGTACTGTAAAAAGACCATGCCAGTGTTAAAGACTAAGAGCTTTGCAGTTTTAGGTTCCAATGGCAGGAAAACAACAACAACAAAAATCCCCCCAAATTGGGCTGGTAAGCTGAGGCATGCCATATTTTCATCTTTGGCCGCTTTGGCAGCTTCCTCTCCTTCTTCCAGACACTGGGCTGGGCAAACACAGCAGTGTGTTTGGTCCCTGTGAACTTAAGTACATGTATACTTCATGTACACACAACAGCCTTTGTCCCTTCCATTAAAGCTTCCTTTAAAAACTTGTTTGAAACTATAACATACAGTTTCTGGATGTTGGCTGAGCCTTTGCTGTACCTAGGGGGCTGATATGGGGCTTGGTCTTGTCTAAAGTAGCACTAGAATATTTGCCGACTGGGAAGAAAAAAGCTGAATGAACCAGGCAGGTACAGTCAGACACTTTAATGCATGAACAACCCACTCAAAGACAGCTTATCCAAAGCTATAGTCTCTTTCACAAACCGGTAAATGTACAGGCTATGCCAGCAATGCCATTCTATCAAGCCTACAAGTCCAGCACCTCTGATAAGCCCAGCTGCAAAGGAATACTTAATTTCTGATCCCTGGTATTCACACCACCGGGACAGACACCGAAAAGGCCTCCATTACAAGTCTGCTCTAAATTACACAGAGGCCCCAGCTGTATCCAGCAACCTCATCCCCAGTGACATTTTGGCTGAAGCTCCCTGTTCTAATGCCTGCCTGCCTGCCTGCCAAACACTGACAGCACCCACCCAGGCAAGATTTCTGACTGATCTTCAGCTGACACCATTCACTCTTTCTGCTCCATTTCAAGTGCTCTTTTGTGAGACACTAATGTCAGGTAAATGCCACTTTATCTTGTTTCCCCTGGCAGACAGTCCACTGTATCAGCAGTGTTTTTCATTTTCACAGCAATTTAAGTTAATACTCTTTTTGCTTATCTCTAAATCTGAAGGATAATGCTAACAACATTCAGTTACTGGTTCCATTCCTCTGTTTCAAAGGCAATGTCAGGGAAACTCCTGGAGATGGGGTAGAGCACATATGGGCTTTTCCAAGCACACAGATACCATCTTCAACTGAACTGTTCCATTCACAGCCAGTATAACCTTGCTACATGTGCCACAAAAATAAAAGCCAGCTTTTCATAAAACCTGGGCGAGTGTAGGGTGGGGATGTACAGATAACAGAAGATCGGTTGTCGAAAGACAATATCTACAGTGTCAGTTGCTACAAACTGAAGACACAGAGACAGTTCTGACAACAACCTCGAGCATGAAGAATGTCCTTTATTTCCAGCTGTTTTATTTTTTCATTGCTATTTTGCAAAGTCTTCACATCTCACGTGACTGTCAGACCAGTTCTGCTTGCTGTACTCAGAGACCTATCAGGACAGCCAGGTAATGCAGTGGTACTTCTTAAAGCTACGCTAAATGTCAAGACAGACAAGAGAGTCCAGCTTGTGGAATATATATATAAAAACCTGGTAGAGAAGCATTGTAAACAGAGCCTCTGTGCTCCCACAAAGAATGTCATGCATGTCAGTTGCTCTGGCTCTGCTTTATAGGTTTCTGAATAACTTAATGTAAATGAAGGCAGGTCACCCTGGATGATACATGTTTGCGTCAGATGTATCTATCT
>OY757541.1:19302723-19345271 GCA_963584105.1 Alviniconcha strummeri | reverse complement strand
CGAATAGACGGGCGAGCGGTCCACAGGAACGTTGTCGGGGTCAAAGGTCGTGCTGAAGGAGGAGCCGCTGTAGGAGGAGAAGCGCTGGGTCTCCCCGCTGGTGGGCATGCGACCATCCACTCGGGACGGTGCGGCGCTGTACGACTGTGTGAAGGACTGGCTCACCAGCTGGGCTTCCATGTAGTCCTGCAGGGATGGACACAACAGTGACTGTCAAAACTGCGTTTGTACATGACACACACACACGTTATTGGGTGTTGTTTTGTTTTGGATACATGTGTAAAAATTGCCAGACATTAAGTAGTGGCTGTTTACTGGGGTGGGGGGGTGGGGGTGGGGGTGGGGGGAGAAAAGTCTCTCACACAAGTCTGCTTTAATTCTAATGTAAAGTTCCATCTAACTGATGTTACATGTTGTTTTCATCCATGTGAGGCTCCTTGATGTTTCTTAAGGTCATGATTGCTGTATCTTGTAAAATTGTTTGCAGCCAACTTTACAGTTGAATACAGAACACAGCTGAAGGTGCACTCGAAGATGCTGTTTGATGGAATTTGTGATTGTATTCTCCATGCCCAAAGTTGGCAATTTTAGCACGGAAAAGGAGATTACTAGGAGTGTAATGAATGAGATGATAACTAACATTATGTTTCTCCTTGTCACAACTTGTCCAGCTCAAAGACAATCTAATAGATTATGTTTACTCAATTTTTTGCACTTCAACCTAGTAGTAATTTCAAAAGGGGACTTATCCAGGAAAAACAACAAACAAACAAACAAAAAGAACCTTAATTATCTTGACTGTAAAAGTAAATTAGTAAATCATTACTAAAATCAAACCAGTAATTTTGTCACAGTTACAAAATCCAAAATTAGGAAAGAAAATGTGCAGGAATAAATTTTTTACATTTTTATTACAAAACTGACATTATCTTGCATTACTAATTAATCAAAGTGCATGGCTATTTTCCATGTAAAAAGCCAAATAGCAAAACAGAGCAATGAGAAAAGCAACACTACTTTTTCTCTCTCTGAGTGTTGTTTTAAAAATGAATTCACGCAAATATGGCTCTTCAATTTTAATCGTGTCATTATCCAAATGTTCAAGGCTTAAATTGCAACTATTCAAAACAACACTAAAACAGTAAAGCAGCACTGAAGCCAAGTTGATAATTATGCATAAAAATGGTACCCCAGGAGTAACCCTTCAAAAGCCATTAATGAAAAGAAGAAGCTTGCAGAAGATCTTGCAAAGTCCACTCAACTGCCATTTTGTTACATCAGCATTTGCCAAGGCACTGGAACTGCACTGTGCATGAAATAATATGTGCATACCATTTAATATTCACAGACCCTAGCCACCTGCATACTATTTCGAGTACATATTCCCAGGTTATTTCCATACCATCTGTGTACACACTCATTAAGCAGGACTTTGGTATGAATCTCTGAAGTTGTATGAGTAACAGAAATATACCTGACTGCACTGAAGCAACAAAATCAACATCATGATAAATCAGTCTGTATTTCAGCAAGCAGTTGAATCTCAAAGCAAGTAATGGTGTATGTAAAATTAAGTACATTTGGTGGATTCAAGTGCTGGTGTGTGTTATCCCTTCCCAGTGATTAGCGTGGTATGGTGCCCATTCCTCATGTAATGCCCTGTACATGTAATATCACCTGTGAGGGGGAAGAGAGTTCCACAAACACAAGCCAATATCAGTATGGCAAATAAAAAGGGGTTTCCAGGTTTTAGGAGAAGAAAAGTGTAGCACTAAAAGAAGGTGAAGGCAAAATCCGCTCCCACCAAGCAGACTGATTCAGCATTGCAGCATGAACGGAAGGTGATGTCAGTTTCATGATGGTCATGATGTGTCAGTTACAATGTTAATGGGCCAATAACCTATAGTTCAAGGGCTGGGCATTAGCAGTCTTGATGACTGCAGCTGAAATAAAGACGACAACCGATGAGGCTTTTCAGCAGGAGTACGGCATTGCTGACAAAACCACAGTGCCTATGAAACTGAACATCCACACATTATACGATTTGGGAAGCAATGCTGGGGTTGGGGCGCCCGGGGGGGTCTGAAAGTAGATGGTAAAGCATTTTGGGAGTGGGGGAATACTGAAAGCAGATGGTGAAACCAATCATTTCAGTGAGTAAAAAATAACATTAAAGTTTCAGAGAAAAGCATTTCTGGTGGACACCAATTTTTAATTATGCAGGTAATGGACAATGGAAATGATGGTGATCAGCACTCTGAAAGAATATTACCAAAGCAGTTAAGACTGATGTGTTGCTGGATCATTTTGATTAATTAATACAAACTTGGCTGATGAAGCACACCATTTTTCACACCCATTTTCTCTCTCTTTATACTGTGAGCTTTCTCCCAAAAGCACAAAGGCGATGATGAATGGTAGTCTACCTGAAGATGAAGCAAAACAAGGCAAGGAAAGAAAAATCCCAACACAAGGGGAGGAGGGTGTCAAGCTATGGAATACAACCACTACAAGGTATGGCAGCAAAAGGGTAATAGCATTTTTAGCCACTGGCACCACCGGTCTTTATTACTTGATTGGGCGTCATCCTCTGATTAGCCGAAACAGGCACTGGCCCCACATTCCTGAACTCAGTGGCCGAGGCCGGCATCAGTTCAGCGCTTCTTAATTCGGCTGCAGACAGGGGCGTCATTTGCACGTTTTTCCCCTCCACTGCTGACATGGGTACCGAATCATCAGGAAGCATTCGCACACTGTCTGCATCGACACTCCCAGATGCGGAGCCTGAGCCAGTACGGGTCCCAGCATACACCACTCTGTGGAACTCAGGTGATGAACTGTCAGGGGCATAGGATGCCGAGGTGATTGGCTCAGGGCTTATTGGTGTTGTGGTGTCGCTGCTAACAAAGGAATCTCGCCACAAGGGGGCGCTGCCCTCAACCGCCCGAAACTTACTAGCTCGTGTAGGGTATAGCTCCTCCGTAAAGAGAGGCTGAGGTTGCTACAACAAAACAGGGAGAACAGAAAACAAAACATGCAACAAGCCAAAAGGAACATGGAACTAGACTACCACATTCAAATGAACAAAGGGCAGAACTAAAAAAACAAAAACAAAAAACACCATAAATCAAAAAACAAATTCTGAACGCATTTGTTTGGGTTTGAAACTTTTCAAAAGCACACACACAATTCATATACAGAGTATTTGATAAAGACATGTTGCCAAAGCGCTTAAACTAAATTTTGGCATTCATTTTAAAGTGTGCCTACAAATGGGAAGAACTGGATTTAGCTGCACTAGAGAGTAACGCACTCTTTTTGATGAAAAAGATTCCATGTGTTGTGCTTTTACAACTAGTAGGTAAACAATATCCATTATCGCAACAATTGTACTGTTTGTGAATTGTTCTGTTTTGTTCCAGTGCCAGCGCTCTTTTAATTTCTGAAATCTACACCACACAACCTTGTGAAAGATGTTTCGAATTCAAGCTACTGAAACACAACTGATGTACTGGATGAAAACTTGACAGACAAGAAAATATTCATCAGACAGGATTAGTGCAAATCAGTGAAAGAAAAGTCAGATTTGTTTTCCAGCTCTGTGGGCAGATTATGGACACTAGCATGCCCACTTTACAATCACATCTTTCTTAACATGCTTTTAACAATTCCATCCTATGCATGCCTACAATGTGGAATATTCCTCTATGCATACAGCTGTCTCCACACTATTATGAACAAGAAGAAGACAAAGAATTAACATCTTCATCATACTGTAGCACTTTAAGTAAAAGATTCTTTGTAGACTTAAAAATAACAGGGCTTCCAAAACCTGCCCCTCCTCTTCATCATAATGGTGGAGCACTTTAAGTAAAACCTTCATAGACTTAAAAATAAAAGGGACCTCCATTCCCCCCCCCCCCCCCCCCCCCCCCCCGCCATATTTTTGGGGAAGGCCCAAATGAACCCACAATCCATACCATATCACTGTTCATCCTCTTTCATTTTTATCTTTTTTCTTGAAAAAACTAAACAAATCCAAGCAAAGAAGCTAAAGTATATTCACTTCAAAACACAGTCCTTTTTAACCTGCTGAAACCTAACAACCACCAGTTACTGATGGTGCATGAAGCCAAAGCAACCCCTCCCCGCCAGCCCTGTCCCAGCAAATTACTGCCAACATTCCAGTAGTGCAGCCCCCCCCCAAAAAAAAAAACACACACAACAACAACAACTAAACCTGTTTTATTTAACTCTGCATGCATAAAACAAGATGCTGATTGTATGGGTCTGCAGACATGCCAGTGACAGTATCAAACATCTGAAAAAACTGATACTTTCTCCAAGATTGCACTGTCTTTTGTAAGATTTTCCAAGATGTACCAACATATCTCACGTCAAACTTGCCCTATTTTGATTGCATGCCTGAGACAAGATTCTGATAACGAATGAAACCAAACGTCTGAAAGAATTACTGTAGGGTCTCATAGTGTCTCTACTCCTTAAAATCTGCAGCTCCTCATCTCTAGAATTACCTTCCTCCGTACCTCAAAGTTGACAGTGTGTGTGTGGTGTGTGTGTGTGTGTGTGTGTGTGTGTGTGTGTGCATGTGTGTGTGCTTGTGGGAATGCACCAGTGCACGTGTGTCTGTTTCTATGGTCAACTGAGGACACACCTGTTCTCAGTTCTAGGCTCCTCATTCCCGTTCTATCTCAGTCCCTCCTATCCTCAAATCCTTTCTTTCTTTACTTGAGATTGTTTTTATTTTAATAAAACTGCTTTGTATCCATCTGTTTGTTTACATCCCACATGCTGTGCCATGTGTATACAGTGCACGGGGTTTTAGACATACTGCAAATAGACAGTGGCCATATCTCTTGCATCTCAATGAATCTGTCTTACTTATACAGTTATAAATCTGCATGTATCCAAAAGGATGCCCACTGCATCCGGTCTGTAGACATGCCAATGAAGGAGGACTGAATAAAGTTATATGGGTCTGTTCACATGCTCATGAATGATACCAAATGTCTGAATGAATAAACCGTTACCTTTTTCAAGACTGCGTCGTCTGACACATATTCAAATCATCATCATATTCATAATCGCCTATGCTGTCTTCCACTGAGCGAAGAGGCTGAGTCATGGAGTCGCGGCCCAGAGTCGAATAGCCGTCGCCAAAAACGCTGTCATTGCGTGATTTGGCAGCCTCCTGAGTGTGGAGTGTAAATGACGACGAAGCCAACACGAAACAGAATAGAAACAAAAGCAAAACAAAAAAATAAACATCAACAAGAACAAAACTGCATGCAACACATTTTCTTGGAACGTTCTGCCACTGGGGTGGGGTGGGGGTGGGGGGTAGGAGGTGGGGGCTGAAGTAAGGGGAAGCTCTTTCCCTACAGACTCTAGAATTCTAAAGACAGACTCTCCAAGATGCTGAAGGTGTTCACTTGTACCTGCTTGATAAGGAGGAGGCATAAACGCTTTCCCCACAGTACAGGACAAGATTTAAAAAGAAGAAGAAGACTTTTTAGGATGCTGAAGGCAGTCGTTTGTACCTGGTTAAGCAAAAGAAGGCATAAATGCTTTACCTACAGCGAATGGACAAAGGATTTAAAGAAGGGCACTCTTCAAGACTCTGAAGGTGGCAGTCTCTAATACTGGGTTGAAGGAAAAGAGGGGTTCTGTGCTTCGGTAATCACAGCGAACAGAAAGTGGATTCAGCTTCATTCTTCAACATGTTTTGGACAGGAAGTGACCAATGGATTTCTCCACAGTATGATTGTGAGAGACTTGCACCACGGTTTTTGTTGTGCACCAAAATCTGTCAGTACATTCCAGTCTATGTCAGGGCAGGTGAGATCTCACTCAGTCACACACATACACACACACGAATGCATGGCAGCACACACATATACACGCACGCACAAGCACACAAACATAAAAAAACACCCTATATGACAACATGGGATATGTATGAAGAAGGCCTCCACCTCATGACTGGCTTGACTGGTGACAGTGAGACTGGTAGGAAGAAATAAATGAGATCAAGAAGTATCAGACATAAAGAAAATTCACTGAATCAAAAATTAGGCCTAATTCACTGGGGGGAAATAAAGGTGAATGAACTGGGAAGTCGGATTAGGAAGGCAATAGCCCTGGCATCTGACCTACACTTGAAAGCCGCCCAGGGACTAAAAAGCGTACCTTTGAAAGCCCTGGGTTCTCAACAGAAGGGACTGTAATTCAGGGTCCACTACACTGCAGTTTTGGGGTGGGGTGGAAAGAAGGGTGAGAGGTATCCCAAGACAGTTCCAAGAAAACAAAACATAAACATACATCAAAGTGCCTTTTCAGGCCAGAATAAAAACAGGAAGCTTTATAAAAAAAATTATTTTTAAAAAAGGCAAAAGAAAATGCAAAAGAAAATATATTTACAACATCCAGTTGCAAACTCTCCGCCAAAAACTTGCACTAAAAATGACAGCATGTGTCATAAACATCTAGCACACTCACTGCAAAAAGAAATGTCTTCAAACAAAAATTCAACATACACAACTCAGAATGAAATCAACCAAATACATAGCTAACAAATTAACACAGCATCACAATACAGCAAAATCTAGAAGCATGTTTGGAAACAGTCTCCTCAGGTGTGCATCACTGAATTCAGCGCTGACACCAGGATCCTTGACTCCCTCTGGATTTTTTATATATTTTAGTTGTGCGTGCATGTGTGCACGCATGCATGTGTTCTGGGGTAAAAAAGGATCATCTCAGAATTACTTCGTATACAGACACCGTGCAAGAGTTTCAGCTTATGGTTCTCACACACATTTACATATTAACTGAACTACTTTTGCTACACTACTGAACCACACTGCATGCCAAACTTTTATAAATGGAAAACTGTCGGATCTTGACAGCGGTAATACATGTGGCATGCAACATTATTAACTCTCTAAATGTAGTACGCCAATGCAGGATTACATTTTCTCAAACATCATTCATACCTTGACTGCACCATACATAACAACACTGTTAACGTTTATAAGGTTACACTGCAAGGGAGCTAAGCAGACAGGGTCCTTGGTTTGGATGCATGCAATGCGCAGTCACTAACAATGAACATTGTGTTTCTGTTTCATTTTGCTGCACTGATTATTTTCCAACTTTAATGGCATTCTCTTCTCACAGACCCCCTTCCTAAACTCTGTGGACCTGGATTAATATATAACTTTTTAAGAGGGGGAAAAAGCTCAATCCAGTCAACAATGTCATACTGCATCCATTCACCCTGATATAACTGTCATGGTTGACTGGGCATTAAAAACCAGTTATTTGTCTTGTACTGCATCCAGGGGATATCCATAGCAAAATCTTGCTCGCTTCAGTGAACTCCATCTCCAGGTTGCAGTTCATCTACTGCCAAATGAACTTTTTGCAGGTTTCTTAGTCATGCCTTTGTCACAGTTACCTCAATGTTTCATGTGATTTGTGATCTTTGGTGGTGCTGGGCATGCTGCCAGATGGTCTGTGGATGCTAAGTTTTCATTTAAAATAATGATAAGCTTTAAACCTGGTCTGGTACTGAAACCAGATGACAAAGCATGTTTATAACGGTGTTTGTTCCACTGATCAGGTCATACAGAACATATTTTGCTATGCTTTGGAGTGCAGTGTGGCACTATGGTAACAGCTACTGAACATCTTTTACACAGTCTTTGGATAACACTGTATTATGGTACCATTCAACCATCACAGATTTGCCTTGCTGTTTGGTGACAGTCGCTACCACTGTCACATCTACTGGTTTGTCTGTGCTGATCTAGTAATTCAGTGCATTTTCCTTGTCTTTGGTTTACAGTGTATATTGTCACAACAACACCACATTTTTAAGAGTTCATCTTCCTGTTCTGCCTCAGCTTGGACATCCATGTGTTATCAACATATTACATAAGGATCAATATGTTGACAGTTTACTGCTGTAGTGGTGTTTTGTGCAGTAGTGATAACACAAATACAGCATGGTTGCCCCATCATGGACAATGTGCCATATGTGCGATCAACATATGCGTACTTGACAATGCATTGCCAGCGACATCTTTACACTGGTAACACATGCCTAGTATGGTTATAACCTCATTCTTGGATGACACCATACCACCACAAGAATTAACATGTTCTGGATGTGATCAGGACATGGTGATATATCTCTGCCATGGTGATAAGCAATATGGATTACCTCATCTGTGTGTGTATTGCCATGGTGGTAACAATACCGTGGTAATGTAGCCAACTTTGCAGGCATAGTGGTATCTCTGCCAAGGTGATGTGCAACATGGTTTACCTCATCCTTGGGTGTATTGAGATAGTGGTAACAATGGCATAGTAATCTCACTTATGAAGTACATTTTGCCTCCTCCCTGGGCGCCAGGGTATCACCACAGTAATATTTCTGTCACATTGCTTTCTTATGCTTGGGTGAGACTATCATCATGGTAATATATTACCTATTACATGGGTAACTGAGTATTGCCACAGTAACATCTGTGTAATAATAACTAATACGATTGGCCTTGTCACTGGGTAACAGATTATCACCATGGTAATCCGTATGTAATATGGTCCACATCATCTTTGGGTGACAAGAGTACAACCACGGCAATAACGTATCATTCAATATGGTTTACCTTGTCTTTGGGTGACAGTGTATCGCCATGGTAATATCTCATCTCGGCCTCATAGTCAGGGCCGCTGTCTAGGTAGGAAGGATAGTGCAAGGCAGCTCCAATCTCGCTAACTTGGCGTCCGCGCGGGTCAGTGGCGGGGTAGCGATACACAACATCCTGGCACAATGCCACGACAGCACACACAGAGAGAAAGAGAAACAAAAACCAAGGGAGGTAAGCGCAAGAAAAGGAAAATCAAGCCATGGCTAGACTTCCAGACACACACATCGTGCACTAGAGGTCAGGTCAAGCCCCAGTGACACCGGGAGACCAGTGAACACAACAGAAAACAACATCCACTCTCCTTGAGGTTCAGCTATAAAACCCATAAATATTTGTGGAAACAAACAAATTAAAAGGGAGATAATCAAGCTGTGAAACAATCACTGATCAATATAGAGATTATGATCATCTGCTGCTAACTAAAACTGTGCAAAAAAAAAAAAAAAAAAAAAAGCAACAACAAACAACAACATAAACACACACAAACACACTTTCAGACTAAAATTAGAAACAGCCATGGGAATGAGAAGTCACAGCCTCAAAACTTTTACAACTGGTCATTTATGTAATCACTTCTGCCACTAGAAACAGAGGTGAGGTCTAACAGTCATGGAACAAGTGTTATAAAAAGAGACAGTATTTGATTCATTCAATTGTATTACTTTTGACTGCAAACTATGACTCGGTTATGTCATCTTTGACTGAAAGAAAGCTGCAACTTTTTCTTCTTCCAATATTAGTTGAGGGGGAAAAAAAGTGCATGACTTGTCTATCTTGAATATTCATCAATCCACAAATAATGACATGGACCAGTGTTCAGAGAAACCAGGTTACATGGATTATAATTGTTCTTGATCATTTAATGAATGAATTGCTCAATTAACCAAAGTCTCCTTTGTAAATCACCAGGATCAACCTGACAAAGTAAGACTATTACATGGATCAACAGGTTTCTGTACACTCTGCCATTTTTCCCCCCTTTTCGGGGGCAATCTTTAAAGTTTCCAGTCAAGAGACTTTGAAGCCGAACTCTCAAGACTGACACACACATTCAGTAAAATCTGATGCAAAAGCCACAAAGACAAATATGAACAAATCATAAAGCACAAGTGACAAAGCCAAACACCATGTCATATCAGCATACAAATCAATGACAATGCCACTCTGACACAATACCAGCAGAACACACCACGCCATACCAAAACACATATGCAAGACATTCAAATGTCCCAAACAAAATCGCACACACAAAAATAAAAGACAAGAGAGAAAGAGAGAATGACAGAAAGACACACACATCACAACACTCAACCCCCCCACAACCTCCCCTCCCACCCCCTCGCACACACACACAAAGCTTTGATATTCACATCAGACTGTAGGTTACTAACATTTCAAAGCCTTTAAAAAAAAAAAAAAGCATGTTCTTTATCCAGTGTGACAGAGAACGGGACATGATGAAGCCGAGCTCTGTGAGAGAACCACAAATGAAGGGACATTCCCACACCAACTGTAACCTTATCAAAGGAAGTGTCCAAAGGTGAAGCATTTCCGCCCTGCTCCAACGAAATGCTGTCCTCTCCTGAAAAAACAGAGCACAGAAGTGAGACCACTTTCCCTTCTCAATTAACCGTTAAAAAATATTTATTAAAAAAAAAGGGGGGGGGGGGGGGGAGAATAGAAAAGAAGAGACCATCTGCATTTGTGGTATGGTTGAATACCTTACCTGAACAAAGCTACAACACTGCAGCGTTGGTTGCTTGATGACTGGGGTAGCTACATTACCCCGAAGAGAGACGGAAAGAAAGCATTGCAAGAACAGTGCTACCCAGTCAAATCAGTGTACAATGTGGATGTTGATGTTTAACCTATTGTGATGCAGTGCTGAATATCTATCAAGTTTAGCCAAGGTGGTTGAGGAAACTTATCCACTCTCAATTTACAGCTGACAAAAAATATTTCATGATGCAGCCCAAGGTCTGACACACTTTTCATCCTAGTCAAAGGCTAGACATCAGTTCAGTCAGGTACTCCTGCCATGCTAGAAACAAGTCCAAGCTCAAATTCAGTCAGTCTGGAACCTGCCCCCTCCCGCCCCCCAACCAAGCCAGAGAACAGTGATGTCATCACTTTGCCTTCCAGGTGAGTAAACAGTGATGTCATCACTTTGCCTTCAAGAATAATAATTTCACTGAAAAGATAAGGGATAGCTGTGGCTTTTTCTTCTACATTTCAGATGTCACTTGGTTTTATAGACGCTAGAGCTGATTTAAAAAACCTAGACAATGTAAGGCAGCACTGCGAAAAGTAAAAAATTCAATGTTACTCTCATATGAGGTGAGTGCAATGTACTGATGAAACCCAAGTGCACAAAATGTTGTCAACGCAAACGCACACTGCACACTGGCTCAGCATCAGTAACAATAAACTGTGGTATGTATGCATATAATATTAACATCAAATAATAGCAAAACAACAAGAAAAACAACCTTTACTCGGGGGGGGGGGGGGGGGGGGGGGGGGGAGAGAGAGAGAGAAAGAGAGTGGCATGATGAATGAGAGAGAAGCTGTCAAGCAGATGGGGTGGAGAGAGAGAGAGAGAGAGAGAGAGAGAGAGAGAGAGAGAGAGAGAGAGAGAGAGAGAGAGAGAGAGAGAGAGAGGCATAAAAAGAAAGAGAAGCCGTCAAGCAGCTGGGGTGGGGAGGAGACCAAGACAAACAGAAAGCAGAACAACAAAAGACCTACAAAAACACCCCTTTCAATGCCACTACTTCACTATGCATAATGATGTCAATACCAGTCTAAACCCACTGCAAATCCAGCAGTCCTCAAGAACCTATTTCTACAGCCACAGTGCTTGAACAACCCTACAGCACTGCAAAGTGGTGCAAAACTGGTCACCAGACTCTGCTTTAGGCACAGTAGGAGAGTAGGATTAGAGAGATTCATCTACAGATTGAGAAAAGGCTTTAATTACTAACAATTCAAACAGACACTGGTTAAAAAAAAAAAAAAAAAAAAATTGTTTATCAATGGGAAGGGGAGGTTGCACATATCTGAGTACTTGGAATACTTCAAAAACACTACCATTAGAGAGAAAAATAACAATACTTTGTCTCAATACATAACACTGTTTACCATTCCACTATATCAAAATTATAATGTTCTGCTTTCCCTCTGCCTTCCCTTCATGTATCTGACCTCTTTATAAAATCTATTAACCAAGACACAAAGACAAAAACAGAAGTGTGTAATGGGTTATGATGAGTAAATCCGGGTAGTATACATTATACAGAAAAAGGCTGCATTCTGGGATTGCTTTAGAATTACAACTACACTGGCATCATACACAACTTCAAAATATTGCCTTCAAGATACTACTAGAGTGCTCTGCATACAAAAAAATACATATTATCACGGTTGCTATACAATCAGAAACAGTGGAACCAGTATTTGTTTCTGCTGATAAGCTGTGAGCAAGGCATTATAGCAGCTTGTGGGAATAGCAACAACAACAAAATCAGAAAGGTATCACTCCAATCCCATTTCATAGCTGTTTTGGGGGATGAGGAATGATTACACTGTCAGTTTATGCTCGCCTCTCTATGCTATTAAACGTCTGACACATCATGTAGAATGTTTCATGGCATCTCCACACCATGACTGTTTCACTGCAGCATTTTCTGAATGTTTTATGAAACTAAATCAAACAAACCAAAAGGAATACTTCTAGACTCCAACAGACAAAAGAGCAGTATTTTGCATGTGCATTTTTTGCTTGTTTTGCAATTTGTACCTACTGCATTTTCCCTTTCACACATGTTCATCTTCTTCACACCTGTCCCTTTCCATCTTCTTCACCTTCCAGTTTACAACCAGTCAGTCCTATTAACATTGTTGTTTGGGAATGGCGGGGTGGGGGGTGGGGGTGGGGAGAGAAGAATCAGAACACCCTTTCACCATCAACCCCATTTCTTGGGAATGGTATTTTCCTTTACCAGTCCATCAAAGAAATAACTTGCCTAACACTGTCCCAGCCTAACCTTTATGCTTCTTCTGTCAGGATTGCGTAAACACTATGTGTTGTAAACATGTGATTGTTTCCATTACCGAGTACCTTCTTTCTTTTTTTACAAAAGGGATGCGTGACAACTGGACTTGACTCTGTCTTGTCCTTTGCTGTTAGCAAAAAATAAACAGTACCCACAATTCACTGGCCTGTATGTAACAAATAAACCCAAGTGCTCCAAGGTAAAAGCTGCCAGGTAAATTAGATGCAATTACTCAGTTTAAGTTCTTTAACTCTGTTGAACACCACAAAAAGCACCAAGCCTTCTTTGCCACCAAACCTCTCTTCTCTTCTTCTGTGGTGTACATACGAATACACAGAGTCCAGATCAAACAAAGCTCCCCCCCCCCCCCCCCCCCCCCACGGAAAAAAAGGGGGAAAAAACGTGACATGCCCCTCAAACTCATAAACTTTGCTACTGACAGGGTGAAGAACACATACATGTGGTGCCAGAACACTTAATGGTCTGAATGCCTTCCAGGTGTGTTGATGATTCAGATGAGGACATTAGGGACAGTGCCAAATACAGGAAGTCCACTACATCTTGTATTTGCTTGACTGTGCAACAAAGTTAAGTAGTTTTGGGACAAGGGTTTGTAAACCTTTATTTTTAAATAAATATTTTGACCAATTGTTGATAATCAAACTTTTGAAGTAAATCCTACTTTACGTTGCTCAGTATTTTAACTTCTTTTCTGCAGAAATTTTGTTCTAACTTATTAATGGTGGTGCTTCTCTTAGACAAATTAAAAACAGAAGCTTGGGCGGAGCATAGAAAGATGAAAGGGAAACAATTATGAGTCAAAAATGTGTCAATAGCAGTTTATAAACAAACAAGCTACCAGTACATTTTCTGTTAAACCCAGCACAGAACTAAATAGTCCAAGCATCAGTAAAGCTGCACCCCTTTTGATTTCCTCAGAACCCAAGCCAATGCCCAGACAGGGTTCCTACAAATGTTCCATTCCAAAATTCACAAACTTTCAATACCATTTCTCCCCCCTTTAAGTTCAAAGACCAGATCTGATACTCACTTATTCACCTAGAATTTACTACAAGTGATACATGTACACCCATCACTTCACGGTTCAGATTCTAAAGTGCTGCCATTTTATCATTATAATTCATGTCAGTCAAAGTGTGAAGCAATCTAGCTACTGATTTTCCAAGTCCAGGACTTGCTGACTTTCGGGTTTGACAGGAAAAGTCCAAATTCACAAACTCCAAAAGAACTCAGTTGGATTATTCATTTTTCACACACTTTCAAAGGCTTAAAAATAGCAGATCATTTCCACGAAACTTTCTAAGACCTTCTAAGACCATAGGAACCCTGTCAGAAGAAGCGCTACATTTTCTAGCACCATTTCTCTTTTTTTTTAATCTTTTTTTTATTAGTTTCTTTGTAGGCAAAGCTTATTTCTAATCCCTCCCTCCACCTTTCTCTTGTTTGTATGTGAAGATACAGCAAACCTCCTAGTTATTCTAAAGACTCCTCTTCTGTACATGTATCTGAATTTTCTCAACACCCCCTCCATTCTAAAAGAACTGAAGCCGATTCCTTTCTGCCCGTTTTCTTTGTTCAAACTCTTGTAAACATAGCATTTACTGTCCATCCCACTTCCCAGTGACTCAACTGAGATGTTCAACTTTAATGTTTCACTAAGCATGTTCATATAAACAGGCTCTGCAGCAGCATACATCAATCAATGCAAATACCAGGTCTATTTTTGAAGGAAAAAAAGAGCATCAGCTTTGCTAAAGCACCCATAAAGTAATGCCCAAAACACTAATGTTTCTTGACAAGAACAAATGAAAATATACTCTAACGAACATTCATTAAAAGCCCATCCCAATATGCCAAGGCTGCTGCATCATGATTCATATGTGACCAATATTGGACAGCATGCCACAGGAAATAATCAAGATTCAAAAAAAAAGAAAAAAAAGTAATGAATATAAAAAAAAAAATCAAAGCATGGCAAGAAGGCCTACTGAGTCAAGTCTGCGGGCCAATTCCTCAGACTAGGCAAGAAAAATGTGTGCATCTAAACACACACACAGAACAGCAAGTCATGTAGCACACAGAGAGATGTCTACATGTCAAGGACCCAATACAAAATGCAATACAGCGCTTGGGTACTGGAAAATGCTGTGTTACTCACTCTCACTAGGCTTCAACAAAGTGGGCGATTCTGACAACAAAACAACACACACACAAACGTTACTGTCAAAACAGGCACTGCTGGAACAGGGGAGCCTCAAATGAGCCATGACGGCATGGTGTGGCGAAAACATCATTTTGTTTTCTGTGTTAATGTCCAGAACCTTCTTTACATAAATCCTGTACCAGGAAATGATTTTTTATTTTATTTTAAAGTAGCCACATGACTTTCACTTCTTGGGACATTATCATGCACTTCTTGTTGTTTTTTTGTTTTGTTTCGTGTTTACAGTTTACAGAAAACAAGAGCGCCGGACTGCCATGCTCCTGATGCTACAATCTATTTACAAACACCTGCTATGTATTGAGGGTCCCCCATTCAACTGAAAACTCATCACATCACACAAATCACAGGCTCTAATCCCTTCCATTTCCAGAAAGTTAATAGTTGACCACATCAATAGGTACAAACAGAAAGAGCATGTTCAAAATGTTAATAAGGTCTTAGTTTAGGTTACTATAACGTGTACCATTAGAAACCAGCATGCAACGCACAACACCAACAGCTTTGACACAAGTTTATACATGCACACAGTAATAATTCTGTTCACCATGAAGGTGTCATAATAATAAACCTCTCATAATAATAATAAACCTCTGTTGAGTGCCATTCACTCCCTGCCATTCATAGACTGATACCGTCATCTTTCCTTATAAATCACAGCTGCATCTACATTTTGAAGTCTAACAGCCTTTCTGCATAGCAGCCAAGAGAAAACATAAAGCTGGCATAACTTAACATTGGCATCATCATCAAACTCCAGCATTTAATGTGATTACACCCTTTCACTGCCTTTACATTAATTAGAAAGAAAAGAAAAGTAAAGCTTGGAACCAAAGCTCTCAATGCACACTGCAAAATTAAAAACATCAAATTCAACAGGTAAACAATGGTGAAAGTAAAGAAGCAAACGGTGGCTTTCCAGTAACTTAGTAGTAGCAATACAAAATAATATATAACTGTGATGCATGCTTGCTGCATTTTAACCCAACAAAGGGTTGTGCAAGTTAAAGCTGGTGAGTCCATAGAGAAAGCAAAACTGACAAATTTTAATGAATAACAAGAAATATATATAATATATTTATTTATTACTGATGTGGCTTGCATGCGACACAGTTATTACTGCTCTTGTAAACTATTGCATCATGATGTAAACTACCTTGGTGCATGTTTTTCTTTGGGTTTGACAGCAATGTGTCTTATGAATAAACAAGCACCAAAATTTTCCTTGCAGTGTTACTTGGTAAAAATAAAATTCTTGTACCTTATGTCTTATTACTATTATTATGCATTTAAAATGATTTTATGAATGCTCAGCAGTAATCTGCAACAGAGATTAAGCAAACAACATCAACATAGCTACCATTTACAACAATCACACAAATTTCCCACAGTCTGGGGGGTAAACATGCCCACAAACACTGTTGCACAGAGAACAAAAAACACACACTATGGGACGACAAAAAAAGCCACAGGTGCTGCATTGTGTAAATTTGCAACTGCACAAATCTTTTTCAAAAGGTGTTCTAGTGCCTACTGGTGGGAGGGAAAACACAAAACAACCCCCCAACAAAGAAAGACACTGGAAACACATTTCTAAAAAACAATCAATGGAAAAACAACTGGACTGAAACCAAACTGTTCCAGAAAATCGCCAAGACAGACACAGCAAGACCATTCCGGGGAACACCATTTGCAGCCATTAGCTAAGGTTAGAACAAAATCCACATATCCGGGTTGCAGCTGGGAATCAAACAAAACGCTGGACTACGAACTGAAGATGCATCATGACAACACCACAACGAAGAGGTCCAGGGATGCAGCACTGGGATGATGCAGCACAACACAGAACTTACGTGTGTGCATCTGCATTTTCTGGCCCTCGTAATAGGGCAAGTACACGTGCTGCTCGGAGAGGGGTTTACCAAACAGAGGCGACTGTGGCATGAAGTCGTCCGCTGTAGCCAGTCAGCAGCAAGCAAGAAATACCAAACAGAAAATTAACAAATGGGGCCATGTATTCATTAAAAGCAACTGAGACAGTTGACCAGCTCTGTCCGGTTTGAATGCCCCCCTCACCTCCCCCCTCCACTTCATTCCAGGAACCAGTCCAAATAAAACGAATGAACAGAGGGTGGCTCCTCAGGCTGAACTTAATAAAGAACAAGGAGAGCAAATGCTCAGACAACTCACATTCAAAATGGCAAACTATAGTTTGAACTGTCATGTGTGTGTAGGTGTTTTCCTTTCTTTTTAACACACACACACACACACACACCATAAAAAAATGCAGGAAACATTGTTGGAAGCAAAATACTGAAACAAATTATAACCCCCAAATTCAACTCGTTTATAAATCCATATTATATGCATACATGTATGTACTTGATATGTGAATTTTTCATCCAAATGCTACACCACAAGTTCCTGTGCATACATAACATCAAAATGACGTGATACGTAATGTCATAAATGACAGTCCACCTTTTCTCTATCTCTTTCTCCATTGCTCTCTTTTGTGCACGATTGTGAATATAGACCATGCAGCAGATTGTGAATACAGACCGTGCAGTAAACACTGCAGACAACAACATTTTGCTTCTTTTACACTTCTGCACATGACTTGATTACTGCTAAGCAGCATTCACACAATGTTGTTTCAACTGGGTCAAATAAGGCCTTGCTGTAAAAACGTCTTTACTGTTAATGATTCTGTTGTGACCTGGATATGTAAACATGGTTTTGAAACTGTACAGCTCAATGGAGTTTACCATGATGCAAAGTTCTGAAGATCCCACTTAAATAATCTGTGAGGAAGAAGAGACAGCAGGAACAGCTCTTGCCAAATTGATTAAACATGCCTCAAAATCACATGAATATGTACAGTTTTAATCATGTATTCAACGATCATATCAAATTTAAACTTGACTGGAAAATATACCGAGAAACAGATTGGGTAGTTCACTACTTTTCATTTTTCCAACACATCTGTGACCTTAAGGTTAGGTCAAGGTCAAACTCAGTAAGTACTCTCTCATGCTAAGCTTCACATTTGCCATGGCTAACTGCACAGATGACCTAATGTTGATCATTACACAGACTCACCCCCCCCCCCCCCTTCCCACCCTCCTTAAGACAGGCTATTGCACAATAAAAGCATCCTGCCTTGCTGGACATTTTCCTGCCTACTTTGTTCACATTTTTGCACAAACATCTGACATTTTTTTCTCCAGACTGGGACACTGCAGTGAATATAGAGCTTTATTCTTTGTCAAACTTCCTGTACATGCAAATGCTTGCGCTGGTGGTTTCCCTGTTGTTCTCCTTCTTTCGTGTGTGCTGAAAATGCCACATTATCCGACTTCAACACTGATAAAAAGGTGAAACAAATCCATCCTAATATCATGTTCATTCAAGTCGCCATCCAACAGACCACTCACTGGGGGTTTGCCTGCCTGAGAAATTTATCTTATTAACAGTGATATCAGTATCTATGACTATGAGCTGTCGTGAAACTGTTCGAAGTTTTGTCCTCCTAATTTGGCTCTAAAAACAGTATCTTTGTTTGTTATTAGAATTTTTAACCAGTGATGCAAACTGTTTAAGATCAGGAACACCCCAAGACACAGGGGTCTACTACAGGGTGAAGGTCTATCTACAAGTACAACATGCCTACTGTCTAACACAGGTGTCTGGAACACAACAGGAATCGTTGTTACTCTGTTAGTCAATTCAGCTTTGTATCCGTCACTTCACTCTCTTGCAGTTTCTTTTTCAATTTGCTAACCAAACTCTAGTTACACCCCCTAATTCTCTTTCTGGGATCATTTCTTTGGTCATTACTGATCAGTCTTGTACATCTGTACACTAAGAACCATCAAACAAATGGTTTTAGATGCTAAATGCAATATTACGTCTAAGTATTTCAATCTGTTGAAAAAACATCAACTCTCTGTTCTGTTTGTAGTATCATGACAACTCCATCTGATTTTCAATGATGCTTGTCTCAGCCACAGAGACAGACTGAACTCTTTAATTTTGGAAGAAATGGTGGAGGAGATGGCAACCAACTAACATATTCAGTTCAGAGTTACCAAATCCTACTCTGTCCATAATCTCGGTGTTTTGCAGTTTAGTAAATGCAGGTTTATTCAAATTCAAACTGGTTAAAAAATCAAATTAGGGATAAATGTATTATTAATTATTAAAAAAATAAAGAAAACGTCAGTCAGAAACTGTCTTTTAATAAGGTGCTCAATATGGCTGATTATAAATATAAGTCATAAAGTCATCATTCATTTTAATCCAGGTGCTCATAACATGAATGGATTAAGACCAACAACAAAAAAAATCAAGTTCGCCAGTACACAGTGCTGTTCTATACACGCATCACGGACATGCGAAGAACGCTCCAGATCTAGCACGTCAAGAGCTCTCTCACACACACACACTGTGTCCTGTGAGTCATGCACCAGTGAGCACCACCACGCCCCATCGCACGCACGTACTATACGCACGTACTACACGCACTGCATTACCACACAACGCACCATGCTACATCATGGCCTGCGTTACCTTGCAGCTCGGGATGCGGGTGTCTCCAATTGGAGAACACATTGTCGCTCCGAGAGCGTCGAAAGGATCCGTGAGTGCCTACAGAGTCACAAAACCTTCTACATCAATCCTGAAGAAGAAAGGGGGGGGGGGGGGGGGGGGGGGAAGAGAGAAAAAAACAGGGAGTAGGGGTGGAAACAACCACTCCAAGACTACTAAAAGTACAGAGACAAGCACAAAACCTTGCACAGAATTATGATTCAGCACTGCAGGAATACTATCTGTGCTGATCAGATATGGTGCCTACTGGTACAGCAACAACCTGGTAGCGTGCATTTTCCCACCAACAGTATCACATTTAAATCCAAACCCACTGTAGATATGACACATGATATGTAGACATGACAAAAACAAAGTGATAAACCATTTGCCCTTTTTTTTTTTTATGTACAAGCACATCTGACAGGTAATTATAAGTATATACACAACAGGAATATATGTGTACATATACAATGTATATACATATAGACTACAATATTTTTAGCCCTACCAAGTTCTAGCAATAATCCCACTGGATGATACACAAATACCTACAGTTGTACACATCTAAACTGTTTCAGCTGTTGGAAACCTACAAGTCCTGCAGGTTGCACCTCTGCGCCTATGACAAACTACTTACCATGCTGCTGCAAGTGATACATTGTCACACACAAGAAGGCATGCAGTGAATCTTCTGGGGTAAATGTTAAGAAGAAGGATAAACCTGGGTTAAGACACAGATGGGGGCTGCGGAACGCAGGAAATGAACTTTGCGCACCAGTGACGCACCACAGGGCAGAAGCTCTTGGCTCAGCACAAAACTAGATACAGAATCAGGAATCACTAGTTTTGGACCAGATTCTGCCACCCCAACCCTGTCCAGTCCATAACGAGCAAATTATGCCACCTCCAGTCCCTAACAAGCAAATTATGCCACCCCCCCCCCAACCCCCCAACCATAACAAGCAAATTACCCCCCCCCCCCCCTCCAGTCCATAACAAGCAAATTACCTCCCCCCCCTCCAGTCCATAACAAGCAAATTATGCACACACACACACACACACACACCCCCAGTCCATAACAAGCAAATTATGCAAACCACCCCCCCCCCCCCCCCCCCCAACCATAACAAGCAAATTACCCCCCCCCCCCAGTCCATAACAAGCAAATTACCCCCCCCCCCCCCTCCAGTCCATAACAAGCAAATTATGCACACACACCCCCAGTCCATAACAAGCATATTGTGAATCCACCCCACCCCTCCAGTCCATAACAAGCAAATTATGCACCCCCCCCCCCCTCCAGTCCATAACAAGCAAATTATGCCTCCCCCCTCCATCCCCCCTCCAGTCCATGACATGCACATTAAAATAGTCAGTTACATAATTTAATTTACCAATCCGGAAACTCCTCACATAACTAACTATTCCATTCAGCCAGCTCTTCTGTATCCTTCACTGACTTTTACAAACTGTGTTTTCAAAAACAAAAAGAAAAAAAGAAAAAAGTACCAAGAGTCTTTCAATGCATGGGTGTGCTCCAGTTAAAGTGGAACAAATTAGCTGAATTATGCCCCCAAATGTAAGTCTGTAACTAAGACAATTTGCTCTTCCTTGGTAAGAACGTGCAAAGTACGTGACACAGATATGGACACTGCACCAGCACAAAAAAAGTAACATCAGAAGAAAAAGAACTGACAAAAATGTCCCTGCCATGCAAACAAAAAGAACCCCACCCATCCCCACCCCAGTTTAATATGCATCCTGGGGACACAGAACCATTTTTCTGAATTTTCTTCTCCTCCTTTGGCAAGTGCCTCAAACACGGACTAGCTTTACAAAATGATCAGCTGGAGAAAGCGTGCAGACAATTCGTCCCCACAATCTAGTTCCATGAATTTTTGACATGATTCAAAAGTACAACCAAACACTGTGCCCCATCCCCTTTTTCTCTTTGGCCTCGACACCAAAACCCCAGCTCCTGCACCCTCTTTCAGTTTCAAAGTGAACAAAATAAATGTAGCATAAACTGATCTCATGCCGAGATATAACTTGCAAACCTGTGTGCTGAGCCAACCCTCTAAAATCTGAGAGAAGAATCCAATTACATGAGACGAAAGCCCATTAGATAAAAGACAAATATTATAGTGGAAGCCTTGACCATGGGGGGAAACAAATACAGAGGATAATGCTGCCCGCACAAACAATAATATATAGCCAAATGACAAAGACAGCAGATGATTAGCTGATATTTGAAGAGCAAAGAAACAGCAAGACTCAACAAGCTGAGGGAGGTCACTCCCAAAGCAAGGGAGAGCACTTGCACTGCATTACCTTGAAGAGCACCTCCGAATGTTAGAAGTGACAAATGGTCGCTAGGGTATGAGCCCACATGTGAGCTCCCTTGAAAGACCCATGCAATAGCATTAACACAATTGATCTTTATTTTATTTATCTTTTACAATTACTTCAAAAACAAACAAATTAAAAACGAAACTAAGAACAAACAGACCCATACACACAACAAAGTCCACGACAGAGAAAGAGGAAACACTTTAAAACTATCAACAGAAATGCATTGCAGTCATCTCTTCTACAACCAAAAACAGAAAACAAACTGAACAAAAAAGTACAACCGTTTAACCACTGAAACAGTACAGAGTAAATCAACATACAGTGCAAAGAGAGAAAACCACAAGGGTTAATTAATACAAATTCTCACAAGCAATTTTTCCTCTACCCCCCCCCATATAAAACAAATCCCTTTCTAACAGCTCCTCACAGCCCCAACCCCCAAATAAAAACCAAGGAAAAGAAAAGGCATGTCAGCACAACCTGTATGTGACTGGCCTTCTGCAGACGGCCATGGCAGAGAGTGGGAGTGAGTTAATTAGTCCTACAGTGTTCTAGGGGGTGTGACACCTTTTGGAAACACAGGTCTCCCCCATAACATAAACAGGTAAGGTACTTGCACACATAAAAAACAATTCCACTAAAATGTGCACGGAGTTCACATGGGAGATATCACAAGCAACGCAGAGGCCAACAAAGATTCCAGAAAGGTACCAAGCCTGAGCGCGTGAAGCCCACTTTGAGACATCTCCACAGAGTTGGAGCATTTGGCAGAAAAATATAACTTGGAGTTATAAGGTCTCCTGAAAGCTGAAACAAGGAACTGCCTTCTTGGTTGGCACTGAAGTTTTAAATCCAGCTGAAACAAGCAACTGCCTTCTTGGTTGGCACTGGAGTTTTAAATCCAAACAGGACTGCGCGTATTAATGACATTCAGCTGTTATTTCAAATGGGGTCATACACTGCAGCCTTGCAGATAGGCCCTTGTCAACAGCAGGTTGTACTGTACACCCAGACACAACTTCAACATAACTCAAACAAGGAAAACTCAACAACAGTTACTAACTACCAGTTAAACCCTGAGCTGTCACAATCTTAATGTTACTTGGTGGTTCACATCCAACAAAACTGAGGCTGATTTTGGTTGCACTCCAGACACACAGATCCACAAGTGCATAAACAAAATGGCTAACTGACACCACCCACAACAGAGGTTTCAGGTTCAGGGGCAGACGGTGCTAAAGATAAACTTGACGACTGTCAGACAAACTAAATAGCTCTCACCTCCTTCATCCTCAGAGTCGGAGATGAAGGTCTCCTGCATGGTTTCTGGGGAAACGACCTTGTACTTGTCCTCTGAGGCCGGCAGGGTGTCCCGCACCTCGGTGACGGGTGTCAACGTATCCACCACGGAGATGTAGCCAAGCTTCTGGGCAATAGCCAGTGGTGTCTGTCCATTCTGTAGCATTGAAATATAGTGGTGACTTTCCACCCAAAACAGGAACGGCATGTTGGCACCCACTGATCTGCCAGCATTCATTCTGCAGCAATAACTGTTATAATGCAATCTTGTTGAATACAGACCCCACCCCACCACCACCCAAAACAGCCAGCAGTGCCTGAGCATGATGTAGCAACCAAATACTTAGACTGTAATAAAATTACAGACTCTTACAGCTACATTATTTAGCTGACAGCTAACCAAGGACAATCATTCTGTATGTACTATATATAGATTTACATTACAAGGTTCTGAAAAGCCCATATGATTCCTGATAAATCTGTCTCATTAACTCGGAAGCCAGGATCGACTGCAGTAAACAACACTTGCAGAAGATGAAAAATGGCAACAACACAGCATTGCATGAAACAGTTACAAGCACTCAAACCTGAAGCACAAGAGAGACAGACAGACAGACAGACAGACAGACAGACAGACAGACAGACAGACAGACAGACACAGACAGACAGACAGACAGAGACAGGCAGACAGACTGAGAGAGAGATGGAGAGACAGACACAGACAGAGAAAGAATGACAAAAGACACACAGAGAGGGATAGAGAGAACAAGACTGACATTGGTGACTGCATTGGGCGATGCTCCGTTCTTGAGCAGGAGGTTGACGACCAGCACGTGGCCTTGCTGGGCAGCCTGGTGAAGTGGGGTGTAGCCCACTTTGGTGGTAGCGCTGACCGAGGCCTGGTGCTCCAGCAGGAAGCGAACCATGTTGATCTGACCAAAGTGGCATGCAGTGTGCAGAGGGGTATACCCAGCCTGAAATCAAGACACAAACATGCTGACCCGACCACAACACAACCATGTGGATCAGACCAAGACACAGACATGTTGACCTGACCAAGACACAAACATGTGTACCCAGCCTGAAATGAAGACACAACTGTCTGTGTGTGTGTGTTGCGTGTGTGTGTGTATATATGTATGTGTGTGTGTGTGCGCGCGTGTGTGTGAGTGTGTGTGTGTGTGCATGTGTGAGTGAGTGTGTGAGTGGGTGTGAGTGGGTATGCATGTGCATGTGTGTGTGTGTGTTGACTGTTTTGGCATGGTGCTGGATAATACATGGCTCTAGTATATGTACCCATAAAATGTAAAAAAAACTTCTTTTTCACTACTAATTCAAGAAGAAAGGCAGCAGAAATGCGCATAACCAAATGTGAGAAAACAGCAGAAGACTGACCTTGGTCTGCGAGTCAATCTCTGAGTCGTACTTGCAGAGAATCTCAGCCACCGGCACCTTGTCTTCCTGGGCTGCCAGGTGCATGGGGGTCAGTCCATTCTGTTACAGCAAAACAATGCAGTCACATCAACCATCACACCCACACATAACATTTTCCCATCCTTTTGAGTCTCATTTTTCCAGCTCCTCATTCATTTTTCCTTTCTCTTTCCCCCAACAATGCAAAGTGCTGGCACTCTTGAATCACACACACACAAACTATGAAGATGTTAAAGAATAAAAAATACCTCCAAGTCCATATTTAACCAATGGATTTTGCAGGTGTTCAAAGCAAATGAGAGAGAGAGAGAGAGAGAGATAGATAAGATAATACTTTATTACACAGGGATAAAGATTTAAGCACGTATCGGCTTTTTTTCAAATCTGTCCCTGATGACAAACACAGCAACACTCAATACATCAAACAAAATTCACTTAAATACGCTAGAGAAAAAACGACTTAAAAACAAAACAAACTAATTTCTGTCTAAAACATCACATCATACGAACAGAGCAATAATAAAGCAAAGACCAATACAAACTATTTTTTTAGGAGAGAGAGAGAGAGAATGACAAAAAACATATTAACGAATAAAAGAAAGCGACAGAATAATGACTTCTATCTTCGTATAAGACAAGATCACATCTAACAGGATTGGAAGCTAAGCGATGATGCATTATACACACCTAACCAAAATCAAAGCACATCACATACACCCACAATCATATATGCAAACATTAAATTTGAGGGGGAAAAAAATGACCAGGAGGAAAACAAAGGTAAATATTTCATGAAAATACCACACACGCACACACACACACACACACACACAAATCTAAAACTTTACAAGAGCAAGGGAGGGAAAACAATAACAGCATTCTATACATTTCGTGTCAAGCTGTCTGACGCGCTAGAAGAAAAAGAAGAAAGAAAAAAAAGAAGAAAAAAAAAGAAGAAGTATAACGAAGTATTCAAGGTGGCTTAGCAAGTGCCTGAAATGCTTTCCTTTTGAACGTTTTTAATTCCATGGGGTATCTGAGATGATGAGCTAAACTATTCCACGCTAAGGAGCCTGAAAAGGAGAAACTCGTTTTAAAGATATCAATCCTTGTTCTGGGCAAAAGCTGTTTATTCCCATGAACATGAAGACGTTCAGATGGAATCATGAGATCTTTCAGATACTGCGGGGCTTTGCCGTGAACCACCTTTTGCATTAGAACACATTTGTTGAGCAATAGTTGTTTGTCTAAAGGGAGTAGAGAGAGAGAGAGAGAGAGAGAGAGAGAGAGAGAGAGAGAGAGAGAGAGAGAGAGAGACAGACAGACAGACAGACAGACAGACAGACAGACAGAGAGAGACAGAGACACACACAGACACATAGAAACAGAGCAAAGACAGAGAAAGAGAGAGATGGAGAGAGAGACAGACAGAGAGATGGAGAGAGAGACAGACAGAGAGAGACAGAGACTGATGTTGGTGACTGCAAATCAAAAAAGCCAATTTCTGAAGATTCCTCTGCCTGTTAAGCCCACTTCACCTGCACAACAGAACTTCCTAGTTAAGCCCACTTCACCTGCACAACAGAACTTCCTACACCACTGTGACCGAGCACTCAGGTTGGAAGCGGCCCCTTCACTGCTGCACCATGGGAGTGTGGAAGGGTGAGACCACATTCATGTTTTCAGAATATAACTGATTACAATCAAAATGAAAATGAAACAAAACAATATTCAAACAACTCACGTGAGCTCTGGCATTGACATTAGCATCCTTCTCCAGCAGGAGTGACACAATGTCAGTGTGGCCTTCTTGAGATGCCAGGTGAAGGGGTGTGAACCCATTCTGGAAAACAAGATGCACCATGACACTGTGATTACATTTCATAGTTTGGACTTGCAAATTAAACAGAGAAGGTTTCAAAATAGAAATGTGCGAACATTATCATTCACCAGTTACTTCCAAGAAGTATGCTTGTTGTAAGCAGCTGAATTTGCCAATCTCATTAAAAGCCTGTCTTTATTTTCCTACCGCATTGTCCCCCCCCCCCTCCCCCCCATACACACTTTTTGTTACTCCATATATTTTGCCCATGGGACTCCTGCTGAAACACATTTAAAAAGCATAATTTGTCAGCATGTTAACAGACCCAATACAGACCCTTTCTTTTATACATACCACTTTACCAGAAGGTTAAAAACAAAAACTTTTTTTTTTTAACCTTTCAAAGTCATGGTTTCAAAGCATGGATCTGTTTATCTTACCTTGAAAAATGGCAACGACACAGCATTGAAACAGTTACAAGTATGAGAGAAGAGAGTAGGCCTGAAGGGTACAACACTAATGGAAACAACATGGCAAAAACATGCATTAACAGCTCTCTCACTGTTGTTTTGTCTGGCTGTTAACCTCAGGCTTGGTTTAGATTACCACTATATCAAACACACATGTAACAGTGAACCATCTGCTACGCATAGAAATAGCCATGCAATGATGCCTCATGGCATCCACACACCTTGGACTCTGCATTGGGTTTGGCACCATACTCCAGCAGTGTGGTGGCAATGTCCATCTGGTTCTTCTTGGCCGCAATGTGCAGTGGGGTGTAGCCGTTCTGAAAATCAGAACTCTTTGTAAAAGTCAGTCCGCTGTTGTTGTTTGATGCTTTTAATGTAACCAACCTGACAAATGACATCAGAAATGAAAAACAATTGCCTCTTCCTTTGGAGGCACAGAAAAATGCTATTGCCACATTATATCATGCAAGTTAAACCATGTGACATGTATTGTGATATGCTGTTGTCTTTACCCATGATGCAATATATCCAATGTAAACAAAATCTGAAAAAATACATGTTTAAAAAAAAAAGTCCACATTCTGAAAGTCTCAAACATAATGTTTATGTTCACTGTAAAGCAACAGCATAGTTCCCAGAAAGTTGGCCATATATGGACAGAAAATGATGAAAAAAAAATTGAGCTTCTTTCATATGTATGTCTATATCTGAGACAAAGGACCATCACCTATTTCAAAACTGAGCTGCTGGACTTTTGGTGGTCTCTGTTGTCCTCCTCTTCTGCAGTTCTCTTTTTTTTTTTTTTTATTGAAGTTGTCCACCAATTTGGGGGAGGGGTATGGCGAAATGTGTATGTGACCATTTTCAAATTTCCTGCCACATGGGCAGCCACGTTTCATCTTCAAGCATTGGCCCAGTGTGCGCTGTATTTTTGTGTGTCTAAACAAAGGCATGACTACCAACGCTTGAGATTTTTAACACACAAATGTTAATGCATCTGACTGCACATGGAGGCTTAAGACAGTCTGCACAAATGTGACTCGGGAAAAAAAAAGGAAAGTTCCTTGCTGCACTGGAGAGTCAAACTTGCATCAGTGTCGTGTCGACACTCATTCAAGCTACATCCCTGCCCCTATGTAGGTGTAAAACACCACTGAAACAATCTGTCATTGTATTGGACCCTCTCCAGCACGTTTTACCCCAGACCCTCTCCAGCACGTTTTACCCCAGACCCTCTCCAGCATGTTTTACCCCAACTCCCTTTGCTTTGTGTCCAAACCAATGTGCACAGCTTGCTCACCTTTGCTGAGGCATGGGGGTTGGCCTTGTTCTCCAGCAGCAGCTGGGCAACGTTGACGTGGTTGTAGTGGGTGGCCACGTGCAGCGGGGTCAGGCCATTCTTGCCCTGCACGTCCGGGTTGGCGTCCTTCTGCAGCAGCAGGCGTGCCACCTTGATGTTGCCGTACTTGGCAGCGATGTGCAGAGGGGTGAAGCCCTTCTGCAATGAGAAAGACAAAACGGTGTGTGTGTGTGTAAAAATGGACTACATCAATATCTGATCACCACTTTCTGCTAGATTTTCAGCACATTCAGTCACACATGCAAATCCACCAGATCAGCTGATACCCACTTTACTCTTCAACCCATTCAGAACTCCCACATTCAGTCACTAACCTTAGTGGTGACAACGCACTTACTCTTCAGCCCATTCAAAATTCACACGTTCAGTCACTAACCTTGGCGGTGACAACCCACTTACTCTTCAACCCATTCAGAACTCACAAATTCAGTCACTAACCTTGGTGGTGACAACCCACTTACTCTTCAACCCATTCAGAACTCACAAATTCAGTCACTAACCTTGGTGGTGACAACCCACTTACTCTTCAACCCATTCAGAACTCACAAATTCAGTCACTAACCTTGATTGTGACAACCCACTTACTCTTCAACCCATTCAGAACTCACAAATTCAGTCACTAACCTTGGTGGTGACAACCCCCTTACTCTTCAACCCATTCAGAACTCACAAATTCAGTCACTAACCTTGGTGGTGACATCATGAGAAGCGCCATGCTCCAAGAGCACCTGGGCCACCTCATCATGCCCCTCCTTGGCAGCAATGTGCAGGGGGGTGTACTTGTCCTTTGTGGTGGCATCTGCGCTGGCACCGTGCTGCAGCAACAGCACCACGTTGTCCACGTTGCCCAGGCGAGATGCAATGTGGAGAGGCGTCTGTTGCTCCTGTTCACAAAAGCAGTTACATAAGCAACAGTTAAAATGTGGTCCTTGCACTCTGACTACTGAACCTGGGCATCCCAGTTAACAAACTCATTGTCTATGCAACTACATCAGGCTAGTTCGATAGAAATGTCCTCCCAAATGCTCTTTAAATCTTGTGTTTGTCCCAAATGATAAAAAATAAGCATAAATCTAAAACCTACAGTCACATCTACAGGCACAAAGTTCAGGCTGACTCCCCATTAAATATTGCAGAGATAAAGATCAGCAAATATGGGGTTAACAAAAAACACGGCAAATATGTACTGTCAAAATGATTGACATATTACACTGGTTCTACTATATATACATACATATCTCAATAATGATGATGAGTTGATGCTTAATGTCCTCAGATGTCATTTGACATATTAGGGACAAGTTGTGACCAATGCCGAAGCACGGTTCAATAAAAGTCACATACGTAAGGTGTATGTGTGTTTAGCTGTAACCTGCCACCTGCACTTTTGGCAGAATGACCAGGATTTTTTACGTGCTACTGTGGTAACACGGGGGTGGAACGGATACCGAAATAAGAGTCAGCACAGAAAGTCAACCCTGGAGAAGAAAATTCTCCTGCCGTTCCAGCAGGGATTCGAACCCGTGACCTTTCAATCACGAGTCCGACGCTCTAACCACTGAGCTATCCCCGCCCCCTTCTCAATAATCACAGTTATCTCTTTATATACCTGCCAGCATTAAAACACAAACTGCTAGCTCTTCAAACTGCCCCACTCACCCTGGCCTTGGCATCAACATTGGCACCATTTCTAAGCAGGATGCGGATGATGTCGGTCTGGTTGGCGCGGGCAGCCAGATGCAAGGAGGTCTCCCCACGCACAGTGGGGGTGTCAGGGTTGGCGTTGTGCTGGATCAGGTAGATCACGATGTTCATGTGACCCATGAAGGACGCCACGTGCAGAGGAGTCAGCCCAGACTGGAGACACAAAATCACCAACTCAGACCCTTTGTCGAATGAAGGCATGAAATAGTGGTATACTGACTTCATAATAACACATTAACCCAAACAAAGCACTGGTGCATGAGAATGAAGGGTCAAGGTTGTAAAATCTTCAGCACAACTACAGGTACTTTGGAAGCTCTGATGAAAGCCCACTTTGATTAGAGACCACCCAGATGAAAGACCACCAAAGAAAAGAAAAGAGAAAAACCCTATAAAGAAACAACCCACTGACCCCAAATGTAGCATCAGTTTCACTGAGGACACACACAAAAATGTGGTGGGTGTACTCACCTCCGTGGTAGCATCAATGGAAGCCCCGTACTTCAGGAGCAGCTCAACCACCTTGATGCGATTCTTCTTGCATGCAATGTGCAGTGGAGTGAAGCCATTCTGAAACACAGTCACACAGTTCCAGAATGTGCACACCATTCCCTCTACACCAGCCATGCATTTCAAAATAAAGTATGAACTGAATACTTCAAAGATGTGGATTGCAAAAAGGTATGTACTGTGCATGTCAAGTGTGGCAATGCTGTTAATGCATAATTCACGTGACTTAAGAACCATACTGCATTTCAAAATAAGCAGCAAGAGTAGTTTATTTGGCAGACATGCCTGATCAATACTGTGTCCATGACCCTCAACTGTGACTCCCCAGGGCATGGACACTAGATTCAGACAAGTATGTCCTCACCCACCACAGTGACCCACAACCAACCACTGTAACTCACCAGGGCACAGGCACTGAGTTCACACAAACATTGCCCTCAACTACCACAATGTCCTCAACCACCACGAAGACCCATGACCCACCACTGTGACTCACCAGGGCATGGGCACTGAGTTCACACGAGCATGCCCTCAACCACCACAATGTCCTGAACCACCACAAAGACCCATGACCCACTACTGTGACTCACCAGGGCACGGGCATTGGGTTCACACTTGCGGTCCAGCAGCAGTTTGGCTGTCTTGACGTTGCCGCAGTGAGCAGCCACGTGCAGAGGGGTCAGGTAGTCCTGGGAAAGAAAGCATCACCATTGCAATGTCCACTCCAGACACAGTACAGACAAAAATTACATAAAAACACAACCGAAACTGATACTGAGAATCAGTCAAAAGACCATATCAAGATGGATCTCAGTGAAAGATTACTGTGCTGTAAGCAGCACTTGTGCAGGGATATTCAGCGTTCAGCAAGTCAAGCCTGTTTATTTTGTCATAATAAATAGCATTCTTTCTAACCTTTTATGTGTTTGGATCAAGTCTAGTCACCAGCAACTTTTTCTTTTGCTTTAGTCTACCGTCCCTTTATTTACACACACACACACAAAAACAAATCATTAGTCTTACCCATCCTGTCTTTTCATGCTTACCTCTTTTCTTTGAACTGTCACTGAACTATCCAAACCCTCCAACTGACCATTAAATGAAACTAACACATTAGCCTGTCCCTGAAGCAGCTGTGAGCAATGCCTTTGAACATGCCATGCCTCTGACCAATGTTCTCCTGGGTGTCAAATGTTCCCATCTAGACCCAGACTCACGCATCCACCTACAGCACATGGCCAGTACACTGATACATACCACCGTGACCTCATCCACGTTGGCCTTGTGGTACAGCAGGAGTCGTGCACAGTCCAAGTGGTCACCCTGGGCTGCCATGTGCAGCGGGGTCAGTCCATTCTGAAAGAAATATGACACACCGTGCTTTGATTTTTTAAAACTTTTTTTTAGACAATGGCAGGCAATGTGCAATGGGGTCAGTCCATTTTCAAAGAAATATTAAACACCATGCTTTGATTAAAAAAATTAATTAACAATGGCAGGCAATGTGCAATGGGGTCAGTCCATTCTAAAAGAAATATTCATTCCCCTTGGTGCTTTGCTTTCATTGTTCAACAACACCATGCCATGTACAGCAGAAAGTCTGTTCTGAAGGAACTATTACCCACAGTGCCTTGATTTCATTTTTCAACACCACCAGAGAAACATGAAGCTGATGTACAGAGTAGGAACCTACCTTAGTTTTGGAGGAGTGAGGAGCCTCTTTTTCCAAGAGCAGGTCAACAACAGCCTCATGCCCACTGCGAGCCGCACAATGCAATGGTGTCAAACCATCCTGTAAAAACAGATGTGGAACAATCGATCAAATTACCATCCTGCAGAAACAGTTATGGAATAATTGGTCAAACTGAGTCAATCTGAGAGGAAAAACAGAAAGCCAGACCACTGAATGAGAGCCCTGTCTTTCTTTTGAAGTTCACAAGCACAACTCTGGAACAACCTACCCTACTCTCTCTGACACTCTTCTTCCGTAGCATCATTTAAATCTGCCCTCAAGACCCATCTTTTCTCCTCTGGATTCTGAATGCCTTGCCTGTGTGTGTGTGTGTGTTTGTGTGTGCGCGCGCATGCGCATGCATGTGTGCATGTATGCATGCATGTGTGTGTTGGAAGTGATAAAAAAGTTATTGAATGAAGTGTTGTAGTGGGTTTATGTACTTAGTAGGGTTCATTGCACTCTAGGTTGTGTATATATTTTGTTGACACTATTGTTTTTGCATTGTGTACTTCAGGCTCACGTTAGGTGTAAGCGCCTTACAAACACTCTTTTACATTTACATTACAGCCTTTTCACCCTAACCTCAGCACCCCAACCACTTAAGCAACGTTACCTGCTCCGATACAAGCTAACAAATGAGGAACAAAAAAAAGAGAGTAACAGCACTAACCCGGGTCTTCTCATCGATGGTGGCCTTGTTGTCCAGCAGAAGCTGCACCATGTTGCTTTTGCCCCAGCGTGAAGCAACATGGAGCGGCGTGATGTTGTTCTGGGGGGAAGGAACAGCAAACACTCTCAATCACACAGGAAGACAAGAAGTGAAACAAATGTAAATGTAACTTTACACACAGGACTGACTGACTCAAAAAATACATTTTAATGCCCAGTCAACTGCAAAAGGTCTGGTCCGCCAAATAATACCTCAACCACATGGGAAAAATAATAAAGCTGGCATACCGCACAAGTAAGCTGCATATTCAATGGTACTAGTACAGCAGTACTACTAGAGTATTACAGATCAGAATGAAATTGTCGGTTTCTGTGTACAACGCTCTCTCACAATGAGGCTTTCTTGACAAAATATCTGGATGACCAATGTTTGTCAAGGGCAAGCCTAAAGGCACAAAAGTAGTAACTATGTCTGTGACAAAACAAAATGTTAAAGCACTGTAAATGGACACATTATAAACAGTTATTATGGAACTCTTCCCCTGCCTTTATGACATCATGATCATATGACATGCAGGGAGAAGTGTTTCACATCTGTCATAAAGTTGTCATAGGATGTCCCGCTCCAGTTCTGACTGTTCACACACGCTCTGGAGAGGCACAGTTGTTCGTAGATAATCGGTTGTTAATGTCCAGTCAACCATGACGGTTACATTTAGGCAAAAACAAGTTCTAGATAGCTAGATAATTGGTTGTTAACACCCAGTCAACCATGACGGTTACATTTAGGCAAAAACAAGTTCTAGATAGCTAGATAATTGGTTGTTAACACCCAGTCAACCATGACGGTTACATTTAGGCAAAAACAAGTTCTAGATCGCTAGATAATTGGTTGTTAACACCCAGTCAACCAAGACAGTTATATCTGGGCAAAAACAAATCTCCGGGCAAAAACAAAGTTCTAGACAGACATATAATTGGTTAACACCCATTCAACCATGATGGTTATATCAGGGCAAAAACAAACTTCCAGAAAATGAACGTTTCTGGCTGGCTTAACCTGTCCGCAAAACTCTTTTGGGATGGAACTGTCAGCAGCACAAATTCTTTAGCAGGCAGAGGGTTAGCTGCCTTTCTTTCTTTCCATCAGTGGACTAAGACGACTGTGCATTGAGATGATGGTGGATAACTGAGCTGACAGTGGACAGAGATGACCCATACCTTTGCCTTGAAGTTGACATTGGCCCCTCTCTGGATCAGCAGGTTGCTGACGTTGGTGTTGCCATAGTGGGCCGCAATGTGCAAGGGTGTGAACCCGCTCTGAAAGTCATAAGCAAACTGGTGCAAACACCTTTTAACAATCCAAAGCCATGACTGTGCTGTGAAAATACGCTAAAAGGTGCAAATGTTTGGGAAACCAAGCCACAAATCTTAACCACCTGGCGCCTTGATTTTGATGCAAAGTGGACAGACAGTATACACAAAAGTGCAAACACCTTTGAAAAAAAAGCACAAACATCTTAACAACTTGGTACCTTGATTTTGCTGTGAAGTGCATGTTAAAAAGGTGCAAATGTTTTGGAAACAAAGCTGCAAATGTCCTAACAAGCTGATGCCTTGACTGTGCTGTGAAGTGTATGCTCCAAGATGCAAAAGCCTTAACAAGATGCATCAATTACACTGTAAAATATACATATATGCTCCATGGAGCATACATATAGAGAAGAAACAGTTGGGAATAACTGCAGAGGAACATGTCAAAAAGAAAAAGTCATAAAGCAATCAGCATCACATTTGCTCTGGTTGACTGGAGCACACTGTCTTTCATGAAACATTTTTTGTTCCCAATCTTTGCAATAAAAGGAAAACATCAACAAATAAATAAACCCCAACCACAACAGAAGTATATGAATCTGCAGATCTGCAAATCAGTAAATCTGGAATCTGTATCTGCCCATCTTGCATTTTCACCAATCTGAACACTTATCTGATCACTGTTTCTATCAAGTTGTTTTCAGCTAAGTGCATTGGATCTATTACTGCTTGCTACAGCATATAATGTTGCAGACAAATGAGATAAGGTATTTTAACAAGATCATACCCAAAATATCAAACGGCTTGACAATAATAAAAACACTACACACACTGCTCATCATACATTCCTAAATAACATTTGACAAGAAACAGCCTACAAAGAAACAGACTGCAACTCAAACAGACCAGAAGGTATGAGTAGTAATAACAGACTATTCACAAATTATGTAATAAAATGAACCCCACTCTCCCATTGTCCAGCCATCAATTTATGTGAGATGAGGCAATAACGCATAAATAGTACATATTACATGTAGTAGAAAAATGTAAAGGAAAACTGACACATTTTGTACCTTCGCTAAAAACTACCCAGGAAAACTGACACATTTTGTACCTTTGCTAAAAACTGCCCAGTGACTAACAACTGCCATCACAAATTGAATGTCTGAGCACAAGGAGAGTGGTGGAATCTTCAAACCATGCTGAATGATCTCTAACAAAAAAACAAACAAACAAAAAACAAACAAAAGGTGCCTTCTCTATAAATAGAGAAAACACCATTTCAAACCCAATGAGGAAATGTCTATGAAACACTCTTGGGAATTAAAACAAAGAAAGGAACACAAATCACCAACTTGCCAGGAAAAGTAACACAGATCAGTAATGTATTTGAATGGGAAAAATATTCTCTCCTGGGCATCATTTTTGTTACAGTATATACACACATGGAAGCAAATTCCATTCCAAGAAAAGGGTGAGGATATATCTAAAATGACAGTCAGGTAACCTATGGCTATGGAATACTTTCTTTTTCTATCAAAAAGAGGTTTCTACTCCATCCTACACTGAGAACTTTAAACACAAGTCTCTACACCACAGCAATCCTTCCATATTTTTGGTGCTACGGGCAAAGGGAAAAGAAGAGGAGAGAATTAAAAAAAGATTATTTTTTATTATCTTGTTTTTAAAGCATGACAAGGTCAAACATTCAAGGGTCTGGAAGGATCAGAGAAAGCAAGGTAAGAATTTCACACTAAGGTCCTACAGCATGTTCCACTGGTGGGTATTACTCTGTACCCAACAGCATGCTTTCTGGCTTAGTTGGTTTAAAGCCAAAAGTTCTTCTGCATGGTGGAAAAACAAACTCCACTGCATTTTCAGTTGGTGGGTTTTATTCTGTGCACCAGAGCATTTTCCATCAGTTGGTGTCATTATTTTTCAAGCAGAACATAATTTGTTTAGGTTTAAATAACCGCACACTGTGCAAATGAAGAAAATACTGAAGCGCACAATTATTCCTCAAACTGAAATAAGGTGATTTTGCTGTGTTGTTTTTAAATCACTTAGCTAATCCTGAGGACTACAGTATCATAATGCATCACACAAAAGGGTTGACCAAAGTGGTGAAATTGGACAAAATCCAAAGGTTACCAAAACAGAAGGAGGGTTAAATCAAAAGAGAACACAGCCCACACAAAAAGTGGCACAACACTGGCATGACACAACGTCACTTCAATGTCAGACAAACCTTGGTGGTGTCGTTAACCAGACCTCCAGTCTATGAGTGGCATGAAAAGGCAGAGACAGGGCGGTTAGTAAGATGTCAAATGATGTGTCAGTGATTCTCACAGAACACCAATCAAAACACACAACAATATCGTCTATTTTCTCTCAAAACAACTGTTGTGGAGACCTGGCGTGTCTGCTGAAGTATTAAAAGTAGTTATTTTTAAGGCTCAAAATAACAGTTTATAAAAAACTTTAAAAAACTATTCCATCCCTTTAAACAGTTACACCTGTCTCTTCTGCAGAAACTCAATGGCATGATTACACAGTTCATTTTAAAGGAAATTCCAAGCCATTTTCAAGATACTAAAAACCTTACAACACTTAACAAGCCAGTGATCAATATCATCAGCTCATGCTGGTACCAGGCATAACCACATATGACATAAAGCTTTTAACAGAAAGTTCAGAACATACTCTTCAAACAAATACAGATGCACATACTCTTCAAACAAATACAGACGTGATCAGTGATCAGCATCTCTAGCAAATGCTGGTATAATCACTTTTAGTTATATGATGTAAAGTTGTTACCACAAAGTTCAGAGCACGCACTCTCCAAACAAATACAGATGTGATCAGAGATCAATATCTCTAGTGAATGTTGGTATAATCACTTTTAGTTATATAATGTACAGTTGTTACCACAAAGTTCAGAACAGACACTCTTCAAACACACGCAGATGTGATCAATATCTCTAGCATATGCTGGTGTAATCACTTCACTTTTAGTTATATGACATAAAGTTGTTACCACAAAGCTCAGAACACAGACTCTTCAAACAAACACAGATGTGATCACTAACAGCCACTCACTATTCAGACAGGCTGTGCAGACTCACAGCATAAACACAAAATGGAAAACTTCATGAAATGCAGCCTAGCTACACAGTGTTTGTGATGGCGATGTGATGTTTTTCCAGGAAAAGTTACCTGTAAAAGCTGAACAGACAGACACACAGCCTCCTAACCCAACCACCATGCACCTATTCTCACCTTGGTCTGCATGTCAACGTTGTTCTGCTCATTCTGCAGCAGCAGAGCAGCTGACTTGACGTCGTCTTTCTTGGCAGCAATGTGAAGGGCAGGCAGACGCACCTTGCCCTTTGTGTCGTGCTCCAGAAGCACACTGACCACACGGTCGTGACCCTGCTGCAGAGCCACTGCCAGGGGAGTGAACCCATCCTGGAGTCACAAAAGTATAAGGTGTGTCAAACAAATAATAAATCTCCAGAAACACAAGATACAAGTTACTTCTTATCTTAATGTACATGAACTGTGCCATGACTGTCATGTCTGAGTTGAGTGTGGCGGCACCCTACAAAAAAGCAAACTATTATTTTTTTGTTTGAATATGAATGCTTGTCAAGTGGCTCATCTTGTAAAGAGCCCTAAGTGCTTCACCGTGGTGACTACGTAATGCTATGTGAAACTGCTGCTGCCTCGGCGCATGTTCTGCGTACATCATACAACCCTGTGCCAGATTACAGTATCACTTTCTTCAAAACGTAAAATCACTTCCACTCAATTACAAGGATTCCCATTACAGAAATACATCCTAAATCACATCATATGCATAAACACCCAACATGCAAATACCCTGCTTGGACTACTGAAGGATCTTGAAAGACCTTACAGTGAAAGTAATGTTTTTTTTATCAAACCCAAGTCTCATCCTCTGAGTTTACAATGAAGGTAACATGATCCATCAAGGCCAGCTCTCAGCTTTGGAGTTTACAGTTTGAAACACACAGAACCAAAGCAGAAAGGCTTAATTTCTAAATCTCCAGCTGCCTGACCTCAGTGGCCAGACTCTGGTTGGCCCCGTTGCTCAGAAGGAAGCGAACCACTTCGGCATGACCCTCCTGCGCTGCCATGTACAGCGGTGTGAAGCCGGCCTGGAACACATCATCAGTACATCAATAATTTAACTCAATGACAGCAACACCCAGGGTTCCAACAAAAAACGTGATCAATTTAAAGGCCAAATTTACAGATTGTTTGCCTACATACTTTTCCTTCACCACAAGTGGTGCATGTACATTCTCTGCTTCATTGTTCTGGTGCCAAAGTAGGTCTATTGCCATTTTCACAAGTTTTTTATGATTACAAGTACATGTATACACATGACAATGAGTATAGAGCTATTTAGCTAGTTATTCTCTAAGTTGAGGTACCACTGACTTTCCTGTTTGATAATGAGATGTCAAAATTTGCACACTCTCAAACACTTCAGTTAAAATACAATTTTCAAATACATTCAAGGCCCCCAAAATGGCAGAATTTTTTTTTCTTCTAAACTTTCAAAGTCTGCAGGAACACTGAACAACTCTTACAGAAAAAGTTATACTGAACTGCACACGACCTCATTCCAGCATCTCTCATTCATTGCTTTCTCAGCAATGCATTTTGAGTCAAGATTCTCTAAGTATACTAAAACTAAAGGTTGAAAAAATAAAGGAGCATGTCAACTGTCATGACAATCATGACCTTCCTTCATGATTGTCATGACAGTTGACATGCTCCTTTATTTTTTCAACCTTCCTTCAGTCCCATCAAGTATCAACAAAAGCACCATTTCTTTCTCTCTCTCCTGCTGATTTTTTTTGCTTGTGCTTGAGCTGATATACTGCACATGAGTTCCTCCGTAAAAATGCAGTTTATCATTCCTGGGGTTTGTGGTGGATTTGTATCACCACAGAAGTTTATTTACATGCTTGTCATCCAAGCACATTCAGGTGGGTTTCCTGCACTATTTGGACTTATATTCATACACATATTAATGCTGTGCATGAAAGCAGTAAATGGTATGCATGAAAATTATCTCTCATTCATCTGAAGTCCCCAGAGTGGTAAACTGCACTTTCACCCTTTTCTGATCTCTGTAGATATGTAAATTATATATAACTGTCTGATGATCAGACCTGGGCCTGAAGGTTGACGTGAGCCCCATTGTCAACCAGGATCTTGACGATCTCCTCATGGCCAGCTAGCGATGCGATGTGCAACGCTGTGTTCCCTTTCTGCGCACACACACACACACACACCTTTAAAACTCATGCATTTCATAAGCAACTAAAACAAGCATGTATCAACCAATGGATAAAGCAACACCATATCAGACTACCAAGTCAGTTGCTACAAAAATAAAAGTAAGCTGCTCAGTATCAACTATCATGTACATTGTAAATGCAGTTTATTGTTAACATGTTATGATACATATATATGTTTTATAAACCGTAAGTAAAGACACATTCCAAATGGCTACATGTACAAAAGTATGACTACTCATGGAAACCCAGGGGCTATAACATAATCTGCTTATGTTATAGTTACATCTTGTAATTGTTGGACTTTTTCTGTCCATCTTTACTTCACTGGTCTACTTGCACCAAAATATCTTTCCAATGCTGCCCAAACAGAAGAATCTGGCTTATGTTGAGTCACAAACACAGAACTTTAGTTTTACTATTTTGTGAAGATGACAATCACAGCTGCTGCAGCAAAACGACATTGTTATGATCACAGGTGACTCATACAATCAGGCAACCTAGATATTAAATTCACACCAAGTACATTACCACAACCCTAGCAATGTGCCGCCCCATACTGACCTTGGTGGCAGCCTCAACGTTAGCGCCACGTCGCAGCAGCTCTGTCACGATGTTCACGTGGCCTTCTTTGGAGGCCAGGTGAAGAGCGTTCAGCCCATTCTGAAACACATCACCATCTCATGAGGGTTATCATCCCTGCTACGAATCATCATGTCATGAGGGATATCATCCCTGCTACAATCCATTCATTTATTTGAACACTGTACCTAGTTCTGAACTAACAATAAAACCAGAGGCTACCCCACAAGCATTCAGCCCACCCTACAGTCTACATAATATCACGATACTAGAACATCAATACAAGTATGTTACATACATGTATTGCAAGCACAACAGGTGGGTTGGCTCATACCTGGCATTCAGCTTATTCTGAAGCAAAGCAGAATATATGACATGTTCCAAATCTGTGATCCCCCTTCCCCCAAAAACACACACACACACACACCACACACACACACACACACACACACACACAAAACAACAACAATAACAACAACAACAGCAACAAAACACCTAAAAACTTACATCAGGTACCACTCCAATTTGTTCCAAACCATTGTTTCTTCAAGACCCTATTCATGAAAACACTCTAAATTCTTGCAATGCAGGTTACTAATATTAATAATAGGCATTCCCCCAAATCTTCCTCTGTGTTTTCTTCAGGCACCTGGTATTGTGTCTCATTCACTGATTCAGTCATCGTATTTGTACAAATTGTAGGCATGCTGTGAAATGATCAGTTAATGTGTGGCCCAGACTCCACTGATGACTGCAGCTTCAGTTCAATCCAAAATTCAACTAATTTTGCTGGTCTTTTTATGTGCTTGATCAGTTGATGTCTTCAGGTTTTACTGTATATTTACACAAAGGAAAATCATTGTACAGGTACTATCTTCATCAGATTCATCATTTCCATTCTAGTATTTTGTATATATTTCTTGTTGTTGTTTTGACTTGCAAATATTCTCTTGATTTTCAGTGTTGTGGTGACTACAGCTTCCAGCGGCAACTGACCGGGTTGCTTGTGTTGATGTCGGTGCTTCCCTTGAGGTATTCCAGTACTTCCTGCAGGTTTCCATCCCGCGCAGCTCGCAGAAACCCTGCGTTTCCATCACTCTGCAAGCACACAACACACAGATCATTAGGACACTGTTACCACACGCACACCAACAGAATACCATCACAACATACACACCACTAGAACATGAAGTACCATCACACTAGAGGTACAAACAATTCTCACCGAATCAGACAGGTCTCTGTCAATCAGAATACAGAATACAGCACCTTTCTTGTCTATGAATAAATTCACTGAGGTACTCCAGTACTTCCTGCATGTTTCCATCCTGTGCAGCTCTCTGAAACCCTGCATTTCCATCACTCTTCCCTTGAGGTACTCCAGTACTTCCTGCATGTTTCCATCCTGTGCAGCTCTCTGAAACCCTGCATTTCCATCACTCTTCCCTTGAGGTACTCCAGTACTTCCTGCATGTTTCCATCCTGTGCAGCTCTCTGAAACCCTGCATTTCCATCACTCTTCCCTTGAGGTACTCCAGTACTTCCTGCATGTTTCCATCCTGTGCAGCTCTCTGAAACCCTGCATTTCCATCACTCTTCCCTTGAGGTACTCCAGTACTTCCTGCATGTTTCCATCCTGTGCAGCTCTCTGAAACCCTGCATTTCCATCACTCTTCCCTTGAGGTACTCCAGTACTTCATGCAGGTTTCCATCCCATGCAGCTCGCAGAAACCCTGCTTTCAATCACTCTGCATTCACTGTGTATCAACTATCATGCTCTATGCAGGCTCAGATCAAAGAATTCTATGACCACATCAATTCCTTATCAAACTTCAAAGACAGTCTATGCACCACAGTTAGCCCAGGGTGGGAGACAGTCTTCATATAGTTTATAGCCCTTTCCCTGTCGTTATGACGTCATAATGAATCATAAATGATGTTCCTGGCAAAGTCCTGCTCAAATTCCAACTGCTGTGCATGCTCAGGAGAAGCAAACTTCCAGAAAATTAACAGTTCTGGTTGACTGTGTGCAAGACTCTTCTTGGAAGGGATCACGCTAGAAGCACACATTCCTTGCAGGGAAAGGGCTCAAAATAATGAGACCTAACTCTAAGCACCACCCTTCTCTGGTGGAGCTCAAGCACTGTCCTGTAAATCAATGGAGTCAATGTCAGCCAAGACTGTTTTGGATGAAGCCTGCTGTCAACTTACTCTGCTTAATTGTGCAAATTATTAGTAATGCTACTGATAATAATTCTTACACGTAGAAATTAGTACTGCATTTTTAACCGTACGTTTATCCCTCTGTAAGTCAGTGAAGAACAATTGCATAT
>OY757541.1:19271193-19298693 GCA_963584105.1 Alviniconcha strummeri | reverse complement strand
GTACCAACTGACTGTGCACGATGAGTGCTGGCACCGGTGGTAGCCAGGGAATGGGGGGGCATGGTGTTCGGAGGTCGCCTGTATACAGCATCAACACACAGACGAGGCAAGGGCTGTACACAAGAAACCCACGCGCTCCCAGCGCTAGGGAAAGCAGAAAAAGCTTAGATTAGCGCCAGTGCCAGCAGTCGGTGTTGGGGATATATCCACCTGCAGTCTGCGATTCCTGCCCGTAGTGTGGAGTCTTGGAGTCGGGCCGGGAAGTGGCTCGCGGGCACTCGGGACGAACACAAGCCACACACAAGAAACAGGGGAAACGATGCCTCCGTTGTAATCCTAATTGTGATGAGGCCGGCTAAGACTGGAGGGGATGGTACAGGGTAGAGGGAGGGTGTGGCGGCCAAGATCAACAAGGACTCTTGGCGGACGTTCTGCTTCTGGCAGCTCGCAGGCTTCTCCCCCCTCGTATCCGGGGCCAGTCTGTTTAGGACAACACGCGGTGCCTGAGCGATGATTACTGATGGTGCTATACACGATGACCCGGTGACACATCGTTCAGCTTTGGCTGATTAGTGCTTCTACTGAGTGCTGTTGCCGGTGTTTTATTTTTTAAAATATTTTTATGTTCAAGTCATCACGTTTTGGTTTGTGTGGATTACTTGACTGAAGTGTGACATCAACCATGCTGAAGAAATGGATGACATGGGTAGGTAACAATAATGCCGTTTTGTGAGTTGATTTGTTGCGCACTTTTTTTTCTTTTTTTCTTCTTTTCTTTTTCCGTTACCTGAAAAACCGGTTGCTAATAAGTACCATACTTAAGCACGCAAAGGCTGACTTTTTTGGCGAGTAATGGGACAACCCCGAACCACCTGCAAAATGTTGGCACAGATGCCTTTCTTCCCGGCAACAGGCAAACGACAATTCTTAGTTAATTATTGGATGTCAACGTCCCGTCAAACACGTAAGGTCACCTCAGGAAACGACTGTTGAACTATGACAACGAAAGGTGTGAAAAACTGAAAACCTTGGCTGGTTTTGCGTGGGGTTTTGATGGAGTGCCTTGCCGATTTCCTGTCGAGACAGTCGGGTGGTGGTGGTACTTCCTTGACGGTGTCTGGTGCGTCTCTTTTAAAATGTCCTAGTTTAGTGTCATTTTGATTGACTGGTTCAAAAACGATACCGTAAAATGAACCACTCATAGATAGTCGTACTGGCCCTTCGCCATTTAAATATTACAAGAGCATTACTGTCAGAGTTACGCATGAAGTAGTCGTGTATCAGCTGGCATTAATTCTGACAGATGTAAGCTACGCGAGTAAGCGTATGGCTATATTGTTTATTGTGACGCTGACTGGTGTGGTTTGTTTTACTCAAAGTAAGCACGTAGATAGGGAGGTTAGCATTTGAAAATGATTCAGGACTGAACAGATCAGTATAAAGATTCGACGATGATATGCCGATAAAAAAGAAAAAGAAGAAGAAAAAAAAGAAAATGGGCGTTCGGCCAACAAGTTCACAAAACGCCTAGACCTGTTGTGTTCAGAACTTATTGGCACTGATTCACGTCACTGATTAGATTCGGATGCTGCCGAATTGAATGCACCTGTTTCCGTCTTACGCAGTGAAAGTTTCATATTATTATAATTATGCGTGTGTCTAAACAGATCGAAACTGAGGGCAGATAGGCAAGTGAGGGTGGGGATAACGAAAAAGAACAAAAAATATGGCGTCCTTGCGTTTAAAACTGTACTAACACGCACGTACATGCACGCACGCACGCACGCACGCACGCACGCACGCACGCACACACACACACACACACACACACACACACACACACACACTTAAAACCACAACAACAACAAAAACTGATAGTACTGATATTTAATATACTAACTCGTCAACCCAGCAGCAGTGGAAACGTATTAGGAGTAACGTATAGCGGATAGCAGTAAGTACTGTCGATTTCTGCGGCACTTGCCCCAACACAACTGGGAGGTGGAGTTTAAGATTCGGTTTGGCATGTAGACCAATAAGTACCGAGTAATCAGTATGACTGCCAGTGTCTGGGTAAAAGTGTACAGCGAGAACTAATAATTTTGCTGTAGTGCGTCTGTTCCTGTCTGCTTGGGAAAACAACCCGTCTGTTTTAAAAAGGTACAGTCACTGGTTCGTCCTCAGTTTCACACCGAGGATGCTCAGGCGCATACAGTCCATAGCAGTTGTTGTGTGGGTGATTTATAACATAATCGGGTTAAATAACTGTGTTAACCAAATGCATTGCCGTGCAAGCATGCTTAGTTTAGCGGTAATGTAACTTGGCGTGATAACAGATAACTTCACGGCATCTTTCGCAGTCGTCATGGCTGTTTTGTCTGATCAGTTCGTCACTGAATCCAAGAGGCTATGGTTATCAAAGAGGCTTCTCCAGTTACCTGCTTTCATCGCACTGCCAACCCACCGTGTCCAATTCAGTTAACTCGGCAAATTTTTTAATCGCTTGTGTAACACAAAATGCCTACTTGAAAATTGTGCTGAGTCAGCATGGCACGGGTAGATCGTGAGATTATTACTATCTCTGGCAGACGTACACGTCAGCCGTAGCCTCTTTCTGTCGGAGACTGCAGTTTATCTGCCTTTGTTAACCGTTATGAGGCGTTGTTCAAATGATCCGGAGCAAGTCTGTCATACTTTATCTCTGGTTGAAGAACGGACCAAGATGATGATGTGGGGCTTAATGTCCTCACATGTCAGGCTGGCAAACGCACCAAGTGGAAGTTCCAAGCAACGCGACTCGCTCAAGAATGCATGATCTGATTGTGATACTCTGAACACAACAGACCGAGATGCGCGTCAGTTGGGCGACACCCATTTCACGGAAGATAATGCGCCGGCTGGTGTGGAACTGCATTTTTAATCAGTTCTCAGAAGTAATGATATTAGGTTTCTGAACAGTGTGTAAAGGGGAGGAGGAGGAGGGGGGATGTCACCTGTCAATTTGTGTCTTCGTACACCGAGTTTAATTATGTGGGGACAGCACTTTACAGTCGGCATGCACGGGCAACACCTGTATTTATAGCCACGTGATATGCGCACCACGCGTATTGCACTGTGCTTTGCCCAGGTGTCAGTACTGTCAGCACACCTCAGCGTTGCGCCTCGACACCCGACAGTTCGCTGTGCACGGGACATTAGTGCCCAATTTGGCAGACGCGTCACAGTAGCTCGTGGACGGAACACAATAGGCTATTTTTGGTATATATATATTAAAAACAAAACAAACAAAAAACGTTCTGTTTGGCCCAGGTTGCACTGTAGTATAACGTATATTTTGGATTTTTATTTTATTTTTTTAAGGTGATGGCTGGGGATGATGCAACACCACCAGAACGAGTTTTAATTTTCACACGAAAGATTCGGGATTAAGCTGTCGGGATACAGCTCCTCCTCCCACCTCCCCGTCCGTCTTCCTCGATATTCACACCGTTGAATTGTGACACGTCATATCCCCCTTTTTATCAGCCGACATTATTTTGCTGAGGAGAGTGCGCCGCAGCCGGTGCAGTTGCAGTGGTAAACCGCACCTTGTCTTTCTTCTGGGCGGCCATTTTGTTGTTTTAGTCTCGCGAACAATAATGGTTGTGTGCGCTTTGTGTGACGGCAGAGTCAGAATTGTTATGTCGCCACAGGAACTCGACACTTGCCGTCCGGTGAAAAACACGCGTTTTTCTGTTTTTTGTTTTTTGCTCGGCGTACATAAAAGTCCTGTTCATCCATTTCACAGTGGGTGTTTGTCGCTTGCCTACCAAGCTGAAGTGCATTCGTTTACCTGCATGCGAATGCTTGCACTGCACAGACACAAAAAGTAGGCTACGTTTCACTTTGCACCCACTTGTACCGCCATCACATGTCGGATCTGTACCCTCCCGCTGAGTCAAGAGCCGTTGCCATGGCTACACTAGGCTATTGTGCAGCTGGCATAACCAGCATAGCAGCAGAAAATATCAGTAGGGTGAATGAGCAGATGTGTTTCTGTTCCGCCGCTGTTTTCTGCTGGTGTTTTGGGGGCCTGAGGGAGAGAGAGAGAGAGGGAGAAGTTGCTGTTGGCTGAGCGAATGAGTCGTGTCTGCTGGGTTTTGTCCATTCGCCATCGGCTACGCAGGACATTCACACAATGGTGAGGTCGTTACTAGGCATGGGCGTGTTGGGCGTTTTTCTGCCTCGTTTAATGGGTCCCATCAACTGCCATTAGCGGAGGGAAACGTGCCGTTCAGACTCGTTGCTCCGACCTTGTGGAAATGGGCTGATCAAAACCTTTGCAGTCCTAGGGAGCATGGTTTTTGTTTGTTTTGTTTTTTGTTTGTTCGTTACTCCTGCTAAAAACCGGTATACATAGTACTGGTCTGGGTCTAGCAGAATTAATTGTGTGTGTGTGTGTGTGTGTGTGTGTGTGTGTGTGTGTGTGTGTGTGTGTGTGTGTGTGTGTGTGTGTGAGAGAGAGAGAGAGAGAGAGAGAGAGAGAGAGAGAGAGAGAGGTTAATTATCTTGATGAGATAATGATATTAGAGTTACACCTGTGTCTGTTTAAACGCCTAGTTTTTTTCCATTGCGTGCACAGCAGAAACCATTTTATTTTTGCCTTTTCTTTGCGTGGGGTGTCATCCGGGTATGTATAATATGACCAACATCGATTTGTAGATCGTTGAGTTATTGCATAACTCCATCATCACGGCACAACTGTACTGAGCACGTCGAAGGGTCGGAGGGTTCATGTAATACACTTGCTTTGCGTGTGACGTGACTCATAAACTGTCATTTCGAACTTTCAGCTATAATTTTTGCATGACTTGGCGCACTGCAGTTTTATACGGACCGACATTTCAATTTGCCAGGCGGGCCGGCTTACCATTGCGTGACTGCACACGGCAGTTGGCTTTGTGCTTGGTTAATCGATGACACCCGGTCAGAGGCTTGGCCTGTCCGGAGATATTCCAGCAGTGTAGTGTAGTCTCTCTAGTCGTCTTCTTCATTAAAATAATGTCCCGCTTCAGTATGCTGAAGATTATGACGTCATCATGATTATGACGTGAGGTGGTTTGCTGCGTGAGAGCGCACAGTAGGGTTGTGCGGACGTGTGGACCAGAGGCAGTGGGGGAATCGGGTGGGGGCGGAATGAGGTAGTTAGGGGGCTTAAATTGAGGTAGGGGGTAGGTATGTGGAGGGGGGGTGAGGGGTCTGTTGAACTTGAAGCAGGCCTTGGTCGGTTGAACTTGAAGCAGGCCCGCCCTGTGTCAGAAATGCAAGAGGACAGCACAGGCCCCGCATAATCCGAAGTGTTCGCGCTTTCCAGAGGCTTGATCAGTTGATGTGCCAGGGTCATGCAACCACGGTAGATGCCGAGCAGACATCTTCTTGTGGATCTGATCTGATTAATCAGCAATTTCTTCGCTTATCTCGTCCTCCTGCTTCTCTGCCGCTCATCGGCGGCGAGCTCGGTAAACAGTGCAGCTCAGTGCCCCTGTCCCTCTTCTCGGGTCTCACAAGGTTGCCTCCCTGGTGGCCAGATTCGAGGTGCCGGGGCTGACGTGGTCTGAGAAGGAAGAAAATCGATTGAGAGGAGATGGCCAGAGCTCACCAGACATGACGTCAGTCGTCTTCGGCTTCACCCCCCCACCCCACCCCCCGCCCCTTCATTCCGCACCCCCCTTCATTTTGCCCCTTGCGATTCAGCAAGCCAATAGCAGTTGATTTGGAAGCTGTGTGTGTGTGTGTGTGTGTGTTGTGTGTGTGTGTGTGTGTGTGTGTGTGTGTGTGTGTGTGTGTGTGTGTGTGTGTGTGTGTGTGTGTGTGTGTGTTTGTTTTTGGGGGAAGGGGGATCACAGATTTGGAACATGTCATATATTCTGCTTTGCTTCAGAATAAGCTGAATGCCAGGTATGAGCCAACCCACCTGTTGTGCTTGCAATACATGTATGTAACATACTTGTATTGATGTTCTAGTATAGTGATATTATGTAGACTACATGTAGGGTGGGCTGAATGCTCGTGGGGTAGCCTCTGGTTTTATTGTTAGTTCAGAACTAGGTACAGTGTTCAAATAAATGAATGGATTGTAGCAGGGATGATATCCCTCATGAGATGATGATTCGTAGCAGGGATGATAACCCTCATGAGATGGTGATGTGTTTCAGAATGGGCTGAACGCTCTTCACCTGGCCTCCAAAGAAGGCCACGTGAACATCGTGACAGAGCTGCTGCGACGTGGCGCTAACGTTGAGGCTGCCACCAAGGTCAGTATGGGGCGGCACATTGCTAGGGTTGTGGTAATGTACTTGGTGTGAATTTAATATCTAGGTTGCCTGATTGTATGAGTCACCTGTGATCATAACAATGTCGTTTTGTTGCAGCAGCTGTGATTGTCATCTTCACAAAATAGTAAAACTAAAGTTCTGTGTTTGTGACTCAACATAAGCCAGATTCTTCTGTTTGGGCAGCATTGGAAAGATATTTTGGTGCAAGTAGACCAGTGAAGTAAAGATGGACAGAAAAAGTCCAACAATTACAAGATGTAACTATAACATTATAAGCAGATTATGTTATAGCCCCTGGGTTTCCATGAGTAGTCATACTTTTGTACATGTAGCCATTTGGAACGTGTCTTTACTTTCGGTTTATAAAACTAAATATATATGTATTATAACATGTTAACAATAAACTGCATTTACAATGTACATGATAGTTGATACTGAGCAGCTTACTTTTATTTTTGTAGCAACTGACTTGGTAGTCTGATATGGTGTTGCTTTATCCATTGATTGATACATGCTTGTTTTAGTTGCTTATGAAATGCATGAGTTTTAAAGGTGTGTGTGTGTGTGCGCAGAAAGGGAACACAGCGTTGCACATCGCATCGCTAGCTGGCCATGAGGAGATCGTCAAGATCCTGGTTGACAATGGGGCTCACGTCAACCTTCAGGCCCAGGTCTGATCATCAGACAGTTATATATAATTTACATATCTACAGAGATCAGAAAAGGGTGAAAGTGCAGTTTACCACTCTGGGGACTTCAGATGAATGAGAGATAATTTCCATGCATACCATTTACTGCTTTCATGCACAGCATTAATATGTGTATGAATATAAGTCCAAATAGTGCAGGAAACCCACCTGAATGTGCTTGGATGACAAGCATGTAAATAAACTTCTGTGGTGATACAAATCCACCACAAACCCCAGGAATGATAAACTGCATTTTTACGGAGGAACTCATGTGCAGTATATCAGCTCAAGCACAAGCAAAAAAAATCAGCAGGAGAGAGAGAAAGAAATGGTGCTTTTGTTGATACTTGATGGGACTGAAGGAAGGTTGAAAAAATAAAGGAGCATGTCAACTGTCATGACAATCATGAAGGAAGGTCATGATTGTCATGACAGTTGACATGCTCCTTTATTTTTTCAACCTTTAGTTTTAGTATACTTAGAGAATCTTGACTCAAAATGCATTGCTGAGAAAGCAATGAATGAGAGATGCTGGAATGAGGTCGTGTGCAGTTCAGTATACTTTTTCTGTAAGAGTTGTTCAGTGTTCCTGCAGACTTTGAAAGTTTAGAAAAAACAAATTTTCTGCCATTTTGGGGGCCTTGAATGTATTTGAAAATTGTAGTTTTAACTGAAGTGTTTGAGAGTGTGCAAATTTTGACATCTCATTATCAAACAGGAAAGTCAGTGGTACCTCAACTTAGAGAATAACTAGCTAAATAGCTCTATACTCATTGTCATGTGTATACATGTACTTGTAATCATAAAAAACTTGTGAAAATGGCAATAGACCTACTTTGGCACCAGAACAATGAAGCAGAGAATGTACATGCACCACTTGTGGTGAAGTAAAAGTATGTAGGCAAACAATCTGTAAATTTGGCCTTTAAATTGATCACGTTTTTTGTTGGAACCCTGGGTGTTGCTGTCATTGAGTTAAATTATTGATGTACTGATGATGTGTTCCAGGCCGGCTTCACACCGCTGTACATGGCAGCGCAGGAGGGTCATGCCGAAGTGGTTCGCTTCCTTCTGAGCAACGGGGCCAACCAGAGCCTGGCCACTGAGGTCAGGCAGCTGGAGATTTAGAAATTAAGCCTTTCTGCTTTGGTTCTGTGTGTTTCAAACTGTAAACTCCAAAGCTGAGAGCTGGCCTTGATGGATCATGTTACCTTCATTGTAAACTCAGAGGATGAGACTTGGGTTTTATAAAAAAACATTACTTTCACTGTAAGGTCTTTCAAGATCCTTCAGTAGTCCAAGCAGGGTATTTGCATGTTGGGTGTTTATGCATATGATGTGATTTAGGATGTATTTCTGTAATGGGAATCCTTGTAATTGAGTGGAAGTGATTTTACATTTTGAAGAAAGTGATACTGTAATCTGGCACAGGGTTGTATGATGTACGCAGAACATGCGCCGAGGCAGCAGCAGTTTCACATAGCATTACGTAGTCACCACGGTGAAGCACTTAGGGCTCTTTACAAGATGAGCCACTTGACAAGCATTCATATTCAAACAAAAAAATAATAGTTTGCTTTTTTGTAGGGTGCCGCCACACTCAACTCAGACATGACAGTCATGGCACAGTTCATGTACATTAAGATAAGAAGTAACTTGTATCTTGTGTTTCTGGAGATTTATTATTTGTTTGACACACCTTATACTTTTGTGACTCCAGGATGGGTTCACTCCCCTGGCAGTGGCTCTGCAGCAGGGTCACGACCGTGTGGTCAGTGTGCTTCTGGAGCACGACACAAAGGGCAAGGTGCGTCTGCCTGCCCTTCACATTGCTGCCAAGAAAGACGACGTCAAGTCAGCTGCTCTGCTGCTGCAGAATGAGCAGAACAACGTTGACATGCAGACCAAGGTGAGAATAGGTGCATGGTGGTTGGGTTAGGAGGCTGTGTGTCTGTCTGTTCAGCTTTTACAGGTAACTTTTCCTGGAAAAACATCACATCGCCATCACAAACACTGTGTAGCTAGGCTGCATTTCATGAAGTTTTCCATTTTGTGTTTATGCTGTGAGTCTGCACAGCCTGTCTGAATAGTGAGTGGCTGTTAGTGATCACATCTGTGTTTGTTTGAAGAGTCTGTGTTCTGAGCTTTGTGGTAACAACTTTATGTCATATAACTAAAAGTGAAGTGATTACACCAGCATATGCTAGAGATATTGATCACATCTGCGTGTGTTTGAAGAGTGTCTGTTCTGAACTTTGTGGTAACAACTGTACATTATATAACTAAAAGTGATTATACCAGCATTCACTAGAGATATTGATCTCTGATCACATCTGTATTTGTTTGGAGAGTGCGTGCTCTGAACTTTGTGGTAACAACTTTACATCATATAACTAAAAGTGATTATACCAGCATTTGCTAGAGATGCTGATCACTGATCACGTCTGTATTTGTTTGAAGAGTATGTGCATCTGTATTTGTTTGAAGAGTATGTTCTGAACTTTCTGTTAAAAGCTTTATGTCATATGTGGTTATGCCTGGTACCAGCATGAGCTGATGATATTGATCACTGGCTTGTTAAGTGTTGTAAGGTTTTTAGTATCTTGAAAATGGCTTGGAATTTCCTTTAAAATGAACTGTGTAATCATGCCATTGAGTTTCTGCAGAAGAGACAGGTGTAACTGTTTAAAGGGATGGAATAGTTTTTTTAAGTTTTTTATAAACTGTTATTTTGAGCTTTAAAAATAACTAGTTTTAATACTTCAGCAGACACGCCAGGTCTCCACAGCAGTTGTTTTGAGAGAAAATAGATGATATTGTTGTGTGTTTTGATTGGTGTTCTGTGAGAATCACTGACACATCATTTGACATCTTACTAACCGCCCTGTCTCTGCCTTTTCATGCCACTCATAGACTGGAGGTCTGGTTAACGACACCACCAAGGTTTGTCTGACATTGAAGTGACGTTGTGTCATGCCAGTGTTGTGCCACTTTTTGTGTGGGCTGTGTTCTCTTTTGATTTAACCCTCCTTCTGTTTTGGTAACCTTTGGATTTTGTCCAATTTCACCACTTTGGTCAACCCTTTTGTGTGATGCATTATGATACTGTAGTCCTCAGGATTAGCTAAGTGATTTAAAAACAACACAGCAAAATCACCTTATTTCAGTTTGAGGAATAATTGTGCGCTTCAGTATTTTCTTCATTTGCACAGTGTGCGGTTATTTAAACCTAAACAAATTATGTTCTGCTTGAAAAATAATGACACCAACTGATGGAAAATGCTCTGGTGCACAGAATAAAACCCACCAACTGAAAATGCAGTGGAGTTTGTTTTTCCACCATGCAGAAGAACTTTTGGCTTTAAACCAACTAAGCCAGAAAGCATGCTGTTGGGTACAGAGTAATACCCACCAGTGGAACATGCTGTAGGACCTTAGTGTGAAATTCTTACCTTGCTTTCTCTGATCCTTCCAGACCCTTGAATGTTTGACCTTGTCATGCTTTAAAAACAAGATAATAAAAAATAATCTTTTTTTAATTCTCTCCTCTTCTTTTCCCTTTGCCCGTAGCACCAAAAATATGGAAGGATTGCTGTGGTGTAGAGACTTGTGTTTAAAGTTCTCAGTGTAGGATGGAGTAGAAACCTCTTTTTGATAGAAAAAGAAAGTATTCCATAGCCATAGGTTACCTGACTGTCATTTTAGATATATCCTCACCCTTTTCTTGGAATGGAATTTGCTTCCATGTGTGTATATACTGTAACAAAAATGATGCCCAGGAGAGAATATTTTTCCCATTCAAATACATTACTGATCTGTGTTACTTTTCCTGGCAAGTTGGTGATTTGTGTTCCTTTCTTTGTTTTAATTCCCAAGAGTGTTTCATAGACATTTCCTCATTGGGTTTGAAATGGTGTTTTCTCTATTTATAGAGAAGGCACCTTTTGTTTGTTTTTTGTTTGTTTGATTGTTTTTTTGTTAGAGATCATTCAGCATGGTTTGAAGATTCCACCACTCTCCTTGTGCTCAGACATTCAATTTGTGATGGCAGTTGTTAGTCACTTGGCAGTTTTTAGCAAAGGTACAAAATGTGTCAGTTTTCCTGGGTAGTTTTTAGCGAAGGTACAAAATGTGTCAGTTTTCCTTTACATTTTTCTACAACATGTAGTATGTACTATTTATGCGTTATTGCCTCATCTCACATAAATTGATGGCTGGACAATGGGAGAGTGGGGTTCATTTTATTACATAATTTGTGAATAGTCTGTTATTACTACTCATACCTTCTGGTCTGTTTGAGTTGCAGTCTGTTTCTTTGTAGGCTGTTTCTTGTCAAATGTTATTTAGGAATGTATGATGAGCAGTGTGTGTAGTGTTTTTATTATTGTCAAGCCGTTTGATATTTTGGGTATGATCTTGTTAAAATACCTTATCTCATTTGTCCGCAACATTAAATGCTGTAGCAAGCAGTAATAGATCCAATGCACTTAGCTGAAAACAACTTGATAGAAACAGTGATCAGATAAGTGTTCAGATTGGTGAAAATGCAAGATGGGCAGATACAGATTCCAGATTTACTGATTTGCAGATCTGCAGATTCATATACTTCTGTTGTGGTTGGGGTTTATTTATTTGTTGATGTTTTCCTTTTATTGCAAAGATTGGGAACAAAAAATGTTTCATGAAAGACAGTGTGCTCCAGTCAACCAGAGCAAATGTGATGCTGATTGCTTTATGACTTTTTCTTTTTGACATGTTCCTCTGCAGTTATTCCCAACTGTTTCTTCTCTATATGTATGCTCCATGGAGTATATGTGTATATTTTACAGTGTAATTGATGCATCTTGTTAAGGCTTTTGCATCTTGGAGCATACACTTCACAGCACAGTCAAGGCATCAGCTTGTTAGGACATTTGCAGCTTTGTTTCCAAAACATTTGCACCTTTTTAACATGCACTTCACAGCAAAATCAAGGTACCAAGTTGTTAAGATGTTTGTGCTTTTTTTCAAAGGTGTTTGCACTTTTGTGTATACTGTCTGTCCACTTTGCATCAAAATCAAGGCGCCAGGTGGTTAAGATTTGTGGCTTGGTTTCCCAAACATTTGCACCTTTTAGCGTATTTTCACAGCACAGTCATGGCTTCGGATTGTTAAAAGGTGTTTGCACCAGTTTGCTTATGACTTTCAGAGCGGGTTCACACCCTTGCACATTGCGGCCCACTATGGCAACACCAACGTCAGCAACCTGCTGATCCAGAGAGGGGCCAATGTCAACTTCAAGGCAAAGGTATGGGTCATCTCTGTCCACTGTCAGCTCAGTTATCCACCATCATCTCAATGCACAGTCGTCTTAGTCCACTGATGGAAAGAAAGAAAGGCAGCTAACCCTCTGCCTGCTAAAGAATTTGTGCTGCTGACAGTTCCATCCCAAAAGAGTTTTGCGGACAGGTTAAGCCAGCCAGAAACGTTCATTTTCTGGAAATTTGTTTTTGCCCTGATATAACCATTGTGGTTGAATGGGTGTTAACCAATTATATGTCTGTCTAGAACTTTGTTTTTGCCCGGATATTTGTTTTTGCCCAGATATAACTGTCTTGGTTGACTGGGTGTTAACAACCAATTATCTAGCGATCTAGAACTTGTTTTTGCCTAAATGTAACCGTCATGGTTGACTGGGTGTTAACAACCAATTATCTAGCTATCTAGAACTTGTTTTTGCCTAAATGTAACCGTCATGGTTGACTGGGTGTTAACAACCAATTATCTAGCTATCTAGAACTTGTTTTTGCCTAAATGTAACCGTCATGGTTGACTGGACATTAACAACCGATTATCTACGAACAACTGTGCCTCTCCAGAGCGTGTGTGAACAGTCAGAACTGGAGCGGGACATCCTTTGACAACTTTATGACAGATGTGAAACACTTCTCCCTGCATGTCATATGATCATGATGTCATAAAGGCAGGGGAAGAGTTCCATAATAACTGTTTATAATGTGTCCATTTACAGTGCTTTAACAGTTTGTTTTGTCACAGACATAGTTACTACTTTTGTGCCTTTAGGCTTGCCCTTGACTAACATTGGTCATCCAGATATTTTGTCAAGAAAACCTCATTGTGAGAGAGCGTTGTACACAGAAACCGACAATTTCATTCTGATCTGTAATACTCTAGTAGTACTGCTGTACTAGTACCATTGAATATGCAGCTTACTTGTGCGGTATGCCAGCTTTATTATTTTTCCCATGTGGTTGAGGTATTATTTGGCGGACCAGACCTTTTGCAGTTGACTGGGCATTAAAATGTATTTTTTGAGTCAGTCAGTCCTGTGTGTAAAGCTACATTTACATTTGTTTCACTTCTTGTCTTCCTGTGTGATTGAGAGTGTTTGCTGTTCCTTCCCCCCAGAACAACATCACGCCGCTCCATGTTGCTTCACGTTGGGGCAAAAGCAACATGGTGCAGCTTCTGCTGGACAACAAGGCCACCATCGATGAGAAGACCCGGGTTAGTGCTGTTACTCTCTTTTTTTGTTCCTCATTTGTTAGCTTGTATCGGAGCAGGTAACGTTGCTTAAGTGGTTGGGGTGCTGAGGTTAGGGTGAAAAGGCTGTAATGTAAATGTAAAAGAGTGTTTGTAAGGCGCTTACACCTAACGTGAGCCTGAAGTACACAATGCAAAAACAATAGTGTCAACAAAATATATACACAACCTAGAGTGCAATGAACCCTACTAAGTACATAAACCCACTACAACACTTCATTCAATATCTTTTTTATCACTTCCAACACACACATGCACAGACATACATGCACACATGCATGCGCGCGCACACACAAACACACACACACACACAGGCAAGGCATTCAGAATCCAGAGGAGAAAAGATGGGTCTTGAGGGCAGATTTAAATGATGCTACGGAAGAAGAGTGTCAGAGAGAGTAGGGTAGGTTGTTCCAGAGTTGTGCTTGTGAACTTCAAAAGAAAGACAGGGCTCTCATTCAGTGGTCTGGCTTTCTGTTTTTCCTCTCAGATTGACTCAGTTTGACCAATTATTCCATAACTGTTTCTGCAGGATGGTAATTTGATCGATTGTTCCACATCTGTTTTTACAGGATGGTTTGACACCATTGCATTGTGCGGCTCGCAGTGGGCATGAGGCTGTTGTTGACCTGCTCTTGGAAAAAGAGGCTCCTCACTCCTCCAAAACTAAGGTAGGTTCCTACTCTGTACATCAGCTTCATGTTTCTCTGGTGGTGTTGAAAAATGAAATCAAGGCACTGTGGGTAATAGTTCCTTCAGAACAGACTTTCTGCTGTACATGGCATGGTGTTGTTGAACAATGAAAGCAAAGCACCAAGGGGAATGAATATTTCTTTTAGAATGGACTGACCCCATTGCACATTGCCTGCCATTGTTAATTAATTTTTTTAATCAAAGCATGGTGTTTAATATTTCTTTGAAAATGGACTGACCCCATTGCACATTGCCTGCCATTGTCTAAAAAAAAGTTTTAAAAAATCAAAGCACGGTGTATCATATTTCTTTCAGAATGGACTGACCCCGCTGCACATGGCAGCCCAGGGTGACCACTTGGACTGTGCACGACTCCTGCTGTACCACAAGGCCAACGTGGATGAGGTCACGGTGGTATGTATCAGTGTACTGGCCATGCGCTGTAGGTGGATGCGTGAGTCTGGGTCTAGATGGGAACATTTGACACCCAGGAGAACATTGTTCAGAGGCATGGCATGTTCAAAGGCATTGCTCACAGCTGCTTCAGGGACAGGCTAATGTGTTAGTTTCATTTAATGGTCAGTTGGAGGGTTTGGATAGTTCAGTGACAGTTCAAAGAAAAGAGGTAAGCATGAAAAGACAGGATGGGTAAGACTAATGAGTTGTTTTTGTGTGTGTGTGTGTAAATAAAGGGACGGTAGACTAAAGCAAAAGAAAAAGTTGCTGGTGGCTAGACTTGATCCAAACACATAAAAGGTTAGAAAGAATGCTATTTATTATGACAAAATAAACAGGCTTGACTTGCTGAACGCTGAATATCCCTGCACAAGTGCTGCTTACAGCACAGTAATCTTTCACTGAGATCCATCTTGATATGGTCTTTTGACTGATTCTCAGTATCAGTTTCGGTTGTGTTTTTATGTAATTTTTGTCTGTACTGTGTCTGGAGTGGACATTGCAATGGTGATGCTTTCTTTCCCAGGACTACCTGACCCCTCTGCACGTGGCTGCTCACTGCGGCAACGTCAAGACAGCCAAACTGCTGCTGGACCGCAAGTGTGAACCCAATGCCCGTGCCCTGGTGAGTCACAGTGGTGGGTCATGGGTCTTTGTGGTGGTTCAGGACATTGTGGTGGTTGAGGGCATGCTCGTGTGAACTCAGTGCCCATGCCCTGGTGAGTCACAATGGTGGGTCATGGGTCTTCGTGGTGGTTGAGGGCATTGTGGTAGTTGAGGACAATGTTTGTGTGAACTCAGTGCCCGTACCCTGGTGAGTCACAGTGGTTGGTCGTGGGTCACTGTGGTGGGTGAGGACATACTTGTCTGAATCTAGTGTCCATGCCCTGGTGAGTCACAGTTGAGGGTCATGGACACAGTATTGATCAGGCATGTCTGCCAAATAAACTACTCTTGCTGCTTATTTTGAAATGCAGTATGGTTCTTAAGTCACGTGAATTATGCATTAACAGCATTGCCACACTTGACATGCACAGTACATACCTTTTTGCAATCCACATCTTTGAAGTATTCAGTTCATACTTTATTTTGAAATGCATGGCTGGTGTAGAGGGAATGGTGTGCACATTCTGGAACTGTGTGACTGTGTTTCAGAATGGCTTCACTCCACTGCACATTGCATGCAAGAAGAATCGCATCAAGGTGGTTGAGCTGCTCCTGAAGTATGGGGCTTCCATTGATGCTACCACGGAGGTGAGTACACCCACCACATTTTTGTGTGTGTCATCAGTGAAACTGATGCTACATTTGGGGTCAGTGGGTTGTTTGTTTATAGGGTTTTTCTCTTTTTCTTTTCTTTGGTGGTCTTTCATCTGGGTGGTCTCTAATCACAGTGGGCTTTCATCAGGGCTTCCAAAGTACCTGTAGTTGTGCTGAAGATTTTACAACCTTGACCCTTCATTCTCATGCACCAGTGCTTTGTTTGGGTTGATGTGTTATTATGAAGTCAGTATACCACTATTTCATGCCTTCATTCGACAAAGGGTCTGAGTTGGTGATTTTGTGTCTCCAGTCTGGGCTGACTCCTCTGCACGTGGCGTCCTTCATGGGTCACATGAACATCGTGATCTACCTGATCCAGCACAACGCCAACCCTGACACCCCCACTGTGCGTGGGGAGACCTCCTTGCATCTGGCTGCCCGCGCCAACCAGACCGACATCATCCGCATCCTGCTTAGAAATGGTGCCAATGTTGATGCCAAGGCCAGGGTGAGTGGGGCAGTTTGAAGAGCTAGCAGTTTGTGTTTTAATGCTGGCAGGTATATAAAGAGATAACTGTGATTATTGAGATAGGGGGCGGGGATAGCTCAGTGGTTAGAGCGCCGGACTCGTGATTGAAAGGTCACGGGTTCGAATCCCTGCTGGAACGGCAGGAGAATTTTCTTCTCCAGGGTTGACTTTCTGTGCTGACTCTTATTTCGGTATCCGTTCCACCCCCGTGTCACCACAGCAGCACGTAAAAAATCCCGGTCATTCAGCCAAAAGTGCAGGTGGTAGGTTACAGCTAAACACGCATACACCTTACGTATGTGACTTTTATTGAACCGTGCTTCGGCATTGGTCACAATTTGTCCCTAATATGTCAAATGACATCTGAGGACATTAAGCATCAACTCATCATCATTATTGAGATATGTATGTATATATAGTAGAACCAGTGGAATATGTCAATCATTTTGACAGTACATATTTGCCGTGTTTTTTGTTAACCCCATATTTGCTGATCTTTATCTCTGCAATATTTAATGGGGAGTCAGCCTGAACTTTGTGCCTGTAGATGTGACTGTAGGTTTTAGATTTATGCTTATTTTTTATCATTTGGGACAAACACAAGATTTAAAGAGCATTTGGGAGGACATTTCTATCGAACTAGCCTGATGTAGTTGCATAGACAATGAGTTTGTTAACTGGGATGCCCAGGTTCAGTAGTCAGAGTGCAAGGACCACATTTTAACTGTTGCTTATGTAACTGCTTTTGTGAACAGGAGCAACAGACGCCTCTCCACATTGCATCTCGCCTGGGCAACGTGGACAACGTGGTGCTGTTGCTGCAGCACGGTGCCAGCGCAGATGCCACCACAAAGGACAAGTACACCCCCCTGCACATTGCTGCCAAGGAGGGGCATGATGAGGTGGCCCAGGTGCTCTTGGAGCATGGCGCTTCTCATGATGTCACCACCAAGGTTAGTGACTGAATTTGTGAGTTCTGAATGGGTTGAAGAGTAAGTGGGTTGTCACCATCAAGGTTAGTGACTGAATTTGTGAGTTCTGAATGGGTTGAAGAGTAAGTGGGTTGTCACCACCAAGGTTAGTGACTGAATTTGTGAGTTCTGAATGGGTTGAAGAGTAAGTGGGTTGTCACCACCAAGGTTAGTGACTGAATTTGTGAGTTCTGAATGGGATGAAGAGTAAGTGGGTTGTCACCGCCAAGGTTAGTGACTGAACGTGTGAATTTTGAATGGGCTGAAGAGTAAGTGCGTTGTCACCACTAAGGTTAGTGACTGAATGTGAGAGTTCTGAATGGGTTGAAGAGTAAAGTGGGTATCAGCTGATCTGGTGGATTTGCATGTGTGACTGAATGTGCTGAAAATCTAGCAGAAAGTGGTGATCAGATATTGATGTAGTCCATTTTTACACACACACACACCGTTTTGTCTTTCTCATTGCAGAAGGGCTTCACCCCTCTGCACATCGCTGCCAAGTACGGCAACATCAAGGTGGCACGCCTGCTGCTGCAGAAGGACGCCAACCCGGACGTGCAGGGCAAGAATGGCCTGACCCCGCTGCACGTGGCCACCCACTACAATCACGTCAACGTTGCCCAGCTGCTGCTGGAGAACAAGGCCAACCCCCATGCCTCAGCAAAGGTGAGCAAGCTGTGCACATTGGTTTGGACACAAAGCAAAGGGAGTTGGGGTAAAACATGCTGGAGAGGGTCTGGGGTAAAACGTGCTGGAGAGGGTCCAATACAATGACAGATTGTTTCAGTGGTGTTTTGCACCTACATAGGGGCAGGGATGTAGCTTGAATGAGTGTCGTGTCTGTCACTGATGCAAGTTTGACTCTCCAGTGCAGCAAGGAACTTTCCTTTTTTTTTCCCCCGAGTCACATTTGTGCAGACTGTCTTAAGCCTCCATGTGCAGTCAGATGCATTAACATTTGTGTGTTAAAAATCTCAAGCATTGGTAGTCATGCCTTTGTTTAGACACACAAAAATACAGCGCACACTGGGCCAATGCTTGAAGATGAAACGTGGCTGCCCATGTGGCAGGAAATTTGAAAATGGTCACATACACATTTCGCCATTCCCCTCCCCCAAATTGGTGGACAACTTCAATAAAAAGAAAAGAAAAAGAGAACTGCAGAAGAGGAGGACAACAGAGGCCACCAAAAGTCCAGCAGCTCAGTTTTGAAATAGGTGATGGTCCTTTGTCTCAGATATAGTCATACATATGAAAGAAGCTCAATTTTTTTTCTCATCATTTTCTGTCCATATATGGCCAACTTTCTGGGAACTATGCTGTTGCTTTACAGTGAACATAAACATTATGTTTGAGACGTTCAGAATGTGGACTTTTTTTTTTAAACATGTATTTTTTCAGATTTTGTTTACATTGGATATATTGCATCATGGGTAAAGACAACAGCATATCACAATACATGTCACATGGTTTAACTTGCATGATATAATGTGGCAATAGCATTTTTCTGTGCCTCCAAAGGAAGAGGCAATTGTTTTTCATTTCTGATGTCATTTGTCAGGTTGGTTACATTAAAAGCATCAAACAACAACAGCGGACTGACTTTTACAAAGAGTTCTGATTTTCAGAACGGCTACACCCCACTGCACATTGCGGCCAAGAAGAACCAGATGGACATTGCCACCACACTGCTGGAGTATGGTGCCAAACCCAATGCAGAGTCCAAGGTGTGTGGATGCCATGAGGCATCATTGCATGGCTATTTCTATGCGTAGCAGATGGTTCACTGTTACATGTGTGTTTGATATAGTGGTAATCTAAACCAAGCCTGAGGTTAACAGCCAGACAAAACAACAGTGAGAGAGCTGTTAATGCATGTTTTTGCCATGTTGTTTCTATTAGTGTTGTACCCTTCAGGCCTACTCTCTTCTCTCATACTTGTAACTGTTTCAATGCTGTGTCGTTGCCATTTTTCAAGGTAAGATAAACAGATCCATGCTTTGAAACCATGACTTTGAAAGGTTAAAAAAAAAAAAAAAAAAAAAGTTTTTGTTTTTAACCTTCTGGTAAAGTGGTATGTATAAATGAAAGGGTCTGTATTGGGTCTGTTAACATGCTGACAAATTATGCTTTTTAAATGTGTTTCAGCAGGAATCCCATGGGCAAAATATATGGAGTAACAAAAAGTGTGTGTATGGGGGGGAGGGGGGGGGGGGGATAATGCGGTAGGAAAATAAAGACAGGCTTTTAATGAGATTGGCAAATTCAGCTGCTTACAACAAGCATACTTCTTGGAAGTAACTGGTGAATGATAATGTTTGCACATTTCTATTTTGAAACCTTCTCTGTTTAATTTGCAAGTCCAAACTATGAAATGTAATCACAGTGTCATGGTGCATCTTGTTTTCCAGAATGGGTTCACACCCCTTCACCTGGCATCTCAAGAAGGCCACACTGACATTGTGTCACTCCTGCTGGAGAAGGATGCTAATGTCAATGCCAGAGCTCACGTGAGTTGTTTGAATATTGTTTTGTTTCATTTTCATTTTGATTGTAATCAGTTATATTCTGAAAACATGAATGTGGTCTCACCCTTCCACACTCCCATGGTGCAGCAGTGAAGGGGCCGCTTCCAACCTGAGTGCTCGGTCACAGTGGTGTAGGAAGTTCTGTTGTGCAGGTGAAGTGGGCTTAACAGGCAGAGGAATCTTCAGAAATTGGCTTTTTTGATTTGCAGTCACCAGCATCAGTCTCTGTCTCTCTCTGTCTGTCTCTCTCTCCATCTCTCTGTCTGTCTCTCTCTCCATCTCTCTCTTTCTCTGTCTTTGCTCTGTTTCTATGTGTCTGTGTGTGTCTCTGTCTCTCTCTGTCTCTCTCTCTGTCTGTCTGTCTGTCTCTCTCTCTCTCTCTCTCTCTCTCTCTCTCTCTCTCTCTCTCTCTCTCTCTCTCTCTCTCTCTCATTTGCTTTGAACACCTGCAAAATCCATTGGTTAAATATGGACTTGGAGGTATTTTTTATTCTTTAACATCTTCATAGTTTGTGTGTGTGTGATTCAAGAGTGCCAGCACTTTGCATTGTTGGGGGAAAGAGAAAGGAAAAATGAATGAGGAGCTGGAAAAATGAGACTCAAAAGGATGGGAAAATGTTATGTGTGGGTGTGATGGTTGATGTGACTGCATTGTTTTGCTGTAACAGAATGGACTGACCCCCATGCACCTGGCAGCCCAGGAAGACAAGGTGCCGGTGGCTGAGATTCTCTGCAAGTACGACTCAGAGATTGACTCGCAGACCAAGGTCAGTCTTCTGCTGTTTTCTCACATTTGGTTATGCGCATTTCTGCTGCCTTTCTTCTTGAATTAGTAGTGAAAAAGAAGGTTTTTTTACATTTTATGGGTACATATACTAGAGCCATGTATTATCCAGCACCATGCCAAAACAGTCAACACACACACACACATGCACATGCATACCCACTCACACCCACTCACACACTCACTCACACATGCACACACACACACACTCACACACACGCGCGCACACACACACACATACATATATATACACACACACACGCAACACACACACACAGACAGTTGTGTCTTCATTTCAGGCTGGGTACACATGTTTGTGTCTTGGTCAGGTCAACATGTCTGTGTCTTGGTCTGATCCACATGGTTGTGTTGTGGTCGGGTCAGCATGTTTGTGTCTTGATTTCAGGCTGGGTATACCCCTCTGCACACTGCATGCCACTTTGGTCAGATCAACATGGTTCGCTTCCTGCTGGAGCACCAGGCCTCGGTCAGCGCTACCACCAAAGTGGGCTACACCCCACTTCACCAGGCTGCCCAGCAAGGCCACGTGCTGGTCGTCAACCTCCTGCTCAAGAACGGAGCATCGCCCAATGCAGTCACCAATGTCAGTCTTGTTCACTCTATCCCTCTCTCTGTGTCTTTTGTCATTCTTTCTCTGTCTGTGTCTGTCTCTCCATCTCTCTCTCAGTCTGTCTGCCTGTCTCTGTCTGTCTGTCTGTCTCTGTCTGTCTGTCTGTCTCTCTCTCTTGTGCTTCAGGTTTGAGTGCTTGTAACTGTTTCATGCAATGCTGTGTTGTTGCCATTTTTCATCTTCTGCAAGTGTTGTTTACTGCAGTCGATCCTGGCTTCCGAGTTAATGAGACAGATTTATCAGGAATCATATGGGCTTTTCAGAACCTTGTAATGTAAATCTATATATAGTACATACAGAATGATCGTCCTTGGTTAGCTGTCAGCTAAATAATGTAGCTGTAAGAGTCTGTAATTTTATTACAGTCTAAGTATTTGGTTGCTACATCATGCTCAGGCACTGCTGGCTGTTTTGGGTGGTGGTGGGGTGGGGTCTGTATTCAACAAGATTGCATTATAACAGTTATTGCTGCAGAATGAATGCTGGCAGATCAGTGGGTGCCAACATGCCGTTCCTGTTTTGGGTGGAAAGTCACCACTATATTTCAATGCTACAGAACGGACAGACACCACTGGCTATTGCCCAGAAGCTTGGCTACATCTCCGTGGTGGATACGTTGACACCCGTCACCGAGGTGCGGGACACCCTGCCGGCCTCAGAGGACAAGTACAAGGTCGTTTCCCCAGAAACCATGCAGGAGACCTTCATCTCCGACTCTGAGGATGAAGGAGGTGAGAGCTATTTAGTTTGTCTGACAGTCGTCAAGTTTATCTTTAGCACCGTCTGCCCCTGAACCTGAAACCTCTGTTGTGGGTGGTGTCAGTTAGCCATTTTGTTTATGCACTTGTGGATCTGTGTGTCTGGAGTGCAACCAAAATCAGCCTCAGTTTTGTTGGATGTGAACCACCAAGTAACATTAAGATTGTGACAGCTCAGGGTTTAACTGGTAGTTAGTAACTGTTGTTGAGTTTTCCTTGTTTGAGTTATGTTGAAGTTGTGTCTGGGTGTACAGTACAACCTGCTGTTGACAAGGGCCTATCTGCAAGTCTGCAGTGTATGACCCCATTTGAAATAACAGCTGAATGTCATTAATACGCGCAGTCCTGTTTGGATTTAAAACTCCAGTGCCAACCAAGAAGGCAGTTGCTTGTTTCAGCTGGATTTAAAACTTCAGTGCCAACCAAGAAGGCAGTTCCTTGTTTCAGCTTTCAGGAGACCTTATAACTCCAAGTTATATTTTTCTGCCAAATGCTCCAACTCTGTGGAGATGTCTCAAAGTGGGCTTCGCGTGCTCAGGCTTGGTACCTTTCTGGAATCTTTGTTGGCCTCTGCGTTGCTTGTGATATCTCCCATGTGAACTCCGTGCACATTTTAGTGGAATTGTTTTTTATGTGTGCAAGTACCTTACCTGTTTATGTTATGGGGGAGACCTGTGTTTCCAAAAGGTGTCACACCCCCTAGAACACTGTAGGACTAATTAACTCACTCCCACTCTCTGCCATGGCCGTCTGCAGAAGGCCAGTCACATACAGGTTGTGCTGACATGCCTTTTCTTTTCCTTGGTTTTTATTTGGGGGTTGGGGCTGTGAGGAGCTGTTAGAAAGGGATTTGTTTTATATGGGGGGGGGGGGGGGGTAGAGGAAAAATTGCTTGTGAGAATTTGTATTAATTAACCCTTGTGGTTTTCTCTCTTTGCACTGTATGTTGATTTACTCTGTACTGTTTCAGTGGTTAAACGGTTGTACTTTTTTGTTCAGTTTGTTTTCTGTTTTTGGTTGTAGAAGAGATGACTGCAATGCATTTCTGTTGATAGTTTTAAAGTGTTTCCTCTTTCTCTGTCGTGGACTTTGTTGTGTGTATGGGTCTGTTTGTTCTTAGTTTCGTTTTTAATTTGTTTGTTTTTGAAGTAATTGTAAAAGATAAATAAATAAAGATCAATTGTGTTAATGCTATTGCATGGGTCTTTCAAGGGAGCTCACATGTGGGCTCATACCCTAGCGACCATTTGTCACTTCTAACATTCGGAGGTGCTCTTCAAGGTAATGCAGTGCAAGTGCTCTCCCTTGCTTTGGGAGTGACCTCCCTCAGCTTGTTGAGTCTTGCTGTTTCTTTGCTCTTCAAATATCAGCTAATCATCTGCTGTCTTTGTCATTTGGCTATATATTATTGTTTGTGCGGGCAGCATTATCCTCTGTATTTGTTTCCCCCCATGGTCAAGGCTTCCACTATAATATTTGTCTTTTATCTAATGGGCTTTTGTCTCATGTAATTGGATTCTTCTCTCAGATTTTAGAGGGTTGGCTCAGCACACAGGTTTGCAAGTTATATCTCGGCATGAGATCAGTTTATGCTACATTTATTTTGTTCACTTTGAAACTGAAAGAGGGTGCAGGAGCTGGGGTTTTGGTGTCGAGGCCAAAGAGAAAAAGGGGATGGGGCACAGTGTTTGGTTGTACTTTTGAATCATGTCAAAAATTCATGGAACTAGATTGTGGGGACGAATTGTCTGCACGCTTTCTCCAGCTGATCATTTTGTAAAGCTAGTCCGTGTTTGAGGCACTTGCCAAAGGAGGAGAAGAAAATTCAGAAAAATGGTTCTGTGTCCCCAGGATGCATATTGAACTGGGGTGGGGATGGGTGGGGTTCTTTTTGTTTGCATGGCAGGGACATTTTTGTCAGTTCTGTTTCTTCTGATGTTACTTTTTTTGTGCTGGTGCAGTGTCCATATCTGTGTCACGTACTTTGCACGTTCTTACCAAGGAAGAGCAAATTGTCTTAGTTACAGACTTACATTTGGGGGCATAATTCAGCTAATTTGTTCCACTTTAACTGGAGCACACCCATGCATTGAAAGACTCTTGGTACTTTTTTCTTTTTTTCTTTTTGTTTTTGAAAAACAGTTTGTAAAAGTCAGTGAAGGATACAGAAGAGCTGGCTGAATGGAATAGTTAGTTATGTGAGGAGTTTCCGGATTGGTAAATTAAATTATGTAACTCCAGTCAGGACTGCTGGCAGTCAGGGCAGTCGGCCCAGTCAGGACTGCTGGCAGTCAGGGCGGTGGGGCCAGTCAGGACTGCTGGCAGTCGGGGCAGTCGGGCCCAGTACGGCAGCTAGTGATGGAGGCCGTACGGCCCGCCGCTGACTGGGGCCGGACCTACAAGCATAAAACCTACATCATTCCGTCTGTATGGCCGCCACTGATGGCGCAACAGGAGCCACCGGGCCCACGCGCGCCAATAAAGTCCGCCAGTGAATGAAGCGTGCATTACTGGCGAACCCCGAGTGGTCAATGCCGCGTCTCCTCTCCGCCACTTACCCTCCTTCCGCGCCTCCGTTACCCGCCATCCCCTCACTGCTGCAACCGTGGGGTTGGGGGGGGGGGGGGGGGGAGGGGGGTGGTGACGATTAGTGCCGATAAGAAACCTTGGCCAGGTCCTTTAAAAAGTGGTGTAAGCGCGCATCTCTACGGTGTATAAGCTGATTGGGGAATGGCCGCCTCACGCTTTCCGAGAGAGAAGAAAAAAAATGAAAATGGCCGTCTCCGGCGTTGAGGTTAAAAAGTGGCGAGACACGTAAAAAGCGTCTCCGTGGCGAAATCTCTGACTTAGTCTCTCGGCAGACCGAGTGCTGCAAGCAAAGTGTGTGGTAAATTTTCCTTTGCCCCGAGTCCCCGTCTTTGTCCCACACTTTGCATAGCTCAACGCTTTGTCTTGACGATTGACCGTCTTTCCCTTTCACTCTGCCTCTGCACTGCTGAAGGCCTCACGCGGGAATTTCGGTATAACGAAATCACGGGCACAGAAACGGAAGGAAGCCTTGTGGTACAAGTTCAGTCTCCCAGTTAAACATTGCCTCACAGGGCTCAGGAGCTGTGTGAAAATCGAGGTGGCCGTCCTGGGCCCCCCGTCCCTGATAAGCCTTACGGTTTCTGTGGACGTAAAGCAACATTAAACTTGAAAACTGACTGCCGACTCCGCTCTTAAACACCCGCGGTGGGTACTACGGACGCAGAAATTAAGACTCCCCACTGCAGAGAACATAGAGCTTTCAAATGGGTACACCGGCACTGTGTGATGAAATGGGTATACAGACAGTGTAATGAAATGGGTATACTGGCACTTTTCGACGAAATGGACACACAAAGACTGCGATGAAATGGGTACGGCACTGGCAGTATTTAATGAAATGGGCATAGAAGGACTAGTGAAATGGGTATAGTGGCAATGTTTGATGAAATGGGCATAGAAAGACTAGTGAAATGGGTATAGTGGCAATGTTTGATGAAATGGGCATAGAAAGACTAGTGAAATGGGTATAGTGGCAATGTTTGATGAAATCGACATTCCGTGCAGAGACAATATAATGAAATGGGTGTACAAAGACAGTGTAATGACATGGGTGTACAAAGACAGTGTAATGACATGGTTATATAAAGAAAGTGTAATGAAATGATTGTATAAGGAGAGCGGAATAAAACTGAGTACACAGATACTGTTTGATGAAATGGTATGCAGGGCAGTGTAATAAAATTGATAGACTTGCTGGCACCGTTTTGTTAAACAGTGAATTGAAGTGGCTACACAGGCATTGTTTTGTTAAACAGTGGATTGAAATGGCTACACAGGCATTGTTTTGTTAAACAGTGGATTGAAATGGCTACACAGGCATTGTTTTGTTAAACAGTGGATTGAAATGGCTACACAGGCATTGTTTTGTTAAGCAGTGGATTGAAATGGCTACACTAACATTGTTTCATTAAACAGTGAATGAAATGGCTACACTAACAGTGTTTCATTAAACAGTGGAATGAAATGGCTCCTTCACTAGCACTGTTTTTGTTAAACAACGGATTGAAATGGCTACGCTGGCAATGTTTAGTGGAACAGTGAACTGAAATGGCTCCGTCACTAGCATTGTTTTATTAAACAGTGGATTGAAGTGGCTACGCTAGCACCGTTTTGTGAACTAGACAGCGGAAGGAAGTGGGTAAACTGCACAGCCTGGTGGAATTGTATACAGAAACGGCAGAACGACTGGGTGTACTGGCACTGTTTGATGAAGTGAGTTTGCGAAGACCTTGCGATGAAATGAGTACAGCCCGGCTAAGTCGGCCGTCGTCAGCAAACGTGGGCGGGGGGAATACATTGTAAACTGACAATGTACACGGAGACAGTCCACTTGTTTGAGACCCAGGCAAAATAACTTCGGTCTTGCCCCAGCCCCTCCCAGACGGCAGTTTGCGCAGTTAGCATATTGGGCTCCCCAGGGAGGGGGCTAGAATTGAGGCTGAAGTCCCAGCCCTCGCCAACCCTCGGCAGACTGAGTAATCCCCCCCTGCCGCTACAGTCCCTCGCCCTCTTGAAATGCAGATTCATTGAGACATATTGACCCTCGCTACAATGGGGAGGCACGAGTGGATCGGGTCGGAGTAGTCAGCTGATCCTTAGAGGGAAAGGTGAATCATAGGAGACGTGGTACGGCCGTCGCTGCATCTTGGAAAGGAGGTGGGGGGGGGGGGGGGGGGGTGTAGTGGATGCTGAGTGACTGTCCGAAGAGATTATAGGAGACATTGACCGTCGGTGCTGGGGGGGGGGGGGGGGGGGGGTCTCCGAAGTTTTAGCTAACGCAAAGTATGAAAAGTAGATTATAGATGACGTCGCTACAATGGAGATAAGGAGCGGATCAAATCAGAGAGTTTAGCTGATGCCGGCTGTTGAAAGAGAGATGATTTGAGACGTATTGACTGTCGCTCCCTCACCCCGGGGAGGGAGGAGTGGATCAGATCAGAGTGGTCAGCTGATGCTGAAGTTTGAGAGGAAGATCATAGGAGATTTGCGTGAACAAGGAGGAAGGGATCATTTCGGGGGTGGGGGGAGGGGGGTCGCTATTGTGTATGTGTGGAGATAGCGGGGAGGAGTTCATCCAACAAGCAGAATTTTCTTACATTAGTACGGCCCTAATATTACATAGTCACCAACATGGATTATAGCGACATCAAGACGAACGTCAAATTAAATTGTAATAAGGCTGGAGGACTTGAGCACTGTAAAAAGTGCAAGCCGCTGCGATTCTTTGATATTTAGACCCTACGAGACGTGG
>OY757541.1:19266297-19268797 GCA_963584105.1 Alviniconcha strummeri | reverse complement strand
GTTTCTTCAACGGCTAGCAGAGATCAAAACGATAAAACATCGAAGATTTTGTTCTTGAAAAGCTTCGCCGTTGATTTTATTTTTGATTTAGATTCCTCTTGCGTTAGTGACGGTTAGCGGGGACTGCAGACTGTAGAAAACCTCGTCAGGGAGAGTCAGCGTCAATCACAGCCGGCCGCTGACCGTTCCCGCGGACTCCTCGGCTTCGTGATCACTCGGACACCGCCAGCATGGGTCTGCCATCTCCGGTATCAAAAGTGGTGGCACGTGCAACACGGGACCTAGGACACTTGTCGTTGTGTACTGACACGGCCCACTCATTCCCGCTACTCCGCCCGCAGACACTGAGCAGAAGCCGAATATGAAATCAAGGGGGCACTTCAGTAAAAAAAAAAAAAAAAAATCAATCTGAAAATCCTTGAAAATAAGTGTTGCTTTGCCGTAACTTATCTACCTTATCTACCTTCGTCTGGGTTGCACTGATTGTCCGAGTTCCAGAATGTGTGCATGTTTACCTGCGCTTTGCTGTTGACGTTGGATCGTCTGATGTATGGATGTTTCATGTATTGATTCTGATGTCCATTCTTGTTTTGAATTGTCACAGTGCTTTGAGCCAGTCTAGTTGGATAAGAGTTACGTATTATTATTATTATTATTATTATTATTATTATTATTATTATTATTATTATTATTATTATTATTATTATATAACCTTAATGGTTGACTGGGTGTAAAACACCAAGTTACTACTTACCTCCCTGTTGAACGAAACTTGTTTCGGTAGTTCCTTTTGAAAACGTACAGCCAAGAAGAAGAAATTCACTGTTGTGGAATGATGATGATGATAGAGGGGATCAGTAGTAGCAGAAGAATGTCTAACACATACGTATGCATTTAGTTATCATGTGATTATTTCGTCATCATGATTCTTATCGTCGTGTTCGTGGTGGTGATGATGATCATACATCTTCATTATGACAGTGATGACAACAATAAATCTGTGTGTAGCAGAAAAGGCGTCGGCTCCAATGTAGTGTCCAAACTCAGCAGTCAGACAGGTCATGGCAAGGACAAAGCAACACACACACACACACACACACACACACAGTGAACAAAGAAATGCCGCCGGAATGAACAAAATTATGACACGCAAATACGGTGACATAATTGTATCATAGCAGGTGTTATTTTATCGGCAAGATTTTTTTCTACTATTATACAATGGCTGCGGCATTCAGTTTTCTCTTGAAACGTGCCGGAAACTGCAACCAAAAATCGGCTTAGTCTCAGTGCTTCATTTCTTAACTTCTACTCGATGGTACATACAACTGTCAGCGAACTGTAACCCGACGACGAAACAGATCCGGGTTTCAGTCCTCAGTCAGCTTACTAAATTTCTGCCAATAAATGGCCACCAGCTGATTATCAAGTTACACCAATGGTAAATTGCAACCCGTTCGTTATCAAGCTCCGCCAATAAATGGCCACCAGTTGGTTATCAGGTTCTGCTAATAAATGGCCACAAGTTACTATCAGGTTCTCCCAATAAATGGGGCACCAACTGGTTATCAAGTTCCGCCAATAAATGGCCACCAACTGGTTATCAAGCTCTGCCAATAAATGGCCTCCAACTGGTTATCAAATCGTGCCTATAACTGGCCTCCAACTGGTTATCAAATCGTGCCTGTAACTGGCCTCCAACTGGTTATCAAATCGTGCCAATAACTGGCCTCCAGTTTATTATCAAGTTCCGCCAATAAATGGCCACGAGTTGGTTATTACGTTCTGCCAGTAAATGGCCTCCAGTTGGTTATCAAGTTCTGCCACTCTACAGAGGTCTGCGGAGAGAGAGAGAGGGGGGGGGTGGGTGGGGCAGTTAATATTATGACCCTCCTATGACACAATTGTGTCTGGCGCGGGGGGCGGCTGCGGGTCACTGTGCTGTCCGGCAGCAAGTCGTTCCAGACCTTTCTCAGTGGTGGCCGGCCGGCTGGAACTCAGTGAAGAAGGCTGCCGAGTGTGGCTGTACTCGTGGTGTAGCAGTCACTGGATTTGGACCAATTATCTGCAGCTAATGTCCTCTTCTCTTTCTTCGTCCTTCTATGTCCAGGGTCAACTTGCTGACCACCGCTGGGCTGTCTGTCTAAAGCATGGTGGACCTATATATATATATACAGGTCCATGGCCGTCTAAAGGGGCTATGAACAAAATATGAAAAAAAGAATTAAGACCTGAATACGAATATAGAGAAGAAAAATAGAACAGAACGAAACAAGACAAAGCCACCACAATAAAACCATCAAGAACAGAAAAAAGAAAAGAAAATTTTTTTGTTGGGGGGGCAGGGGGCGGGGGCGGGGCCGGGGGGGGGGGGGGGGGGGGGGGAGTTGGGGAGGGGGGGAGAGTTGGGGGGGTCGATGAGCTATTACCGGTTTGACCCGTTTACCGGCAACGCTGGAGTGAGAGTCAGCAATATCTTGAGGGAGATTACTCCACTCTC
>OY757541.1:19243797-19258797 GCA_963584105.1 Alviniconcha strummeri | reverse complement strand
TTTCCATGGATACTGGGTCACTTTTGTAACCCTGGTAGGGTGTGACAAGGCAGCCATTGTCCTCTCAAGTGGACTGTTAATTTGATGCATTTGACAAGTCATCCCTCACACTACTCTGTCAGGTCACAGTTAAAATCCATCAGCATGTTGTTGAAGATAAATTTGTTCTTTACTTTGAGAACAAGTTAGTCAATTATAATGAGCGCTGGGAATTGTAGAGATTTGTGGAGAGTCTGTCTCACTGTCTTTGACAACAACAACAACAACAAACAAACAAAAACAAAATTAAGGTCGGGGGGGGGGGGGGGGGCACTATTTTGTGTGCATAAAAGCACTTTGAGGAGATCGCATAGCTGGGTAATGAAGACACTGGGCTGGAAATCAAGAGGTTTGGGAATTGAATGCTGGTATGGGCAGCTTAAAAGCTACGCCCCTCCCCCGCAGTGTCAGGAAAAAATGCTGGTTTGGGCAGGTTGAAACCTATGCCCCTCCCCTCAGCGTCATTCTAAGGGTTGTGGGCTCTGTGCACATTACAAGCCTTGCTTTTCAGCACCTTCCCCCAAACTCTGCCAGAATTGCTTATGCCACTGAAGGGGCACTCTTTATTTCCCATTTGAATGAATGAAAATATGTATAGATATATTTATATTATATAGCGCATTCCACCCCAGACCTTGCATGTACACAGTAAAGTGTGGGACAATAAAGTATACAGAATACAGAGAAATGAAGAAACAAACTGGGGGGGGGGGGGGAGGGGGGGGGGGACAATCAGTATTATAAGCAGACAGAAGCATTTATACAATTGCAGCTGTGGCACTAGGTCAGTTTCTTTGGACTTGTCCAAGACCTTGACTGGGAGTATTTATTTCAAATCAAGGTGAGAGCTTTTAGACTCCTGGTTGACTTTAACATCAAGCAGTATTTTGCTTAACACCCCAGCATTTTTATTATTCTTTGCAAGTTGCATGGGCTGTGAAACTAAAAAGCATGCATAGACTGGCACAAGTGGTCCACTTTCCCTGATTAGTCCTCAGTAACACTAAAAGATCCCAGTCATTCTTCCAAAAGTGCAGATGGCAGGTTACAGCTAAACACGCATGCACCTTACATATGTGGCTTTGCATGAAATGACATAGTGCATGGTTGTATGGTGTATACAGGACGCCCCGAGATGGCAGCAGTTTCATGTGGCACCAGCCATGTCAGTGTTGTAAGTACACCACTTCAGTGGATATTCAGAAACTCACTGTAAAAGATATCCACTCATGTTAAATCACATGTGAGCGCAGTGAGTCTGCTCGAGAGCGGAGAATAGCACTATATAAAAGCGATCATCAATCAGTCAGACACAGAAATGTAAGTGGTCAAGAGGCAGATTGAATAATTACACTCAGGTATTTCGCCTTGGCACAGTTGTCTTTTGGGGACACCACACCTTTAGAGTCACAGTTTGTTGGTTGAGGTTTGGACTTCAGTTTGATAAAAAAAAAAAAAAAAAAAAAACTGCCTCAAGACAGGACTTTAGTTTGAAAGAAAAAATACAAATAACTTCCCCCCCCCCCCCATTTTTTTTTGGGGGGGGGGGGGGGGGACGGCCTCAAGACATTTGCAGGCTGGCACAGTTTCACAGCACAGTGCGTTCTGTTACTTCTAAGTAATGTTCTGGAACAGTCAGGTGGCCCCGATCAGATCAAAGGAGACGAAGGAGGAGCGGGGGCTCTGAGGGTTTCTGTGGGCAGCTGGGAGCTGCTTACAGGGCGGGGGGCGCCGTTGTGCTGACTGGGTGACCCAGGCTCGAGTTACAGCTGAAGGGCTTCGGTCAGCCGACTGCTCCCCGGCCGCTCCAAGGGCGCCACGCTGACCAGCGACACGGCGGGCTTATAAGTTATAGAGCTCTATTGTTGGGGACTGGGGACACGGTGTTTACTGGACAGCGGGTTCCTACGGCAGCCAGTCCAGTCTGCGTGTGTGTGTGTGTGTGTGTGTGTGTGTGTGTGTGTGTGTGTGTGTGTGTGTGTGTGTGTGTTTTACATCCAAGACAAGCGTGTTTTAAAGATTGTCCCTAATATGCTCTTTAGCATTTGAGGACATTAAGCAAAAAGAGTAGAATACATAGTGTGTGTGTGTGTGTGTGTGTGTGTGTGTGTGTGTGTGTGTGTGTGTGTGTGTGTGTGTGTTATATCCAAGACAAGCGTGTTTTAAAGATTGTCCCTAATATGCTCTTTACCATCTGAAGACATAAACAAAAAGATAGAACAGATAGTGTGTGTGATCTATAATAGTACATATATGTAATGTAATAATAGGGAATTTATAGTGCGCTTCCGGAGACTCACAGCACTTTACAACTTTAAAACATGCAATGTGTAAATACCCATATAAACAAACATGTAACTTTGTTGGCGTGCATCGTTTGCAAAGTACAGTTGCAGTTTACATGCAGTGGGTGTTGCATGCACTACACTCACTCATTGCATTATGATTTGTTCATACTCTTATAAACACCCTTGTTGTAAACAAATTTAATTCAGCATCTTCTCTGCGCACAACCAATTATGGAATGTTGGCCAGACTTAGTGGGAGTACCACGTTATACTGAAGAAGGAGAAACGGTCACATCCTAAAGAATTAACTGAAGACCCCCCCCCCCCCCCCCCCACTCTCTGGCTCTCTGTCTCTGTCTCTCTGGGCACCTGTGCGCTTTTGAGGTTAGTTTTAATGGAGGTTGTGAACGGTAAAAAGTATGCAGCATATAGTGAGAGTTTGTGTGTTACAACTTTAACCTGTGGCAGTAGGGCGGGAGATCTCTGGTATCTCTTGTATGCAGAAGCAGCAGAAGCAGCCCTCTCCGTGTTGCCGGTCTCTCACCCTTTCGCCGGCTCTATCACTTTTATAGATAACTACGTGTTCTGAGACAGACGGACACTGCCAGACAGACAGACATACAGACACTGCCCCACCAGATTAAGTCTCCGGTATCTGTACTGTGCCCCCTCTTAATTGGCAGACCACCGGGGAGCCCATTCACCGCCCGGCGAGGTGTCGGAATGTTCGGGACAGGTGGGAGTTCTGCACACCTTTCATTGTGCTCGGCCCTTTCTAGGCCAAGGCGGCGGCCTGCACTGTGACACCGTGTTCAAACTTCAGTGCTGGCTCCCGTTTTATGGGGGCGAAAGGGAGGGGGCAACAAATGTACACACTTCGTGTCCTACAAGGAGCGCCGTGATATCATGGACCTACATAGATAGATAGATATTATACACAAGTCCGTGGTGATATGAGATGGTGTGTCCAGGATAGTGTTCTTGGCTGACTATACGTTGTTCAGCTGACCTGCGTTTATGGCTTTTGTGGCTGCCTTTGTCGCGATCATTCTCTATGTAATGGTTGTTCAAATATTGTCATTGTTGTGTAGAGACGTTTCTGCGATCTTCTTTGGGCTTCGGTGTCCATAGAAATGCAGCTCCAGGCATGTGGATATTATATATACGTTCATTACAAACACGATTATCAAGAATGGTTAATGCCTCGTTCATGTTGAAGGAAATTATAATTGAGTTAGACTAGCGCATGTATTCATAACTGGTTATACAACTACAACTACAAGCAAGGCGTAGGCTCAGTGTACCAAATGTGTACATGTGTCGTTTCTGTTCAGGACTAGTACGTCATTGATGGTCGTATGAACTGTACTGTGATATTAAACTAATATTGCTTTGCTGATTTTGTATGAACGTTGTTTGTGTCAAGAAGTGTCAGCCCAGTCTTGACTGGCAGTGGGGTATTATACATAATGATTTATGCCTGGCAGAAAGCTAAGCTGCAGTGTACACTGGCAAACACTTGGTCTTCTCCAAGAACCTGGCCTCGGGAGATATCCCTATTTATTTACCCTGTGTCTTTGGCCGTGCGGGTATAATGTTTATTCCTCGATGTATAACAGTATGTCAGGGTTCGTAACGCTGAGGGGTAGGTGTGAAAACCAACGCTTGGCTGTTTACCATGGTCGGTGCTTTGGATGGCAAGGACTGAGGAGGCTGTGTGTGAATAACCAGCAGTCATATCCGATTTCCTAACGACTCGCACCCACTGTCTCCCTTTTCGCCCCGTGTGTCCTTCCCCGGTACCTCGTGTTCCTGCTGTACAGGGTCAGGTTGTCACAATAGTTTTGACAGTCTCTTCACTTCGCTGGTTCATGAGGACATGGTGCATATATTATATATATTTATGGTATGAACAGTTCACTGTTCCTCCCCAAAACAAACAACAACAGCAACACAGTTTGGTCTGCCTGTTTACAATCCCCCAGAATTGCGAGTATTCTACCCAGTACTTTGCAGACAAAAATTGTATTTAGGTCCTACTTGATTTAGGAATAGAGTATACTGGAGGTAGATTTGTGTTCACTGGAACTCACAGTCTTGAGACTTCCACACGTGTATGCGGTTTGACTTTAGATACCAAGGGGGTTGTGCGTCATTAACGATCAGAAGTTCCACCGCAGTTCCCGACTATTCGCCATCTCTTCCAGCTCGTAGTCTGATTGCCGAACCAGGTTTGATGGTGGTATAGCGAAGAAATGCACCCTGACCCCAACCTTCAGACGCTTTGAGAGAAAGTCTACCCAATGGTCTCGGAGTGTGGACAGTGTGTTCGTTTGAGCATAAAGGCCTCACATCACACCTTTTGAGGACAAGGAAGGAAGGTGGTTGTGTGAAGAATCGGCAGCCGCATCACCTTCCTTGACTAGTTCTATTAGTTGGTAGCCTCCCTCTTCTTGTTCTACTCAGTGTGTCTCGCCCCACGTGTCCCCCCCCCCCCTCCTCCCCCTCATATATATATATTATTATATTTTTTGCAAGGCATTTTGCACTACTGGTACAATTTCATTCCAAGGCTTGCCCCCTCCCATTGGGAATGACAGCTTAAATTAGAAATGTTCCTTTTGAGAATTGAGAGTGAGTTGGGGGGGGGGGGGGGGGGGAGGTAGAACAAAAAGCCTAAAAAGTCAGGATCCAAGGTTGACCTATGAATAAATGTGTGTATCAGTATATGTGTCGTCCTTTTTGCAAACGTGAGGCGGAGTGTGTCGTATGACGTCCCAAGGGCAACGAACACCAGGGCCAATGCTCTTGTAGTAGCCTCAGTTTTAAGTCTCTTCCTTTGTTCACTGGAGCACCCTGAAGAGTTAGTCGTCGCTGTGTTACACATTCTAAGTGGCAGCCACCACTGTTATTTTGCTCTTTGGACATCTAAAAATAGACCGCATAAAAAGAAAAAAGAAAAAAAAAGAGAGAGACAAAAAAGAAAGGAAAAAAAGACCGAACCTTCCAGTTTGTAGTCCCTGTCCTCCCCATCCCCATGCCCCGTAATCCCCAACCCACCTCCCCGCCATGTGACCGAATTGTGTGTGTGTGTGTGTGTGGGGGGGGGGGGGGGGCGTCTCTGATGTATTTCATTCGATTCAAAGTGAAGCATGCTGCTGGACAGTCCAGTCAGTTAAATCAGTGTCAGTTCTTGACGGAAGATTAATAATTTAGTAGCATGTCATTAACTGATCAGAGCAGAGGACTTATCCATGCATGAATTGTTAATGAATGTATATATAAAATATATATATTATAAAAGAAGGTGTGTGTGTGGGGGGGGGGATTCCTCAGTATTATGCATTTTTGTTGTAGCATTTATTAATAACCGGTACCTTCGTGGCGGGAAAGGTACGCTCCTGAGTGCGATAACGTTATGATTAACAGCAGACCTGATTCTTGATGCATGTATTCGGCACCGAGCCTGAGACGTGGATAGGGATTTTATTTTCTCAGGCCCCCGCTCTAATATATACCAGAGAGTAGCAGCTGCGCATGGTGATTAAGGCTGGAATGCGGGCAGTTCAGACGACGTGTATCAGCAGTCTAGCCCTCGTTGATCAGTTTGATCAGCGGGGAGCTGGCGGGCAGGGCTTGGCGAGTCGGTCTGTCTGCGACCCCGACGCCTGATATTGCAAATGGGCCTTCCTTATGGCGTACCCTCTCTTTCCTCGTTCGAGAGGTTTACCGGAGATAAGTTGTGGTGTACCATGCACCGACAGCTCAGTCGCCGGGCACGTTTTATTGTGCTTCTTGTACGATAATAACAGCAGCGCAGCGGACCTTTGTTTAATGTAGCCTGAAAAATATTCCGCCTCTCTCGCTCTGTGGCCTGTTGGCTCAACGACATTCCACAGCTGCAGTTGGGGGGGGGGGGGGGGGGGGGACATACACACACACACACACACACACAGTCGATGTTTGGATCGTACAGCGTAATTGTAGTGAACTCGGTGGACCGTCGTAAAAAGCCCGGTTGCGGCGAGATGAAACAGAAGGAGGGCGGTTGTGTCGATGAGCAATTTGATCAGCTTGAAATCACATAGCTGCAGCGTTAACCTTATCATCGTAGATCAGAGTTGATCGATGAACTTCCAAGCATGTGTAGCTATAGATACAATCTTTGGATGAACGAAGATGGGGTTTGCCGGGGGGGGGGGGATACTTTTTATATAAAAACATTTCAGAGCCGTGCACTTCAGCCCGCTTTTCCTCATACCACAGAGGTCGTTTTGCTTCCGTGGCAGCGTTGCACAGTTGCACTCCATTTACGACTTGACCAAAACTGAGAATGAACAGCCTCCTCCGCCCCGAGTTTGTTGCGTTTCACGGTTCGCCTTCCCCGTAAATTCCATTCTTTACTTCTCTCTCATTTAAGTTTTATATTTCCTTCCTCCGACTGGGAGTCCAGATTGTTTCGCCCACGGCCTTGCGAATGTGGAGCCTTCACGCGTGAGCTGGCAGACGCTCCTTGAACGATGAGTGGGGGGATTGATATGTTTTGTCACTGCGGTGTTCAGCTGAAGTAAACCGCTGTCGCAGTGTCACTGAATTATTATCGGTTGCAAATTGAGTGCTGGTGAGCAGTGTTTTGTAGATTATACACGCTATTCGGCCGTTAGAGAGAGAGAGAGAGAGAGAGAGAGAGAGAGAGAGAGAGAGAGAGAGAGAGAGAGAGAGATTCACCCGTGTGTGTGTGTGTGTGTGTGTGTGTGTGTGTGTGTGAGAGAGAGAGAGAGAGAGAGAGAGAGAGAGAGAGAGAGAGAGAGAGAGAGATATTCACCCGTGTGTGTGTGTGTGTGTGTGTGTGTGTGTGAGAGAGAGAGAGAGAGAGAGAGAGGGGGGGTAATGCTGGTGTCACTTTCCCCGGCCTGCTCAGTCAACAGCCTAACTAACTTACTAACAATGTAACATGAGGGGATCATGGTGCCGCCCCTTGAGAATGGGAGAGGCTGCAGGGAGACAGGAGGAAGGCAGCTGCAGCAGCTGACCCCCCAGCAGCGTTCTCCTGCCCTCAGTGCCACCGGAGGGTGTGCAAATCCCAGACAGGACCTGTGAGCCTCTTGAGGACTTAACTACAGATGGGACCTGCATCTTTGCGGTCATCATCATAAACCATAAACCACGGACTGCCAAGCAGCTTGTACTTCAAGCGCACGGGGCTTTTATAGTTTCTGTCTCCTCCAAAAGACTGATCAATATCTACTGTATCTTTTTTTTTTTTAAAGTTTTAATTAATGATAATGAAATAGCTGATACTGTGGTAGATTCCCTCATCCTTTCCTTACCTCTGGCATTTTCATAGTTGATGCTGAAGTGAGAATGTCAGTTATACAGTTATATTTTTGTCACATGAAAAAGAAAAAAGGATGAAGAAGAAAGCATGCACACACACACACGCATGCTCACATGCATGCACACACGCACACACACACACACACACACACACACACACACACACACACACACACACACACACACACACACACACACATGTTCAGGATGAACTGAAGTGTTGCTTGTACAGTTGCAGAGTTGAGTTACTGGTTTAACTTTAAATAAATTTGCACTCATTACATGAACTGCCATATTATATCATATAAATAAATTTTAAAAGCATGAATTTAATTCCTTAAGTCCATGAGTCTGCGCTAAGAGCCACTAACATTACTGCACTCAGTGTTTTGTATTGAGGCAGTGACTCAATGAGGCATGATGGGGTCACACTCACAGTTTGTGTCACACTCAGTTTGTCATCCCATTCACAGATGAGCCAGAAAACGGTCACAAAAAACAACATGAAGATCGATTGGGAAGCTTATGGAGATAACTCATAGTTAAAAAAAAATTATATTTTTTTATGCATCGTTAGATGACAAACCCTTTGTGTTGTAAGACAAGTGTTTACCAACATTGGGTGACAGATGTTTAGCTGAGTGAGTGTGTGTGTGTGTGTGTGTGTGTGTGTGAGAGAGAGAGAGAGAGTGTGTGAGAGAGAGAGTGTGTGTGTGTGTGTGTGAGAGAGAGAGAGAGAGAGAGAGTGGGGGGGGGGGGGGGTATAATTTGACAGTAGCACAGAAAGCTGACAGGTTGCTGCCAGTGCCAAGCAAATGGTAATGACGGCTTTTATCAGCATCCTGTCATCAGAAAAACAAAGCTTTAGCTGCTCCCTTGTTGTACTAGTTGGCCTTTATGGCCTACATTCCCTAGAAGTGTTTCTGGTTCACCCTCCAGTGCCTTAGGGCTATGTTTATCTCATGGGTCCTCCAGTTCCCTAGTAGGTAATGTAACCTCCCATCCCCTCATTCCCACACCCCTTCCCCCATTGTCCATCCCACAGGCAGACCTACCACTATGAAACCAAGGCAGTAACTACACATGATCTGTTATCTTGACCTAGATCTTCGATGATCTTTTTTTAAAATTTGTTGTAATGTTTTAAGACTAATGGATTCTTATTATCAGTTATGTCATTGTTTTTTTTCCTCCAGTATGTCACCGTGAGCAGCCCCATTCAATCTCACATCTTAATTTTGAATAGAGTAGTATTATATATATATATTGTTTTGTAGAACTACAGCTATCTTGACCTAGATCTTCAATGATCTTTTTTTAAATTTGTTGTAATGTTTTAAGACTTATGGATTCTTATTATCAGTTATGTCATTGGTTTTTCCCCCCAGTATGTCAACGTGAGCAGCCCCATTCAATCTCACATCTTAATTTTGAATAGAGTAGTATTATATATATGAGCCTGTGACAAAAGGTGCTCCCGCTTAACCCGGGTATGTTTGTATACTCCTATTTATATTCGTCTTACTACAGTTACACGAAACTGTGGTTGCTTTTATTCAGTATGCATTGATGAGTAGTTAAAGTAAAAATTGGCAGCTTTGGTCACCAAGCGGAGGATTAAAAACAAAAATACTTGACGAAAATCGACGAAAAGCGGCTTCCGGAAAGTGGGACAACATGGGTTGTTTGACTTCAGCTCAAAACAGCAACTAACCAGCTGAACTATTCTTCACAACTTGTACACCATTTGACTACTGAATAAACTAAATTTAGTATCCAGTCGAATTGCAAGCCATGCGTGACGTTTCATAACCAAAAAAACGAAATTGAAAATACACTGGCCGTTTGTAACGGACTGTGTCCAAATTTCCCATAAGTTTAAAGATCGTCTGCTACCGTCCGCCATTGCATTCACTGCGGACCTTCGCTTCTCTTATTTGCATATCAATCATGCACCGAAAGCAGTCGATGTTTTTACTGGGGGCATTTCCGTGTTTCATTTTTTTTACCCAGACGTAAAAAATCTAAAACTTTGTCCATTTGTTATGAATGACCTTTTGCAAATTTTATCGGCATCGCAAACATTTAATTACTGCTGACCGCTTCTAAAACTACCACTGGCCTTCCTGTTGACATCACATGGCCGCTTGTCGCTGACAGTGGTTTCATCGAAGGGGTGGCGGTGAGTATTCTGACTGTGTCCGGTTATTTTGTTTTGTTACGAACGTCCTAAATGTTACGAATGACCCACATAATTGTCGAATTTCTGTCCTCATCATATATTTTCCCAAACAAATGCTTTCTTAGCCACTAGTAAGTGATATAAATGGCACTGGTAGTGTGCTTTGTTTACTTCATCGTATTATGGCAGGAAGGGGGCAATTTCAGATTGTGGACACAGTTTGTGACTGTGTCTGTGTTACGTGTGTCCAGATGTCTTTTCTTACGTTAGTCTGCAGTCCGTCTGTGTCTGTAATTATTGCTGATTTAGCTAAGCGGTCGATTTAAAAGTTGAAATGGCTCACAGCTTACCCTTCAGTTTGTTGTTTACAAACTTTTACGTCTGACTGGAGGCTTGTGCATATTAAACAAGTACTCTGTAAACTTTGTAGCAGGTGAACGTAACATGGGCACAGTGCTACCCCCTGTCCCCCTTTCCTTTGTTTTGTTTCCTTTCCGCATTAAATGTAATAGTTGACTTGCCACTGTAAATTTATTTTTATTTTTATTGATTAACTGTGCATGAAGGCCGACTTTGGGGGCCGGTGGAAGGAGGAGGGGGGGGGTGAAGATTGTCTTACAATTAAATTTATTATAAACATTTTCACTGCTCTTGTATAAATAAAGACCTTTGGTATGTAAGGGCACTTTAGGATTGTTACAGTCCAAAGTACATGTATCATTTTTCTGTTTTCCTTTTTTACATACTGAAAAATTGAATACAGGTATCTGACTTAAAGATGCCATACTTTGTGACCTGATCGCATTTAAACATGTTGTTTTTCTTTTAGTTTTAGTAAGCATACATTAGATGACGTCTGTCTGTCCCTGGTATTCAAGTCTGTATTAAATTCTGTTACTTTTGATAACTGTGGCAGGTTCTGGAAGTGTGCCAAGCAGAAAATCATGTATGGATCCAGTTCTTCACACACAAAAAGGAAGCATGTTCTTCAGGCTCTCACCACTGGACTTATCTTATTGGGATTTCTTGATTGCAAACAGAAAAAAAGTTTCCCTGACACTGAGTGCAAAGTGAGGCAGCAGTTTTTCACTGACAGTGATTGACAGGTTTAGTTTGAAAGGATGTCATTTTGTGTGTGTGTGTGTTTTTTGTGTTGTTTTTTTTGGAGGGGGGGGGGGGGGGGGGGAGTTCTTATAAATTGTCCTAAAGTTTTAATGTGATCTGCATGTTCAAAAAGTCACTCCTTTAACCTGTCATATCATACTGTTACTGTGCCTAGATTCACTACAGTTGTGTACTGTTTGTTCAGTCTGGGTGAAATAGTATCTTGGTTTTCATAGATTGTTTCCACTGCCATAGTGTTACATTCGTCCACTTAAACAAGTTGGAATGTGTAAATATGCCTCCTGCCTTGCATTTTTTTTGTTGCATTTATCATTACAGTGTATACTATGAAATAAAGTGTTCCTTGTTTGAAAACTTTACTGAAGTTGTTCTGTGTTTGAAATGATTATTTGTAGAACTAGATTCTTGAGCGCAAAATTTGGACACAGTGATTACATAATACTTACATTTAAAGCAGAATTTGTTTGTCCTGCCTGCTCTGATTTTATTACTAGCAGCTACTTAAATGCACCAGAAGCATTAAAATTGCATACAAATGGTTTTTCTCTGTATTATTATGACATTCACTGTGTCCATTGTTACAAACATCCACCCCTGACCTGACCCCAGTTTTGATGCCATACAACACACACTTGGATCAAAACCATTTTTTGATGATGGAAATAGTTACTTGAAACATACCACTTTCTAATGGTAAGACTGAAAATAGCTTACTGGGAGTTTGATTTTGAGGCAGTGTGTCCCACTTTAGATCACGACCTTTTGTCACAGGCTCATATATATTGTTTTGTAGAACTACAGCTAGAAGCACTTGACATTACTTCCGAACAGTACAGGATATGAGGGCATCTGTTAAGCTTAAAACAATGCCACAACCAGATTTTAATTGCTGTGAATGGATGGAAATGAAAACAAAACTGTGCCATAAGGAGTGGTGTAATCCTATCTGGGGGAGTGATGCTGAACGTGGGCTTTGTGGGAAGTTGGAGAATATATATATTTTTTTTTGGGGGGGGGGGGGGTTACAATTGTTAACGCTAAGTTGTCTTAGAAGTGGTGGGGACCAAGATCCCGGGAGGTAGGGGAAGAGGGAGACTATTCTTAACACTACCCTGTCACAAACAGAATGAATCTTTGCGTTGAGATATATTCTTAACACTACCCTGTCACAAACAGAATGAATCTTTGCGTTGAGATAGGTGGTGATGAGAGCCATTTTAATATTTCGTTAATTGTGAGGGACAGAGTCACAAAGACAAATGTCCACAGATCACAATGTTTGAAGAGAGAGAGGAGAGCTAAAGCTGAATTGAACGGAGGTCCTTCTGCTCACCAGCCTAATGCCTTACTGCAAGGCCAAATCCACGTATTTCATTTGAAAAGGCTTTCTTTTTATACTTATAGTGTTCAGCTCACATGGAAAAAAAGAAGAAGAAAAAAAGTATGTCATGGTCAGTACTACCCTGTTTGGTTGGATGGCTGACCAACCAGTCATCTGGACATTAGGCATTTCCCAAACTACTCCATAAATTTCAATTCATGGTGACACCACTCATTAAGTTTTACCTGTTCACACTACTTTAATTGACCTGGACCAAAATGACAACAGAGTCAAGTTTTAATTGAAAATACTGCATGTTCACCATCAACAACACAACTTTATTGCCATGTGTCCAGGTTATTGTATAAGGACCGTTTCATTTTATGTCTTGTTTGATTAATTTGAAACTTTGTATGAATTCTGATTATGTGTGTTAATAACAGCAGTTAGATTTTGAATATACCACAATCTGACAGAACTTTAGTGTTTGACTTTTTCTCAGACCCTCTCTAGGTAGGTCTTTTGAACTTTGCATAAAACAATCTGAAACAAAAGGAGGCCCAGAGTGCTGGTGCAGAGTCAACACACAAGGGAGTCAATTAACACAACAACAAAGACCTGAGTCACCAGTGGTAACATGTAAATACAAGGTATATAAATTCCACCAGGGGTACATCCTTTGTTCTTGTGTTTGTGTGGTGTCTTTCAAGCACTAATTAACTCCCTTGTAGGTTGACTTTGCATGAGTATAGCCTTGCTTGGTTTCTGCTGGTTCATACTCAGTTTTATAACCTTGACTTTGTTTCTAGGTCGCTTGTGTCAGAAAGTTGAGAAACATAAATCACAAATTGTGCTGTTGCTCTTTTAATCTTTTTTATGTAGTTTAAACATTTTATGGCTGTTGCAGTCATTGAAAAGATAGTGCACAGTATGGATTGACTGATTCTACTGTGTGTATTTCCGCTCTTAAAGTTCCCCATTTGGAATTTTCTCAGAGGAAGACTGTTTGTAACAGTTGCGCTATTCAATAGTACTTTGTTACCAGGCATGTCAGAGGGATTTCTGTTCAAACTTCCTTATTCCTCCAGTTTTTACCTTTTCCTCAGTTGTTTGCATGACTACATATTCAGCCAAACTACCTTGCTGAAGCTGGGAAGATGTGGATTATATTAGTAGTAGTATTACTCCCCAAAATGGTGGAACCACATTTCCCAGAGATTGTGTTATTTTGTCATCACATCCCAGTTCATTTTGTTTCTTGAGGTGACAGAATCATGACTAGCTGGGGCACACACACACACACACACACACACACACACACACACACACACACACACACACACACACACACATACGCACACATGCACGCATACACACACACACACACACACACACACACACACACACACACACACACACACACACACACACACACTGGGGTGGGGTGGAGGACTGAATAAGAGTAAGACAGGTGTTCTGGTGCGTGTACTTGTCCTTAAATGTCTGTCACTAATCCTCCCACAGTTGTGATTGTGGATATGGGTCGTCAGTGTGGCTGGTTGGGAACAGTGTTGCCATTTGTCACTGTGATTTTCATGCCCTTTATTGTTTTCTTCTGTTACAGTTTTGTGTGCCAAGAACATTGCCAAGAAAGACTTCTTCCGTAAGTTCATATTAAATATTTTTGGTAACAGTATTTGTTCTTAACAGTATTACCATGGAAATGTTAAGGAGCACTGGGTGAAAATATCTCCCTTGAAATTTTTGTGTGACTGCAATATGGCACTCGTTTCCCTTTCATGTGTCGATATTGCAGATACTGACAGTAGGTGTGTGTGTATGTGTGTGTGTGTGTGTGTATGTTGAGTGAGCAGCATGTATGAGTGAGTGTGTGTGTGTGTGTGTGTGTGTGTGTGTGTGTGTGTGTGTGTGTGTGTGTGTTGTACATGTAGAATATACATTTTGTTTGTAAACTATGGTTCAGTGTTGCTGTCTGTGTTGATGGGCAGGTTTGCCAGACCCGTTTGCCAAGATCAGTGTGGACGGCTCTGGTCAGTGTCACTCCACAGACACCTGCAAGAACACCCTCGACCCAAAATGGAACCAGCACTACGACCTGTAAGTTTGAGCAACTTACGGTGGTTTGGTCTAATGGGGAAAACCACCTCTGCTGTCTTTCTCTCCTTTATCTACAGCACAGGGTTACCAGTCTGACGCTTCCTTCTTTGTGCAGTTCACTGATCCCTGCCTAATCTTGTCAAAGATACGCAAATAACAATAAAAGTCACCCAGGAATGTTTGTACACGGTGGCCCACAAAACGACTTGCACAAACCTGTTCACCCTCAGGGGGTCTGTTGTGCAAGACTAATGTTTCCTGTGGATCACTTTACATCTTGCGAGGTTCGTCAGACAGTTCATCGTGCATCAGTATTCCTGTTTCATGCCTTGTTACTTACTCTGTTAAGAAGGAAATAGAATGACCATGATAGTGAAACTTTATAATATTTCTCGTCAAGCTGTGGTGTATTATTTGCTATTCTGGAAACTTTATTTCTGCGTTGGTACATGGTTGACAAGGGAGTGATGGTTGTTGTTTTTCTCTGATAGTGATATTTTTATCTTCTACTCCTCCACCTTTATCTGTCTAGACAGCAGTGTTTCATTTATGCTTGGTTTGTGTCAGACTGCTTGCTACTGATCATGATG
>OY757541.1:19219939-19238597 GCA_963584105.1 Alviniconcha strummeri | reverse complement strand
AATGTGTGCTTAGTAGGTCATGAATACAGCGAGGCACAGCTCTGAGGCCGTGCTACATGAAAGTTAAAACTGCTGGCTCAGAAATGTCGAGTAAAAAGAAAAGAAATCTGAAACAAGGGTGACTGCTAGCATTGTAACGAAAGTAAAATGTTTATTAGAACGCTAATGTTTTGTATTGTCATATTGAATTAGTGTTCCTTTTATTTTTAGTTGTTTAGCGATTGCAGACATTTTCACTTGAACAAAAATTCGCCTGGACGATTTTTTCCTTTCATGAAACCGTAGCTGCCCAAAGTATTGAAGCTGTGCACCATTGCTCAGGTACACAGTACAGTATGACCGATACGCAGCAGTTCAAAGTTTTCACAGCATGGTATATACCTGCTGGTACTGCTGTAGCATACACAGTCTGCTGCAAACATACCAGTTTAGTTGGTTGTTCCCAAAGGGCACAAAGAATGTGGGAATCTGTTTCACACGTTCTTGGTAAGTAAGGCAATTGGCAGAAAGTGCTTAGAGATATAAAGGGGTTCTGCTTTTTTGTGTCAGACAAAGTGAAAGTGGTGTTGCTTGATTTTCCAATAAACCTAAAAGGGAAATTGACCTTTCAGTGGTGGCATTGTTTGGTCTGAAAAAGAAAGAAAAAGGAGAGAGAGAGAGAGAGAGAGAGAGAGAGAGAGAGAGGAGGAGAGAGAGAGAGAGAGAGAGAGAGAGTGTGTGTGTGTGTGTGTGTGTGTGTGTGTGTGAGAGAGAGAAGAGAGAGAGGAGAGAGAGTCAGAGAGACAGAGAGGTGGCTCAACCTCGACCTCGATTCTGTGAATACACGTCACGTGCGGTATACGGGTAAGAAAGAAAAACCAGTAGGTATTGTACTAGCATGGTTTTCGTGCTGACATACAGCTGTAGGGATTTATAGCCCACTATGAATGAATGGAGGCTTATGGTAGACACGGAGACAAGACACCGTGCCAGTGCATACTTGGAACAGGGCGCACCATTCCCATTTCTGGTGCAGTATCTATTGTGCATGCGGTTGTGCACCGGTGCCAGCGTTCACGGTGAACACAGTCTGCCCCGCTGGGCGTGGCGGAGGAGCCGTCTGATGCCAGAGGCAGTCTGTCAAGGCCGGCGGTAATTGGTGCAGAGCTGCCGGGTGTTTGTGACTGCATCATTTACTGTTTTGAACACACCAGTGGTGGGTGGAGATCCTCGCCCGCAGGCCACCCCCTGTCTGTCCTGGCGCTGTGCGGCTTACCCCAAACAAACAGGACAGGAGTGTTTCTGCACGTTTGGATTACCTTCGGTCTGTAGAACTTGTGTGTGTGTGTGTGTGCGTGCGTGCATGCGTGAGTAAGTGTGTGTGCGTGCGTGTGGCAGCTCAGTGGTGTGCGGGTGCATGAATTAGTGTTGGAGGCGGGGGTGGGGGGCAGGAGGTGTGTGTAATGTGGTGCGCGGGGGGGGGGGGGGGGGGGGTACATGAGTGAGTTTGTATGTGGGGGCAGTAGATGGAACGGGGGTGAGGGGGGAAACAGTGTTTGTGCCGCCGGTGCAGGATGGAGTGTGTGTTGGGGGAGGGGGGAGGGGGGCAGATCAGGGAGGAGGTATGTGTGTGTGGTGCATGAGCACTGGGAATGATGAGGGAGTGTATCTGTACGTGTGGTGTGTGGGGGTGTGGGTGGGGTGGGGGGTGCATGAGTGAGAATGTGTGTTGTAAAGACGGTTGTGGATGACTGGCATTTAGGAGTGGAACCAAATTGGTAGAGTTGAATGTTCGCTTTAGTGTATGAAAGGGGATGGTGGGGTAAGGTTTGAATAATATCAGGAAGGAAACAAACCAACCCGCCACCAAAGTCCCTATTTTCAACCAGAAAACCTCCCTGTGTGTGTGTGTGCGTGCGTGCGAAACCTCATCTATTTTTTGGTTGTGTGTGTGTGTGTGTGCGCGCGCGCGCGTGTGTGCGTGCGTGCCTGGCTGTTCCCACAGCTTTCTTCTTCACCGCTCTCTGAGGACGGGTGACCCTGTTACCCTTCAGCCCCAGACAGAAAAGAGAGTGGATGTAAATAAGTCGTGTATATCTTTGGTATACACTGAACCCGACGAGTTTACCTGTAGGCCCCGTTCCCCGCTAGAGAGAGCTGCTGCCTGCCTCTGCCGATGATGCTTGGGGGCTTCTGATGGTGTGTCTGGTGTTGATCTTTACCACTCTTCCTTGGAGTAAAGGGGAACCGACTAGGTCTGGTGCTCGTGCTCTCACTGTCTCAGCCGCACAAGCCTTTGACTAGAGCTCGTTAACACGCTGCCGAGGTTAGAATTGGGTTAAAGACGGGTGTTTTAGAATTTCGTTGGGTTCAGTTTTTAATCCGCACGTTTATGGTGTGTGTGTGTGTGTGTGTGTGTGTGTGTGTGTGTGTGTGTGTGTGTGTGTGTGTATTCATGTTGTACTGAGCTTTTGTCCCACCCCACCCACCCACCGTGTTGTAGTTTTTGTCTTCCCCCACCCCCCCCGTCCAAGAAGAATTAGACATATGTTTCACTAACCTAATCATATTTACGCACATGCATCCACGTAATACTAGCTTTGAGCTGCTGTTGGTTCATTATGCGTACAAACCTTAAACAGGGCGAATTATCATCAGAAAGTATGTTATATAAACTCTTCAGTGAAACTTACATGACTGGATGGAAGATATGTAGGCCCTAAGCTGCATGATGCCCTTGAACATTAATAAGTCCGAATGGAGGATTGTTGCCTACGTAATATGCTGATTCATGAAAAAAATATACGTGTGTGAACAGATAAAACGTAGATCATTACCCCTAAAATCTGTGGCCAAGAACAGGGTCTTGTGGCTGTATTAGTGAAGGGGCGCGGGGCGGGGGGGGGGGGGGGGGGGGGAGGAGAAGCAAGTTAATGAGGGGAAGATGGGGGAATAAATTAACGAGGGGAAGGCGGAGCGGGGTGGAGTAAGGACGTGGGGAGGCTGAGACGAGATTAGAGCACACTAAATGTGGAACAGGGGCAGGGGATGCTGTTGAGGAGGTACGGGGGACGGGGCAGGAAGGTTTGCAGTTACGGGGGTGGGGGTAAGGGGGGCGGGGGGTGGAGTTGTTGGCGCCCCTGCTTTTTGGTTCACACAGCCGTCTCTTTCCGCGCGCATCCCCACGCACAGTCTGCGCCAACCCCACGCTCACCTCTCCACCTTTTGCTTCATTCTCACCTCGCCTCTGCCGTGTTGTTTTTCTCGAACGTACTATGAGTGAGGAGCTCGCCAAACTAGTTCAACTCGTGTGTGCTGAAGTGGAGGCACGCTGTGGGGAGGGAGCACCACTGATGTCTCGACATCCCATTCATGCAGAGAGTAGTGCCGGTTGTAGATCATCAGACTTTCCACCGGGGATAGTGTGTGTGCGTGTGCGCGCCCACGCGTGTGTGTGCGCTCGGCGATTCAGGTGTGCCCCTAGTTTCTGTGGGAAGGAAAGTCGTGTCTCGTGTACCCGTACACCAGGGCGTCCCAGATTTGATTACCGCCGATTTCACAGTCTAGTGACAGTGCCTAGGACTGCTAGACAGCAGACGTTTGGGGTTGGAGGACTGAGCGTCCAGTGATCCCGTCACCCGTGGATGAAATTCACCGATTTGGCCCGGGTGAACATTATCCACAGGTGTTTCCTACTATGCCATTTATGCACACGGACTTCTTTTCTTTTTTCGGATTTGAGAAGTTTTGATTTTCAAGCTTTCACGGAATAGAGAGAGAGAGACAGAGGAGGGAAGGAAAGGCGGGTCTGCAGTGAGTTTGAAAGTCCAACAGCAACTGGCCTGTGTGTGTGTGTGTGCGTGTTTTGATTTCGTGGTGGCCTGTAGCCATCGTGTCTCCACTCCGGCTTCGGCGGGTTGGAGAGGTGTAATGAGGTGTTTGCATCCGTTTGAAAAGCCTGTTTCTTCATTCTTGACGTGGATTTAACAAGTTGACGTAACTGCTTCTGTTTGCACAGTCGGGATTACTAGGCAGGTGAAGCTTCTCCCACAGCACAGTTGGTCTGAACCTTCACAGCGGCCAGACTGGCTTCGGCGGCATCGTGTCACTGTGCCCCGCGAGCTTCAGACTGCCGCCGATCAAACCCGTTTTCAGTTGTTTTGACCGTTGCGTATTGTGAAACTAGTGTTGACTGGTTGACGTGGCTTCACTGAGATAGTACATCATTCCAGAGCTTCATCAGATGCGTAGTACCACATACCGCCGGCTTGTGTTTGACGATTTTTGAATGATAACATGCGATGAGTGGAAAGTGGAAACCGCAGACAACAAAACAAAAATAAAAACAAACAACCGTGTGACAACCATGTAAAATGTGACATATAAAACTGTTGAACGCATTTGTCGGTGCGCGTGACAGTCAGCAGGTCGTAGGTACACTGCAATTGCAAGTTGGCCAAGCTGCGATGGAGCCCGCGGCGAAAGAGGCGCCACCGTGAAATGCTTGTGAGGTGTGTAGTCAGGACCCCCTCACCTTCCAAACAGCCGCGTCCTCTCTCCAGTTTCCTCCACCCCTTTTGCTCTCCCGTTGCCGGGCTGACCTTCGGGTGCAGCCACCCCACCCTTGATGAATGGTGCTGGAAATCTCCACCCGCTCCATGCCCGGACGACCCAACATGGCGGTCATCAAGTTCCGGCGTCGCATGAGCGTTCCACACCTGTCTGTTTCAGTCCAGCGCCTGGACCTGCAGCGCCAGAGCTCCGATGACACGGAGACGGTGCGCGGCCAGATCGTCATCTCCCTCATCTCCAGGGACCGGGGCGGGTCCGGCCCCACCGTCACCGACGCCACTGGCATCTCGCAAGCCATTCCGTATGACCCCAACGAACTACCTGACGGGTGAGTTGGGTTTTGTTGTTATTTGCTTATTGTGGTTGCTTTTTTTTTGGGGGGGGGGGGAGGGTTGTAAACTGCAAGCCATTCCTTACGACTCCAACGAACTATCTGACGGGTGAGTTTGGATTTGTTGTTGTGGTTTGCTTGCTGTGGTTGCTTTTGGTTTTTTGTTGTTGATGTTTTTGTTTTCGGAGGTGGTGTGGGGAGTAAACTTTCTTTTTTAGGATTTTTTTAAATTTTATTGCTGTTCATATTTTCTTTGGGTACAGACTTGACAAAAGCTGTTGTTTTAGAGCCAGGGAGTAGGGGGCTTTTTAAAGATCTGCTGTTTAACTTTAAGCACACCAGTTCTTGTTGCTGTTTAGAATTGAAATGTGCCTTTTTTTTTCTTTTTTTTCTTCCTCTGGTTTTAGGTCAAATTTCTAAAATCAGTTATGTGCATACAGGTTTGTGCCACAGTTACTTTTAAATCATTGGAAATGGAAATGACACATTCTTCACATCTGTATGCCATCTTGTTCAGTTTTAGCTTTTTGCCAGACTTGTCTTGCCATCAAAAATCTGAAACAGAATGACTGCTAGTGTTCTTGTCTTGCCATCATTTGTTGTAAGTTTGGCATAATGATCAGTCTTAATGTTCAGGCATTGGAATCGTCGGCCAAGAAGAAGAAAAAACTATTTCAGAGTGTGAAACTGAAAGCCTGTGAAGTCCTTCTATGTTAGTACATCAGTCATCACTATGTGTAAAGGGACTGGAGTGGATTTAAAAAAAAAAAAATTAGATCATTTTTGAGAGAATGATGTTATTTGACAACGTTGAGATAAATCGTTTAGTGAAGCATAATTTGATATTCAGTCTTTTAAAGGACCATGCAGTGCTGTTTTGGTGTTCTGGAGCTCCAGAAAGCAAGATGATGGAAATCAGTATTATTTTCCCACTCCCACCGTCACAGTTTTTCCCACCCGTCTTCAATAATCTCTACAGCCAGGGAATTGGGCCTGTGGTGTTATGCAGCTTGTGGAACAAAACAAGATCAGATACAGCTTCAAAGGCCAGTGATGGCCCCAGAGGCTGTTAGGTTTCACTGGTAGGGGTAGAACAGGGCTGTACCAAGTTCCAGCACCACAGGTAAACAGAGGCCATGTGCCAATCTCTGCTCTGTGACCCCCAAAACCTGACACACACCTGTGTCAGTAAAGGGCAGAGGTTAGGCAAAGTGTTGAGAGTAGGTTTAGTGGATAAAAAGGGGTTATGGCTTTTGTAAAGCTCTAATCCGTTTTATGTTGTTTTTGTTTGTGTGTGCAGTTTTTACTGTATGATAAACCACGTGCAGTTGTGAATAATCTATGTGTGATGTAACCACAACATAATAAACAACAGGAGCTCTTTCATAAGAAGGATTTCTGTTTAGCTTTCATTTCATGAAGAAGAAGAGGCTTTAGAAGCAAAATCAGATTAAGTGCATTAGTAAAATGGCAGAAGACAGATTTCCCCCTGGAAACCAGATTCTGTCTGCAAGCAAGAAAGTGAATGCTGTCTCCTCATGACTGAATCTTCTGTAAAATCCATGCAGCAGATACATATTAATGGCGTTATGGGAGCATTTCTGTGAAGGTCTGCTTCAACAGGGGCCAGCATTGAGAGGCATACAGTTTGCTTCAGATCTAAACATGATGCCTGGGTTGCCATTCACTGGAACTACTGAAGTTGTGTTGGACCAGTTGTGTAGGGAGCCAGATGTATGAAGGTGATCAACAGCAAGTGCCGAGAACTGTTTTAACAGGAAGAGATTGGCAGATACTGGACTATTTTGAGGATGTGCCTGAAGCAGGCTAGTGTGAGAGAAGGAGCCTGCACATGTATGTCAGTGATAATGCAAAGAAAGTTTTTTGTTTGTTTTTTAAGGAGGGGGGGGGGGGGGGGGAACACACACGCACACACAAAATGAATACAGATAACAAACATACAGTTGCTGGCATTGTTAATGCCATACGTCAGGAAAGCCTAAAGTGTCAGGGAAAAGAGAGAGCAGATGATTATCTCCTGCATGAAGAAGGGTGGCTCTTTACCCATGAGAGAAGGCAGCTCTGTAAGAACAGGATTGGTATTTGAATCAACGGTGAAACTTGTGTATGATTGGCGATCTCTCTGCTCTAGAATTTTGTGAGACAGTATTGTGAGCATGTTTACATCTACACAGCAGGGCTACAGGCAGGACACATTCTGAAAACATTTCTGGGGAAGCTTCAGTGGCATAATCATAATGGTTACTGCGCTAGTCTGTCACACCCAGCCAGCCTTGGTGAACAATTCTGGGCTCCTATGTTATTGTTAATGAATAAAAAGCTGCTGGTGGGATCTCGGGCAAAATCCCCTCTCAGCTCTGAACTGTGAATAAGACAAAGAGCGAAGATGGAATACAGCTACCCAGCTGGGACCGTGCATGTGGATGGTCGCCTGATGTAAACCTCTTGATAAATATTTTAAAAAGTGAAGAAAAACAGTAGCAGAGTATCTGCTTGTTTTCTGTATTTGAGTCCTGTTACATGAACAGATATGCTGTGCATATGCTCTTTCATTTGCAGGTAGACACAATATTGCCACACTTAACTGAATGCAAGTTCTTTAAAACTTTGTGTTAAAAACTTAAATGGCAATAGCTGCAATTTGTTTAGTTAGGGTAGGTCTTCACTGCAAATGTTATGTATATATATGTAACTGGGCAGAGATTGGGAGATTTAATTCCTGAAATGGGTCAGACATAATTCAGTCTGGCACTGCTCACTGAAAACAAGATCTGGTTTTTGTGCCCAGCAAGATCTCACAAGACCTCACATCTCTTAATTGTGTCAATAGCAAATTGTGTGGAAACAGTTTTCATGTATACATGAATGAGCTACAGTCTTCTGAATGCAAGTTTGTTTTCTTGTGTTGTTTTTTGTTTTTATTTTGTTTTTTGCCGTGTTAGTGTCACAGTTTTGCCCAAGATCCCACCAGCAGTAAGCATATCTACAATGTCGGAAAAAGGTTAAGAGGTTGTTAGTTTGCACACTCTAGACATAACAGAAAGGGAAAGATCTGTTGGTATCTAGACATTTGGTGGTCTCACTCTCAGAAGTGCTACATTTTCTTTCGCTGTGATTCAGTCAGCCAGAGAAACTTGGAAGTTAAACTCCTCAGCAGCTACCAGATTTAAGTGCTAGAGACAAAGGAAGTGGAACAGTTTAAAACTGGCTTGGTGATAGACTGATTGACTCCAGGTCCTCCATCTTGCTGCTGTTATCAGCCAGACTGTCAGTTCCTAGTCCTGCTGTTGAAGGTTTGCTGGTGGGGATCTGGATGATGATGGGAGATAGCCATTTGTCCACCCAGATTGCTGTTATCTCCCTTACCTGCTCTGGGATTTAATCGTTAGTCTGCAGTTGTGGGATTTGGTGATGACTAATGAGGTAGACACTACAGATATCTAAAAAGATAGAGTCTATAAACAAATAAAACATGTCCTTTCCACATCCTTTCCACACTACGTTTCCCAAAGGGGAGAAATTTGATTGTGTGTCATCTTGGTTGGATTCATTGACTTAGCCCAACTGTGGCAAAAATTGAGGTTAACACACACACACACACACACACACACACACACACACACACACACACACACACACACACACACACACACACCCAGTCTGACTTTGGAAAATGTAAATTGTGGCAGCTAACGCCTGTGACAGTGTTTGTGACCCCCTCCTGTCATCCTCCTCTGCTGCCTTAAGTAAATTGCTCCCTCTCCAACAGTGTGTTCTAGTGGGAAAACGAATTTGCACCTTGGAACATTTACACTGAAGGTTAATCCGCCCAGGGAATTGACACCCAGTGACACTAACACAGTAACAGTGCAGCCTTATCCACCCAGTGAATTTATGCCCTGTGACACTAACAGTACAGCCTGATCCACTGGGTGAATTTGTGCCCTGTGACACTAACAGTGCAGCCTGATCCACCAAGTGAATTTACACCCGGTAACACTAACAGTACAGCCTGATCCACCAAGTGAATTTACAGTCTGTGACACTAACAGTGCAGCCTGATCCACCAAGTGAATTTGCACCCGGTAACGCTAACAGTACAGCCTGATCCACTGGGTGAATTTACGCCCTGTGACACTAACAGTGCAGCCTGATCCAGCAAGTGAATTTACACCCAGTAACACTAACAGTACAGCCTGATCCACCAAGTGAATTTACAGCCTGCGACACTAACAGTGCAGCCTGATCCACCAAGTGAATTTACAGCCTGCGACACTAACAGTGCAGCCTGATCCACCAAGTAAATTTACACCCAGTAATACTAACAGTACAGCCTGATCCACCAAGTGAATTTACACCCAGTAATGCTAACAGTACAGCCTGATCCACCAAGTGAATTTACACCCGGTAATGCTAACAGTACAGCCTGATCCACCAAGTGAATTTACACCCGGTAACGCTAACAGTACAGCCTGATCCACTGGGTGAATAATCACCCTAGAACAACAGTGCAGCCTCATCTACTTGGCTTCTTCATCCTCTCTCTCTCAAAAAATTTGGAGTTTAAAATTGAAGAAGTATTATGAACCTTTTCCACCAGCAAGTTTAGAAAACACAAGTATTACATGTGCTGTTGTAATAACTTTAGAGTACTTTACCCCTTTGATCCATTTGTTTTACAGTCCCCCCACCCCCTTTTCTCCCCCTCCCCCCGACACACACACACACACACACACACACACACACACACATGGAAAAGAAAGAAAGAAAAGATGACTTTTCATGCTGTATATCTTAAATTGCATGAGCAGCTGGTTGCAGGTGTACCTCTAGCACCAAAACTCAGGAAAACACTTGTGAGGAACTTTAGAAGTGACTGTCACTGATGAAGAACAGGGCTGTGGGGCAGGATGTGGGATACCAAGCACCAGACCCACTGGCAGAATTTTAGAGCATAAGTGTCTCTGGATGTTGGTGGAGAAGTCGTTGCCAGCGTTTTCCTGTTTTCAGTGTGTTTAGCATTTTTGTGCCAAATGAAATAAAGATGAGCGTTCCTAGAAGTGGCAGATGGAACGCCAGTGCTATGATAAAGGTTTGGATTAACTACACAGTTAACATGTTTTTTATCAGAAGAAAGGTCTGGATATTTTTGGATAGAAATGTGAGCTTGCGCCTGCTTGGTCTAATACTGTGTTATTTTTGGATAGAAATGTGAGCTTGCGCCTGCTTGGTCTAATACTGTGTTTGAGGAACAGTTCCAGTTGAACATGTTAATTATTGGAGATACATTTGGTTGATGAAAATATTAGTAACACCCAGGCCTGGTATTATTTCATGTAATATATTGCTTGGATCTACGTTTCATTGCTGGTAGGGAAAAAACTTTTTTTTTGGGGGGGGGGGGGGGGGGGGGGGTCAGGCTACAGTTTTGCATGCTTTGCCTACTGACAGCAACTTTGCCTTCAGGTTTCTGTCTTCCTGGTTCATTCAACTGCATTTTTCCTTATCCTCTTCTGAAAAAGTGGTGTGAGTCATGAACAGAGACTCAGACTTTTTGTGTGTATGATTTGGTGTGTTCTGTTTCCCCCCCTGATGACCTTTGTGGTTGCCCGGGGCATGAAGTGTCAAGCAAGTGACCAACAGCAGCAACACACTGCCTTTGGTATAGACAGGAACTTGAGTTGTTCAAGAACTTGAGAACTGCACCACAAGGTGAATGGGGATGAGAGTGAGTTCACACCTTATGAGGTACCTTACATCGCCATTGACCCACAATAACTTGTTGGTTGTTTTCAGGTGGGAAGAGAGACGATCAGCCAGTGGCAGGGTACACTACGTGAACCATGTCACCAGATCGACACAATGGGATCGCCCTACCAGGTATTCCTCACTGGTTCCATGCCCGCAGATTACACCCGATTAGTGAGTAGGGCTGCCTCCCTCCTGTTTCTGCAGCCAATTACATGCAGATTTGTGGGACTGTGCTGACTGCTGTGAAGGTGCTGTGCGTGTGTTGTGCCTATCAACCCGCCAAGCAGATTGCCAGCAGATAGCGCCCCATGTGTTCGTTTTTAGGCTCCTGTTAAACAAGCATTTTTCAGAAAAAGTGGTGCAAGACTCAGTTTGTGCCTATGCGCAAGTCTTCATCGATGTCCTCCGTTTGTTTTATTTTCAGTTTAGAATCCTGCACTTAGTGGGACTTGAAAACATGGTCAGGTGTTACAGCTGTCCTAATGGGCACCCATGGTCTCTTTGGTATTGTTCCTCAAGTGGTAATGGAGCTTTTTGAGCCCAGTATATCAAAGGGGCAGTGCATGTAACATGGGTGAGCTAGGGCATTTGTCGTTGTGTACAGTCTCTCCCGCTAAGCGCTACAGTAGAAAGTCTGATTAGAAAATCAGTACTAACTTCAAGAGAGCACTTTAAGACAAAGTTCTCAATTGTAAATTTTGTTTTGTCCTGAGGTGGCTGACCCTATGCATTTGATAGGGCATTGAAAGTCCAAGACTCATATTAATGTTGGACAGAGCATGTTTTGAGAAGGGTTGTTCTTTTAAAAGGGCACCCCAGCTCCAGCAGTTGATAGACATTCCAACACACCGGATTGAGCTCCTGCTGTTTCTGACGCAGAGCTTCTTTTTCTTCATCTTCATCTTCTTTCCCCCCACCCCCCCCCCTATTTTTGTTTCTTTCTGTTTTTTTTATATATTTATTTGTTTTTATATTTATTTATCTATTTGGTTCCCTTTCTGGTTGCATTACAATGTAGAGTACAATGGAACCCTTGTTGAAAAACCTGTAAAATTCCTGAGAAATTCACTCTAGAAAGGAGTGCCTGTGTTTACCAGTTGCGGTGCTAATGCAAGGAAATTGTGCAGAAAATAAAGCTGAGGAGGGATGTCAGTGGTGGCTTTGTGAGGGCTGTCTGTCAGCAGAGATTTTGCTGCACAGTTCAGTGTTTGTTTAGAAACCTAGGAGAACAAAATTCTGCTCGAAGGATGAGCTTCTGACATATACCCCTTGGGTCATGTGCACCGACAGACCTCTCCAGATTTGGAGAGGAACAGGGCAAATGTACATTTTTCATAGAAGCGAACAAGTGATGTGTAAAATGTAAACATTCAGAGACCATGTTATTTGGTGAAATATTTCCAATTTTATTTTTGATGTTGCATTCTCACCATTCAGACTGTGTGTGCAACATATTATGTGATGCCTACTGTGTTGTTTTTCTCCACACTTCTTTGCAGGCATACAATGATACTTTGAGCTGTGACCTAAGTAGACTAAGTAGCCTAGTACTTGGTAGCTCCTGAACTTTATTGACTGGAAATTTATTCCTCTAAACAAATTCAAACTGCAGAATTTAGAGACAGAGAAGTGTTACAGTTTGAAGGCCAGCAGTAAAATTCATTTAGGGTCCCTTTTGTACCTGAAGTCGTAAACTTTATCAGAGCAAATCTGTGATGTTTACCGTTCAAAGGTTAGAACTCAGCTGGTAACCCTGTGCTCCGTTCATATGACAGTTCATCCTTTAAGACTGAATGTTTTAAAAATTCTTGCCTCTTATGCAAACCATTTTGCTTTAGTTCTCTTGACACAGTTTTGTAAAAAGACATTGTAAAAAGAAAAAATCCTGGCTGCCTTTTTTGAAGAGGGGTCCACTGTATTTTGTGGTGAATGGACTTCAGCACAAATCAAAGAAAAGAAATCACAAGTAAAAAGCAAAGCAAAAACAACAACAACAAACACACACACACACACACACACACTCATGCACACACACAAATCCCACACGTGATTTTCAGTTTCAGCGTATTTTCGGTCTGGCTCTAAGAAAAAGCCCGCCCAAAGAGCTTTCAACAGGACCGAGTGTTGCTTTTCAAAGCCAGCCAGGTGTCACCCTTTAAAATCTGCATTTTGGGCGGCAATACAAGCCAGAGAAAAGATTGGTGGCTCCCAAGTCGTACACTTGTTTTCTGGCACACGTGGAAAGATAAGTGGCTCGTAAAGCTTGTGCACAGACAGTCTAGGGAACAGGATTGCTAGTTTGGAAAGCTGATAACCAGTTTCTTCTAATACAGTAATAGATTCTGTGAGTTCTGACAGGAATTTGGCACCACCCTTTGAGTTTGTAGTGGCGCCTCATTTCCAATCATGGCATTTGAGTTTTATCTGGTGCTGAATATATTTTTGAACTGTCACTGGAAAGGTGGCGACATCATATCTAAAGAATGTGCACATAGATTACAGGGAGAGAAAAAGTTATTTTGAGGTATGCATGGAAACCATGCAGTGAATATATAATGTTTGAAATTTTGAAATACAGAATTGGTTGTAGTTGACCTTTTTTTTCTTCGTCTTTTTTTGTTGTTGACAGGGCAGCTAAATGTTTGGCACTGATACCTTTGACTTGGCAGTGGACAATTTTCATTGTTGTTATGCCATCACCATTTCTCCATTGCCAAGTTCAAGCACAACCATTGCCATATCAAAGGCCTCTGTTGTGAACATTTGCACTTTGGTTTGTATTGTCCTATTAAAAAAAAAAAAAAAAAAGAGCGTTCTGTATACCTTTTACCTGTTTGGCTCTTTTTTTCTTCTTCTCCAGAACACTGGCAGTAAGCTTTGTCTTACATTAAAAAAAATGATTTTCTTAATTTTCCTGGTAGCTAATGACAAAACTATCAGCAGCTTTGTGCGTCCATTTTCAGGCCAGCCACTGAGTGTTCTCGGCCCCAGAGCATGGTGAGTCCCCGCTCTGACACCGGCCCCCTCTCCCCATCCACCCCCACCAGCGGGACCAGCTCCCGCGACAATGGCAGCAACACCAGCAGCAACAGCCAGAGCAGTAGTAGTATCACCATGACCCCTCCAGGGGGCAGCACGGGCAGCCAGACCAGCACCAGCACAGCCACGCACCAGTTTGTTCGGCGACGGTCGACGCGACATCGCAACTACCTCAGCCGGGCCCAGTTACATGACATGGTGGAACTGCCTGATGGCTATGGTGAGTGTGTGGTTGGTTTCAGTGTACTGACCTGCTGTGTGTCTGGGGTGTATTGTTAGACATGATTGTCCCTTCGTGTTGCGTCAGTACAGAGCAAGTAAGGCAAAAAATGGTGGAGATGTTGGACGTGCTGCAATTGTGCTGTGCTGTGTGCAGCTTGTACATTTTGTGAGTGTGTGTGAGATCACCTTTCCTGGACATTGTGGAACTCCGAGGCTGGACCTGTACGGTGGAACTATGAAAAAACACCACCCATATGAGAGGCCACCCCTTGAGATTCAAAATTTCAAAAGCTGCACTTTTAAAAACTAATCCCTTAATAATAAGATGCAGATGAAGCCCTCCCTTTTTTTCAGAATGCTTTTTCCATTAGATTCCACAGAGGAATCTCAGATAAAAGCTAGGCTATCCAGTAATCTAGCATTTATCTGAGATTCTCAGTAACTAGTGCAAGTAATCAGTGAAGCCATGTGAAGCATTACAAAATGCATTTCAGTAAAGAAAGAGCTCTCTTCCTGTGCCCCCAACCCCCCTCCTAATGTTCTGTATCACAAGATTAGATGAATTGCCTGTGGGATAAATATAAAGTAAATGCATCAAAGATAAAAAAATCTTTTCAAGCAAATTGCAAGGTTGTATGTTAGTTAATGAAATTCCTTGCCATTTACTAGGCCATTTTGAAGATATTGTGTCCATAGTTTATCTGTTCAGCACTGCAGCTTGAGAGGTGACCTTTTCTTTATATAACCCTTTCGTCTCCTCTGTGTTTAATTAACTGTGTCTGGGACTCCACAAAATGGATACTTGACTTGGCCTGCTATGATGTAATCAGGTTATGGTGATGTGATGTAAACTGTTTTCCCCTCCACCTCCACCTTTCATATAAAAAAAAATTGTGGTGATAATACATATTTACTCATTAAGAAAGGTGATTTAAGTACCTTTCATATAAAAACTAATTTGTGGTGATGAATACATATTTACTCGTTAAGAAAGATGAAAACAGAACCAAACAGATGATTTAAAAAGAATGTTTTTATTTTTTATTATTCTTATACTTTTTACAAACCATCCTGGAAGGACATTTTTTTCCTTGCCAAATTTGTTTTAATTTTCCGGTCATGCTGAATTTGTACTGGTAAATCAGGATTTGGTGACTAGAGATTGTTAATCTTGGTGCATAGCCAGTCGTACCTGTAGCCGATGACAAACTGCCCAGCACCTCCATTGTGACATTCACTTGATGGCAGTCACCACCCAAGCAGTGCTATTCTAGACCATTGGCCAAGCCTGTGCTCAAATATTTCAACACATCAGTTTGCTGTAGCCTGGAATGTGAATGCAGCCTGGTTTGTGCTGTTGAAAGTAACTGACCTCTTGCCACTCTCTTGGCCAACAGACGAGCTTTAGCCAGTCAGCACCTGTGTGCAAACCCACCACTTTGAACAAGCTGGGTCTGTGGCTTTCCCAGTACCAGTGCAATGGAAATACATCATGTGCTTGTGCTGTTTTTGAAAATAATGATCAAGCATCTAGTGTGTACAATTTGAAGTGTGAGTTCGAACTCGTTTTTTGAAAACAGTGATCAAGCACCTTGTGTCTGCACAGTTCAAAGTGTGTGTTCGAACTCACATTTTGTTGTTCTCTCCGCTTGTCTCAGTGGGCAGAGCCATACACATTTTATTGTTCCCTCCACTTGTCTCAGTGGGCAGAGCCATCCACATTTTGTTGTTCCCTCCACTTGTCTCAGTGGGCAGAGCCATCCACATTTTGTTGTTTACTCCACTTGTCTCAGTGGGCAGAGCCATCCACATTTTGTTGTTTACTCCAACCACTTGTCTCAGTGGGCAGAGCCATCCACATTTTGTTGTTCCCTCCACTTGTCTCAGTGGGCAGAGCCATCCACATTTTGTTGTTTACTCCACTTGTCTCAGTGGGCAGAGCCATCCACATTTTGTTGTTTACTCCAACCACTTGTCTCAGTGGGCGGAGCCAGCCAGCTAAAAGTGAAAAGTGAGTGAGCCTATCACCTCCATTGCTACAAACAGGTCACCCAGGAGTCTTTTGTTCTGCAAGCCATGGAAAGAGTGAGATGCAGCAGACTGATGAAGCAAGTAGTGGAGGGGAAAACGGTGATGCATCATTGACTTGTCCTGCAGTTGCAAAGAAGGGGAATAGTGTGTGACATTGGGAAAATACATCCAAATGATAATGGTGTCCCTGGTAAATTTAGTTTAGGGTTGGCACCTCGGCTTTTGGTTGGTCTGTGCACTGTTCTCTCTAGCTAGTGCGCACACATGCTGTGCTCTGTTTTGTGACTGCAGAATACTGTTTTTGAACGGAAGTGGTTTTCTTTGGGTTTATTTCAGAGCAACGCACAACACAGCAGGGTCAAATTTACTTCCTTCACACACGTACCGGTGTCAGCACGTGGCATGATCCACGGGTACCCAGGTCAGTGCCACTTTTATTTCTCTGTGTGCACGTGAACCTAAAACTGTACACACATGCATGTCCCTTTGGCTGGTTGTTGGTATGATAGTGGTTTGAAACTAGCATGAAGTTGGTTGATGGTGTGCTTCGGACTTGTTTGCAGATAATGGTTGTGCATGTGTTGTCATACATGTGTGTGTCTGGACAATGTAGGGGAAAACCCCAATGGTTACCTTTTGAGTGTTGAGTGCGTGTTTTATCTCTGAACACTGAAGTGAAAGCACACTGGTGAACTGCTTTTATGAGTGTTTACTGTGTGTTATCCCTGAGTACCTGAGACAAAAATCACAAAGTATGTCTGATGTGGCATTTGTTTCTGGAGAACAGTTTTATTCATTGCTTTCTTTGCTCAGTAATACAGGCACTCATACCAATTACATGCATCAGCAGTCACAAGCCCCAGCCTCTGTGTACAGTACACAGAGGCTGGGCTTGTGACTGCTGATGCATGCAAACTGGTGTGTGTGTGTATTTTCGTCTCTTTGCTCACCCACTCTTATCCCAAGCTATGCACAAGAACCCATATCTGTGATGAGCAAACAGGTAAAGGTGGATAGCTCATCATGATTTGCTGAAGAGTCCTTAACTCCAGCTCTCTTTCCACATGCATGAGGTATCAAAAGACTCAAAAACAGCTGTTTGTTTGCGTTCATTTTTAGATTTGGAAAGCCCCTTGCTTTACTAACAATGCAGCGTGCATGACACTGAAAACTTAAAACTGATTGGACACTGCATGACAAGAGCCTTGTCAGTTTTAAGTTTAAAGCTTAATCAAAGTTCACTTAGCAGATGTCAGTGACCCAGTGACTCCTTTCCATTCAAGATTTTCCTGTCTCCTCTTTGTTGATTACGATGTGTCTTGATATGTGAATTCAAATTTTCGTGAATAACTTGTGGTCTTTAATGGTACATGGGATGGCATCATTCCATTCAACTTTCAAGTTCGTTTTCTCCTCTGTTGGTAATGGCATCATCCCAGAGCCGTCATTTTTATTATGGCATTAAGATTAAGGCTGTTTGAACATAGAGAAATGAGTCTATAATGAATAGTCCTATTTGTACTCCGTACATGCTGATTTTTTCATTGACATCACTGTTGTAGAAAATAAACACAGTTACAGGTGCTTTTTGTTCCTCATGCATAAAAAAGGGCCGAGATGCTGTAAAAATGCCTGTGCTGAGGTGGCACTTTTACAGCTAGTCGCATCACAGCACATTGTCAGTCTTTGCACCATGCATGGACAGGTGACAATAAACAAAATGCACTCTGGCCGCAGGTGGCTCTTTTCCAGCATGCTAGGGCAGCAGCATTCCCACTGCACTGTCCTTTTCCCCTGCAAGCCTTCTGTGGAGTTCTCAGGCATGGCAGGGAGCAAGTGGCAGCTTTGCCTATGAATGATAGCAGGCTGGTGTGGGGCGCAAATAAACCCTCACTTTCCACGCATTCTTGGCAAGTGTCCTCCACACAGGCAGACAGGATCTTGGGAACTTCAGCGTGGTGTCGCTGCTGATGGTTCCTGCTCCTGCCTCTTGAAGTTTGGGAGCATCGCCCAAAGAGTATTTCTGGCGAGGTGGAGATTCTGATGCCATTTGTCGGGTGCCGAGCTCTGCAAATAAATCATCTCTCGCTGCCTTTGTTTCCCGTCAGTTACAGGGTGTTGTTCCGTTTCGGAGGCTGCTAGAACAAGGTTGCATGCCACTTAGAGCCACACGGTTGCTATTTGTATCGCCCCAGATGCTTTTGTAGTTGCTCTGCTTCCATGCACATTATGCTAATTGTGGAGTTGTAGAAATGCTGCTGCCGTGGGATCAGGTTCAGGTAGCTGTGTTTTGATTATTTCTAACGATGGATATGTTGCTTTTGGTTCTGTTGATATAGTTCAAGAATGACAGCTCAGACAACTGCATTGAGAATAAATAGGCTTGATTCCTGCGGGCAGCATCAGACATTTCATGTGAAATCGACCCTGATCCTAGAGACAGTGATGGCAGTGGCACATGTTTTTTTGTTTGTTTTTGGTGATGTTGGTTGCTGCAGTCATTTATTTTTTATGAATAGTCACAACAACAACAACAAGAAAAGTTCTGTTAGCCTATCTCCATTTTTACATGTGATTTTAAGTTGAATGTACCATGATCGTTTCACATACATAACAAAGCAACAGACAGCTTGGGGGGGGGGGGGGGGGGGGGGTGAGAGTGTGTGTGTGTGTGTGTGTGTGTGTGTGTGTGTGTGTGCTGAAACCTGGTAT
>OY757541.1:19182433-19219739 GCA_963584105.1 Alviniconcha strummeri | reverse complement strand
AGAGATATTGGTTTGTCAGAGCATAGCCTCCGACAAAAAATGTTGGTTTTTCTGATGGTAGATTTTGCTACATGAACTTGTAGCTGTTACAAACTCTTGGCATTTTTTTATTTTTTTATTTTTTATATAAAGAGATTAGATATAGATACTTTGACAGAGATTTCAAGAGGTAAATAGAAAGAAAAGAAAAAAAAAATATATATGTTATTCTCTCAGAGTATGAATTTTGATAAAGATAGTAATCTGTCTGAGTGTAGACTTTGAAAAGGATTAAGGTATTAGTTGTGTTTTTTAAACATGTTACAGACTGATTATAAGAAAGAATAAAAAAAGAAGGAAGTATTCTGTATGCAGACTTTGGTGGAGGTGTTAGTTTTCTCTGAGCATAGACTTTGATATAATTTGAGTGCAGCCTTTGAAGAAGAATTAGGATATTAGTTTCACTGAGCATGGACTGTGACAAGATAAATATATATATATCAATTTTTTTTTTTTTATATTGTTGTTTTTCTGAACAAAGGCTGTACTAAAGATACAACTTATTATATAATTAACTATTTTTATTTTTATTTTTTTTCATGAGTAATGGTCTCCTACCATGATTTCTTTCTTGTATATTTCATATGCTTTGGTTTTTCTTTTTTTTGGGGGGGATTGGGTTGGGGAGGGGACCAGCTACAACAGAGTTGTGCCACCTAATCTAATTAATTCCGTTACCTTTTTTTTTCTCCCTCACCCCTTCTTGTAATTCCTAGACTTAAAGGTGATACAGGGGAGAACTTTGAAGAAGTGGGTGTAGCAAGAAACTCACAGCTTCTAACAACAAAGGAATTTCAAAGCTGCTTAATTTGGGTGTAGGGCATGGAAGCACCAGGTGAATCACAGGTGAGGGTTGCCGGTTGAAAACTGCAGCAAGCAATGTATTTTTGAAAGCTGTGGCAAAGCAGTGTACTTTTGAAAGCTGTTGCAAGCTGTGCAGTTTTGAAAGCTGGGGACCTTTTGTTTCACCATGGCTTTGTGGTGTAGACACACGTTTTTATTCTTTGCCTTCATTCATCACTGTCTGCGCTCCCTTCTGTCTCACTGATGTGATCATTGCTGGTGAGAAGGTGAGGAAAGAAAGTATGAAGCCCTAGTCTTTGCCAGCGCGGAATGTTCCAGACCCTGGGGGAGAAAAGCAAAAGATGAAACGTCCGCTGGGAGTAACTTGTGGAAGATGCTAATCTTAGTGCAGTGGATGAGGTGCAAAAACTTCCGAAAACAAGGCAGACGGTGCTGCAAGCTGATACGCATGTTGAGGCACAAAAGAAAATAGAATAGGGGAGCAGATGCATTGCAGTGTCAGAATCTTTCTTTTCTTCTGTTAGTTTGACCTCCACAGTGATGCTGTCTGTGAAAATGACTCAACCGAAGATCTTTTAACGCCTTGTCCTTCTTTTTTTTTTTTTTTAGGTGGATGAGATCATGTAGTGTTTTGGTATCTGTTCCTGACATGACCCCATCTTCACTTGGTACCTCCACTGTAAATTATTCTAATCCTTGCAGCCAGACGACCTTTTTTCTTCTTCACCCCCCCCCCCCCCCCCCCCCCAACCCAACTCTGGATAGTTGGTTTCTGCCCGGCCCTGTGGCCCTAGGAAATACATGGCTGGACAGGTGAAACTTTATCAGTAACAGACAGGTCTGAGGTGGCACCCTGATCTGGAAGGGTGCCAGGTTTACTCAGACACCGGCACCTGCCATTATTAGTAAACCTTTTCTGTGCAAGGCCTTGTGTGCTGCAGGTTTGTAAACTGTGAGTGGGGGAGTTGTTGACACCTTTGTAAGGATCTCTATTATGTAGAACCAAAAGCCGGAAGGAAATGAGACCTGCTGTGGCTTGGGAGGCGTTGATCTGACCTTCACGTGCCTTACATTTTTTTAATTTCTTTAACACATAACTTTCTAACTGTGAGTCAAACACAGTGGTTACTTCAGGGTGATGGACGTTTTCTGAAAAGAAATCTGTTGTTACTGTTTGAAAGGACAGGATGGGAGAAAGAGGTTTGTGTCCACAAGCACTGCTTTTCTGCAGCGTCCAGACCCCATTCTTGACCTTGGAATGCTGGCAGCCTTATTTTTGGGAAATAAAAACAATTATCCTGAAAATTGCCACTGGTTGCAAAATCCTGGGAGGGGGGCTGGGAGGGAAAAGGACAAGCAAAAACTGGTGTATTTATATGTCAGGTGTTGTGCCCAGTGCCATTTTAGATACTGGCAGATTTGTCTGTGTTTAAGCAGTTAGCAACAGTATGAGGAAAAGAATGGAACCCACTTAAGCTGATGCTCTCCAGTGTGTCGAAGCCATCAGAAACTTCCCTTGAACTACCAGAAAAACCAAATTGGCCCTGAAATCTGCTCTGTGACATGACAATGAGTCAGTTGAGATTTAGTTTTTTTTATTCTTTTTTTTTAGGTCGAGTCGGAACACTTCAATGCTGCCACCTAAAAGCACGCACAATGTTGGCTTAACTGCATTTTCAAGCATAAATGACAACACACAGACAAAATAATTGTACACAACTTTCCCAGATAGATAGTGGATGACTTTTTATCAGGTGACTTTTTTTTTCTTCTTTCTTTTTCTGCAAAAGTAAGTGGGTCTGCTGTTTATTGATGGCATACTGTGCCATACATGGGCAGCACATCTGGTTGTTGTTGCTACTGTGAAGTACCTAGTTCTTCACTGGAGCACAATGGCAGAGTGGTTTCTGGAGACACTTTGGCATTCAGGAGGTACCCAGAGAGACTGGGTTGCTGCAGTCAAGCAAATAACCTTGGAGAGCCCTTGTTTCTGTTACCTTTTCTTCTCTGGTTTAACCTCAGTACCTCTTTCCATACTCTCATGAGGACTGGATTTGAGCAGTGAACATTTGTGGCACAGCCATCTTCAGTTTGTGTGTGTGTGTGTGTGTGTGTGTGTGTGTGTGTGTGTGTGTGTGTGTGTGTGTGTGTGAGAGAGAGAGAGAGAGAGAGAGAGAGAGAGAGAGAGAGAGAGAGAGAGAGAGAGAGAGAGATGTTTTTGGTTTTGTTGGTATTTGGCACAATACAGCTGCTTGTCTGGGGCAAAGAACTCATTGGAGGCAAGACCCCAGTCAGGCTTTTGATGGTGCTACTGCATATCCAACTTAGAGGAGAGAGATCAGGAGAGACATGTTTTTGTTTTTTGTTGCTGTTGTTTGTTATGGAGACCATGTATCACCCCTGTATAACTGTGTCTGCCAGTTGGGGTAGACAGGACATGTATGTGGTTCTACAGAATACTCTTTGTTTGTTATGGAGACCATGTATCACCCCTGTATAACTGTGTCTGCCAGTTGGGGTAGACAGGACATGTATGTGGTTCTACAGAATACTCTGTTCATCCTATTATGGGAAATTACAGTGTCAGCTTGCACATAACAAACACATAAAGCAATAACAAACAAAAAAACAATCATCAAACTTTGTAAAATTATACAGTATCAATCAGTGTGTGTGTGTGTGTGTGTGTGTGTGTGTGTGTGTGTGGTGCAGTGCTTTTACCCATCTGTGCTGCGATATAGGCTTCAGCAACTGTTTGAGCTAGATACAACACACACACACACACACACACACACACACACACACACACACACACAGAGAGTCTTTGATAGGCTTGTACGTTTTTGTCTTGAGGTTTCACCCTGGGGGCATTCAGTTTGTTATAACACCAGCACACACACTCTGCTTCCTTGCCTTCCCTTGGCAGTGATGCAGATTCCAGAGGCAGCATGGATGGCAGGACAAGGTCACAGGGAGAGAAGTGTGTGGTGGGAAGTGTGCCAGTTGTGCCTTGTAGTCTTGTAAACTGCAGGAAAAAAATTGGGAGAGACAACTGAGGGTTTTGTCAGTTGTCCAAAGAGTTAGGCTGGCAGAGATTTTGTGATGGCAGAGATGAATAATGTAATGTTTCTGTTGTGAAGTTACGGTTATTAGTTGCAAAATACAAGTGCTGGTGGTCTTCTTGCTCACGTCATCATATGACTGCTTATGTGCCTGCACAGACACACATTATGGACGTATGGATGTGCACATGCACACAGAGAAATGCACATGCACCCACACATGCGCGCACCCCCCCCCCACACACACACACACATATGTAAACACACACACACACACACACACTGTATTTACACACACACACACACACACACACACACACACACACACACACACACACACACACACACACACACACACACATATGTAAACACACACACACACTGTATTTACACACACACACACACACACACACACCATACATATGTATATGCAGAGAGATGAAGCAAGCAATACTCAGAACACTGCTGATTCATAAGCTTTCTTCTCTTTTTGTTCCTCTTAGTTCTAATCTTCTATTTCTTTTTCTCTTCATGTTCATGTATCTTTGTTTCAACTTTCATCCTTTCTTCCTTCCCTCCTGCCTGCCTTTGTTCTTTCATTCACATTTCTTTGTCTTCAGTATCTCTTTAACCATGTTTGTGCTGTGGTTGACAGGAAAGTGTCCCTTCAGTATCTCTTAACCAAGTTTGTGCTGTGGTTGACAGGGAATTGTCCCTTCAGTATCTCACCCTTCAGTGTCTCTTTAACCAAGTTTGTGCTGTGGTTGACAGGGAATTGTCCCTTCAGTATCTCACCCTTCAGTATCTCTTAACCAAGTTTGTGCTGTGGTTGACAGGAAATTGTCCCTTCAGAATCTCACCCTTCAGTGTCTCTTTAACCAAGTTTGTGCTGTGGTTGACAGGGAATTGTCCCTTCAGTATCTCACCCTTCAGTGTCTCTTTAACCAAGTTTGTGCTGTGGTGGACAGGGAATTGTCCCTTCAGTATCTCACCCTTCAGTGTCTCTTTAACCAAGTTTGTGCTGTGGTGGACAGGGAATTGTCCCTTCAGTATCTCACCCTTCAGTGTCTCTTTAACCAAGTTTGTGCTGTGGTGGACAGGGAATTGTCCCTTCAGTATCTCACCCTTCAGTGTCTCTTTAACCAAGTTTGTGCTGTGGTGGACAGGGAAGCATCTCTTTAGTATCTCTTTAACCCAGTTTGTGCCATGGTTGACAGGGAAGTGTCCCTTCAGTATCTGTTCAACCAGGTTTGTGCCGTGGTTGACAGGGAAGTGTCCCTTTAGTCTCTCTTTAACCAAGTTTGTGCTGTGGTTGACAGAGAAGCGTCCAACCTGGAGCTGAGGGATGAGGACCTGGGTCCCATGCTGCAGGGTTGGGAGGTGCGACGAACCAGCAGCGGGCGTGTGTACTTTGTCGACCACAACAACCGCACCACGCAGTTCACCGACCCCAGGCTGTCTCAGAATTTACACGTCATCCAAGAGAAATTGTAAGTTAGGGGAAATGTGTGGTGACACTGACAGGTTACTTATGACTTGTCTGTGTAGTGACAGGTTGCTTATGACTTGCCTGTGTGGTGACAGGTTAGTTATGACTTGTCTGTGTGGTGACAGGTTACTTATCATTCTTGTGACTTGTCTGTGTGGTGACAGGTTACTTATGACTTGTCTGTGTGGTGACAGGTTACTTATGACTTGTCTGTGTGGTGACAGGTTAGTTGTGAATTGTCTGTGTGGTGACAGGTTACTTGTGACTTGTCTGTGTGGTGACAGGTTACTTATGACTTGTCTGTGTGGTGGCAGGCGGACGGGGAACAAGGAGAATGAGATGCCTCTTCATCAGAAACACAAGCGAGACCTGGTGCAGAAGATGAAGATCTTGAGACAAGAGTTCCAGCCACTGCAACCACAGACTGGCCACTGTCGACTGGAGGTGTCCAGGGAAGAAATTTTTGAGGTGATAGCTTCTGTTTCTGTTATACCTACTGCTCCCCACTCCTAGTTGGATCATGGCAGTTTGGGAGTGGATTCAGATTGCCATGTCCTTCTGGTCATGTGTTTCATGTTAATTTCCTGTATACAGTACAGCCACTCCCAGGGGATCGTTACTGATTACTCAAGAACTCCTTTTAGAAGGCTTTTGATACATTTTAAAACATTTGAATATTTTGTGTCATTTTTACCAGCAATGCGTATGTTTTTGCAACAGCTGAAAAGTTAAGCTGAGACAGCTTGACACATGATCAGGGTATGACAGTAACTTTTTTTCCCACTTGCCAGGGCAAGTAGATGAATTTTCTACTTGCCCGAGTGGCAAAACTAGTTGCCCATGCCAGATTCTTAAAATCAGCCATTTTGATTAAAATAGGCGAGATGTTTGTCAAATGGATTTTGAAGGGTAGAAAGTGTGATAAAAGATCTAAGTAGACTGAAACTCACACACACACACCATCTTCCCCACAAAGTTACATAAATGTGTAACATTGTTAATTGCCAGGTCCATGCTTGAAAGAGATAAAATTCTGTAAAGTACTCAAGCTCATTTTTTTTTTTTTCTACAGTGCCACTGCCAGTGGTACCTGTCTCAGTACTAATGGTATCAGCAATGAATCATTGCAGTACAGAATGATAACTCTGCCTCATTCTGTCATGTGTCACGACTTCTGTGAAAGCCAACAGGCAGTTACTGTTTATTTCATTCTAAAGCTGTAACAATTCTAATTTCAGAATTTTAATTATTGTTAATATTAATGTCCCAAACTGCCATGCATGCCCCAAGCCATGACCAATATAGCCCAGGCAGCTTGGATCAGTGGTTGTATTTTTTAACACAAGGAACTGTGCCAAACCAGCACCAGATACATTTCTTTATTTTCTGTGTTAATAAAGGATTCAGATATATGCTTGTTTATTCCTGCCTTCATTATCTGTTATTTAAGAATGAGAAAGTTTTTTGTTTTGTTTTTTAAGGTCCTATGTTTCCCCTATTTCAACGATAAAACAAGATTGTGAGTCGGGAGTAGTGTCCCTTTGCTGAACGGAAATTCCCGATCAGAACATGATTATGAATTTGAACATTTTAGCGTCCCCTTGCCCCCTATCCCTCCTCCGAAAGAAAGAGAAGACGAAGATATTGCTTTAAAATTCCCGCTAGTACTGGCTAGTTGTGGCCCATGCAAACATCCCAAGCAAATTCTTTCATCTGCACTTGGGAACCAACTTCCTCTCTTTTGATTGGGATCTGTTAGCTTTTCAAACTTATTTTTGTTTTCATTCCCCCTCTCCCCTTCCTCTGATGCTCCTTTTAAAAAGCTCACACCAAAGCTAACTGAGTGCGAGCCATGCTTCGCCACGAGTAAAGAGAGCTAGCTGCTTCTTATTGGCTTAACTGCACTGGCAAGCCAATCACATGCTACGACACTGAAGTCTGTCGGTTTGATGATGTAAAGGGAAACTGATGTTGCGATTGTGGAACCGCAAAACAGAAACTGTCACAGTGACTCGAAATCTAGTGCTTGAACTGAAATATGATACTGTCAATGAAAAATTAAAAAAACTGATAACGACTTACCCAGTCGGGCAGGCCACTGAGATATTCACCTGCCCGACCGAGTAAGTTACCTGCCCCGGGCAGTCGGGCAGTCCTTATTGTCATACCCTGCATGTTCTCTTTTGTCTTCCCCTCTGCTAAATCCTAGTGTAGTTTATGACAGCATGTAATGCTGCATAACTTGAGTGTGATGAAATATAAGCACATTCACTTATAACTAATATATTTTAGTGAGGTATTCTGTGTGGTTATATATGTTGTACTACTTTTGCTGCTGTATTAACACCTTCACTGCCATGTCACTTGAAAACAACCAAAACAAGTGCAAAAATTAAAACTCTTAAGCGTTTCTGTCTTCTTTTCGTACTAGCATGTGACAGGATTGTCATCAAAACACATAGCATTGAAAATAGATGTGTTATATGACCAGAAAATATACTGTTTGCTGGCACATCCGTGCATCTTTCAGGCCAGAAATGTTACAGGTTGGGGCAGCTAAGGGATTAATTTGATGAGGTAGCAAATCACCATGAATAATAAATGCAGATAAAGGATTACACAGCGCTAATCCTTAAGAAATGCGCATGAGAGATACATAATATAAAGAGTGAACTATTTAAGTATGCTGTAGCTATTAAAGTTGGTATCACCTGGATATTGCTCTTCTCTTTCAGGATTCGTATCGACAGGTGATGAAGATGCGCTCCAAAGACCTGCGCAAGCGTCTGATGGTGAAGTTTCATGGGGAGGAGGGGCTGGACTATGGAGGCGTGGCCAGGTCTGTACATCACGCACAGGCTCACTCGTGGCATATAACTTTTCAGCAACGATGCATTCACAAGCATCTGCAAACTGTTGTTTAAGTGTTGTTTTATAGCTTGAAAAAGGGGTGTTCTGTTGTAATAAATAACGCTGTTTTTAACCTGTTATGTATTTGGATCTCATTCACAAGCATGTTTTTGTTGTTGTTGCTGTTGCTGGGGTTTTTTCATTTTTTTCATGCCTCAACTTTTGCTGAGGGGCTTACCTGAGAGTTGGGTGAGTTTTTATGTGTGGAGCCACTTTCCTGCAATCTGTTCAAACAGCTGTATGCTGATGTTGCAGGTGTGTAATGAAGTGATGCTCAGGATTTTACTATTACTTATTAGTGAAAAGCAGTTTTGAAGAAAAGGTTCTTGCTCTTTGTGCATTATGGTGTTAACAGAGTATGGAGAGCCATGTTCTTTTGCCAGTGTGAGTAAAAGACTTGTGTTGTCTGCTGTCTCCAGAGAGTGGTTCTACTTGCTGTCTCACGAGATGCTGAATCCCTACTATGGGTTGTTCCAATACTCCAGGGAAGACATCTACACTCTGCAGATCAACCCAGACTCAGGAGTCAACCCAGTGAGTTGCTTTACACAGCATGCTTCACATGTTGCCCTTCCCTAAACCCTTCAGAAATGTAATATTCAGGATTCAGTAATGGTCATGACGTATGAAGATGTGTTAATTGCAACCACATTTTTTAAAGGATGCATCACACATGTATAAACTTAGGTTCACACATACTACTTGGAGATGTGTTAATTGCAACCGCATTTTTTAAAGGATGCACCACACATGTATAAACTTAGGCTCATACGTACTACTTGAAGGCACACAGTTTTGTTTTTATTGCTCACAATCCAGACACAAATGTATACCGAGCTGATGTCCCCAAATAGATTATTCAGTATTGTTCTTTCCCCCCCCACTCCACTCAAAGCTAAATATAAGAATGATTTGTCATCCTCCAGGAGCATTTATCCTACTTCCACTTTGTGGGTCGTGTGATCGGCATGGCCATTTTCCATGGTCACTACCTTGACGGAGGTTTCACCATGCCATTTTACAAACAGCTGTTGGGAAAACCTGTCACACTGGATGACCTTGAGAGTGTTGACCCTGAACTTCACCGCAGTCTCTGCTGGATGTTGTAAGTTTGAAGAGACCAGGAATGGGGGGAGGGGGGGTGGGGGGGGATGTAGTTAAAAATAAAATCAGAGTGATGGTTTTATGTAGTTAAAAATAAAATCTGAGCATAATTTTGATATGTGTGTGTTTGTTTAGTGTAACATGATTTTTTAAATTTGTGGTGGTGAATATTTACATTTTACAGTGCTTAATAGTGTTTGTACATAAAACGTTTGGATGACTAATGATCAGTTTAGCAGTAGGAGGATCAAGTATTTACAGTGCTTAATAGTGTTTGTACATAAAACTTTCGGACAACTAATGATCAGTTTAGCAGGAGAAGGATCAAGTAAAAAAAACAGCCAATGGGCGTGGTTGGTCAAACATATCTTCAGTGTGAACACATATTTCACCTGTGTCTGAGATGTGGGTTTTTTTCCTATCTGTTGATCACAGGGAGAACAACATTGAGAATGTTCTGGACAACACTTTCTCTGTAGAGCACAACTCTTTTGGAAAAGTACATGAGTATGAGCTGAAACCAGGTGGCAATGACATCAAGGTCACAGAGGAAAACAAGAGGGAATATGTCAAGTGAGTCACTCTCTCTCTTGCATCCCCTCCCACTTCTTCCCTCTCTCCCCTCTCTCTTTCGCTTGCCCCCCCCCCTCCCACCCCCCCAAGCTCCCTCCCCTTCCCTTCCCCATCACCTGTTCCCTCACCTTGATGTCCCTCCATCCCCACCCCACCCCCACCAGTTTCTGTTACACATGGTAACTATATCTTCAGCAGCATCTTTTTTACCCATTGAAATGTAATGACATCTGTTTCAACCAGCTTCTCTAATTGAAAAATACAAGTTCGGTTCACATGGCTCATTTCTCTCCTACTCCATTTTCCTGTCGACCTCCACTTCCAGCTTGCCCTGAGGGGAAATCGTGCGGTTGACAGGCTGTTAAAATCCATTTACTAACCACTTTCAGCCCTTCTTAGAATGAGTGTGTAAATTGGTAACGAACAGATGGTTGAATGTGTGTAAACAGATTAAAAACGTTTGAGCGTGGGCCATTTGAACCACGAACTTAGCCGAGTTGCTTGGGGCACATACCTGGTGGCATTTCTACTGAAAAAGATTTATTGCGTCTATGTTCATGCCCAAATTAAAAAGTTCACTCAGTCAGCGCTGGAAATAGACGAGGGAAACTGGAAAAGCACCAAAACTTTGTTTTTGCGGTTGTACTACAGATGGCAAAGCACCATTTTCACAGAGTGCCAGAACTAGTCTGAGAATGCCCAGACAGAGGTAAAATCTCTTCTGGAAAGGAGAGAGGAGGGAGGGTGCAGACAGAGGGAGAAATTCTGAAGGGGGGTGGGGGTGGGGGCAGTAGTCTGGTTGTGGGGGATGAGTTCCCCAGCTGCAACAATAAGACAGCAGCCAGCAAAATGGTTGTAGTAGCTGCAGCTGCTGCTGCTGCCGCTGTTGTTGAAGCAGAACAGATTTTACGAGCAGGGTTTTACGTAAGCATGTTCCCTGTGAGAAGAGTTGGATTTCAGGTTGCGTGTTTCTTTTTCTGTCTGTCTCTTTGTTTTTCACTAGAGAATTTCAGCTTCTTCTTTTTTATGTTGCATTACTCAGTGTTGTGACTGTGCACAATCTTGCTACTTTTGTCTGTTGGCAGAATGTTTCCACTGTATAATGTCTTGACTGGGTGTAAAACAGCATGTTACTTTATTCGCTTTTTTTTTTAAAGTGGATGCAGATTTTTTTAATTGATTTTTTGACTCAATGTTGTTTTCATGTTTAAAAAAAAAAAAAAAAAATCCAGTTTAGATTCTGATCAAAGTAGATACTGTTTTAATGAGCTAAATCTGATGAGGCTCTGGGTTCTTATATTTTGGAAAGGCTGAGATGCCTTTTTCCAAGCCAGGAAAGTTTGGGAAAATAACATTTTCACCAAGATCTTGGAAAGTTTGGAAATTTTATAATAAGCAGGGGTCACACTCATTGCAAAATTTTGCGTAAATATTGCATTTTCGGGTGCCGTACACATTTTGGACGCATTGCCATGTCACCATACGCAAAATGACTGAACACCGATTCCGCAAGTTACAGCTCACTGGTGGCTGCCGCATCACTCAACACTAGGTTGATTTGCAAACTCGGTGTGATCTCAGCTGTGGCTCCACACTCCTCCCCAGCACTACAAGTCCAGTCAATGAAGGGCAGAATCTGGACAACGAAATAAAAGCGCAAGCTGCCGTTACTATGGTTTTGGTCTGAATGGCGATACTATGCCCTGCCGCGAAATCTGAAATTTATTTAACTTGAAACCACTTCTGGACCTGGTTTAGATTGGTGTGTCATGAAAGTGTTGAAATTGTGTGTGCAACTGAGCAGTAGCCTGGTCTAGTAAAATGGTCTTGAAGTCAGGAAATTGTGAAGTAAAAATCCTGTGTGAACCCTCTGACAGGAAAATGTTCCCAGAGCTCTTGTAATGTATTGGGGTTGACAAAGTTTTATTTTTACTTTGTTGCTTTTGTCTTCCCCTCTTCTGTGGGATAACTGACATGTGAGTGATGTGCTGTGGGCTTTCAGGTTGTATGTTCAGTGGCGTTTCATGCGAGGCATTGAGGCTCAGTTCCTGGCTTTGCAGAAGGGTTTCAACGAGATCATTCCTCAACACCTGCTACGTACCTTTGATGAGAGAGAATTGGAGGTCAGGAGTTTTCTTCTTCTTCTTTCTTTTGTGTGTGCGTGTGCATGTGCGCGTGAATGAACAGCAGCAAGAAACTGCAAGCATTTCAGAAGTTCTTTAAAGTCAAACAACAGAACCTCTGTTGTGTTTGGATAACAGAGTATCTGGCTGGGACTACCACAATAATTTTTTGCAAACAGTTTGTTCTGAAAGAACTGTGAAGACAAACAACAGTCAGAATTTCCCCAAATTTCTGTTGTCTAAAACAGACTGTCATCGTAAAAGACCTTGTCTAGAGGTGGGGTTTTGTTTGTTTTGTTGTTGGTGCCGTAAACACGCCTCGAAAGCCCAGAGCAGTTGATGAGTGACGTTGTTCTTTCTGTAGCTGATGATCGGGGGCCTGGGCAAGATTGATCTGGACGACTGGAAAAAGCACACACGCCTCAAGCACTGCACGTGGGAGAGCAACATTGTGCGCTGGTTCTGGCGAGCTGTCGACAGCTTTGATGATGAGATGAGGGCGCGGATGCTGCAGTTTGTCACAGGAAGCTCACGAGTACCCCTGCAGGGCTTCAAGGCATTGCAAGGTAGAGAGAGAGAGAGGTTGCCATCACAGAGGGGTGTGGTAGAGTAGCTTTTGTGCATGAGTAAGCATAACCGGTTGGCCAGGCAAGTGTTGCAAGGCTAGACTGGTTACCTAGATGCTCAGAATGCAAAGAGCATGTTCATTGTGGGTATGTCACTTACCCCCCCCCCCCCCCCCCCTTACCCCACAGTCAATAAAAATTGGGTCAGCACACTTCTGGGTGGTTGCAATGGAAACTACGGTGGTGTGTTTCTGGGTGGTTACACAGAAAACTGGGGCTGATGTGTTTCAGAACAGTTGAAAGTGTATGTGGTGTGTTTGTGGGTGGTTGCAGTGGAAAGTGGGTGTGGTGTATTTGTGGGTGGTTACCATAGAAAGTGGGTGGGGTGTATTTGTGTGTGGTTACCATAGAAAATGGGTGGGGTGAATTTGTGGGTGGTTACAGTGGAAAATTGGTGGGGTGTGTTTCAGGGTGGTTACAGTGTGGGACATTTGTGGGTGGTTACAGTGGAAATTGGGTGTGGTGTGTTTGAGGATGGGTTCAGTGGAAAGCAGATGTGTGTTTGTGGGTGATCTCAGTGGAAAGTGGGCATGGTGTGTGTGGGTGGTTACAGAGGTAAGTGGGTGTGGCATGTTTGTGGATGGGTTCAGTGGAAAGTGGGTGTGATGTGTGTGGGTGGGTTCAGTGGAAAGTGGGTACATTGTGTTTTGGAGTGATGACTTTGGAAACCTGGTGCGATGTATTTTGGAGTGATGACTGTGGAAGCCTGGTGAGGCGCGGTGTGTTTTGGAGTGATGACTGGGGAAGCATGGTGTGGTGTGTTTTGGAGTGATGACTGGAAGCCTGGTGTGGTGTGTGTGGTGCAGTGTGTTTTGGAGTGATGACTGTGGAAGCCTGGTGTGGTGTGTGCAGGTTCCACAGGTGCTGCAGGTCCTCGGCTGTTCACCATCCACCAGGTGGACATCAGCACCAACAATCTGCCCAAGGCACACACATGGTACGTCCGCTCACTCCTTCCTTTCTCTGCATGCTTACCCCATGTCTGCTTACCAGTTTCTTGTGGTATAGACCCACTCCTGGCTTCCTTCCATCACCGCCTGTTGTCCAGCAGTATCTTGCGGCCATGTCATGGAATCTGCTTTCTCTGAACCATTTTTAGGAAGAATACAAGAAAAAGGAAGGGGGGCCTCCCGGGGGTGGGGTGGGGGGTGGTGGTGATATGGAATACAAGAAAAATGAAGGGGGGAATCAGGAATACAAGAAAAAGGAAGCACCAAATACCCGTGAAACATTCAGAGCCCATTGAAGTACCAAATACCCGTGACAGATTCAGAGCCCATTCACATGACTATCACTTGTCTTGGTTGTTTGGACTGTGAACACAGCTGCTGGCTGGTACTCTTCTGAGTAGGCATAGCACTGAACGCAGTTGTTCCTACATGCTTCCGTGCCACGTTTTGACACAGAAAAATGAAAATATTCTGAAAGTTTTGAAAGATTCACCATGTCTGTTGCTCAAGTCGTTAACTGTGGTGAAAAGTTGAATGACTGTGGCTGTGCCAGTAAATGTAAGTGGGAGTGGGTATCAGTTGAGGTGGAAGTGAAAGCTTGGGAGGAAGTGAAGAAGGAGCATGTCGGCACATGGTTTCATGATGTCAGTTATCTTTATTTCCATAAAAATAGCCTCATATTTAGTCCATTTTTGTCCGGGGGGGGGGGGGGGGGGGGGAGGGCATGGCATGCCCTTTTACCCCCTAGTTTTCAGAGTTTTTCCTTTGAAGCAGTTCCCATTTCTGTTCTATGGAAATGTTTGGGATGAATCATGGAAGACCCCCCAGTGAATGTTCTGTAAAACAACGGCTGTAATGACCCCCCCAGTGACCACGCTGTGAAACATCAGCTTTAACTTTTGCTCCATTCTTTTTGCAGCTTTAACCGGTTGGACATCCCTCCGTACGAGTCCTTTGAGAAGTTCCTGTCCAAGCTGACCTGTGCTGTGGAGGAGACGTGTGGGTTTGCTGTGGAGTGACGGCGCTCCGGTTGCTGCAGTTGGGCTAAAGTGACACTTCCGCCCCTGGGCCAGATTTCGTCTGAAAGCAGCGAAGAGACCTACAGACCTGCTGGATGTGCGCCAGAGTCTACCTGTGCCAGTTGGGGTTAATGTGCTTGGATAGGTGTGGATTCTGAACTGGCAAAGCTTCTAATACTTTGCCCAAGTGGTTTGGACAGAAACAAGGCGAAGAATTCCATGTAAAAAAAAAAAAATCTATAAAAATGAGGGAAACATACCCCTGCCCAAAACCCAGACTGATTTGACCTGCTGAGAAGACAGTGGCTCCTTGGTGAGTTTGCTCAGAAACCAGAACAGAAGTTTCTTGTGGCAAAGTTCCACCAAGCCTTGCACAAAGAAGAGATCGCGCGTGCAAAAGCAACATCCTGTGCGTTTACCAAGTGTGCCGCGCTGTTCCATGTAAGCCGTCCTTGGGCGATGGGCAGATGCTCTGCGCTTCCAAGAATGATGATGATGCTGGGATGTGGTGCAGAACCAGGACTTGCAGCTTCAACAGTGTGCGTGTGTCTGTGCATCCAAGGGTGCGTGCGTCTGTGTGCATAATGTGTGTGTGTGTACGTGCGCATGTGTATGCAAAATGTTTCCAGAACAAACTACATCAGCAGACCTGTCCTTTTGAGCTGCTGATGTGAACAGTTGGAATACAGACTCTTGACACAATGGACTCAAAGAGTTTGTGAATAATTCAATCCATCGCAGTGACAATACAATATTTTCTGCTCAAGAGAGAAGCAGATCTCAGTGCTACATGTTCAAATGATCAGACTTTTCTTTTTGAATAGATCCATATATATTTGACTACATTGGTTTGAACACACTCATCTACAACTACAAAACTCCTGCCTGTGTGAACAGGTTGTGCTTTTCGGAAGTACTTTCATCATTGGACAGACACTTGACATTTTGATTCAGATTTGTTAAATTATATACACCTGTGTGCTTGCTATGCAGATTTATGGTAACCAACTTCACAAGACCAGAATAAATGCGCAACTTCTTTTTGCTTTGAGGAGATTTTACATAATCCAGAAATGTTGCGACAAATTTTAAGGCTTCTGGCCTGTGCATGTAGTATTTGAAATAATATGCTTTTTGAGATCTGTGTATCATCCAAAATTAACGTCGTGATGGAAACATGACTATTTTTCATCTAGACGTGGAGAAATCGTCTGAGGAACTTTGTGGCAAGCGAGGTTAGCCTATCACTATCAGCATGCCTTAGTGTTATTTCTAGACTAGAATGTTCATGAAATAGACTAGAGGGTTCACAAAACGCACGAGAGTCCGAGTGACTTCATTGTCAATCCTCGGCATGTTGAGATCTCATTGATGCAATCTTTGAAATAAGAAAACGGGGCGACAAGCTTGCTTGAAGAGAGAAGAATCATAGTGTCAGTTCTGGATCCTTGTGATGATGATTTGTGTGCCTTGACTTTACACCCTACGGCAGAGCTTGCATATCACACCAGCCTTATCCTTAGGGTAGTTATGCCTCCTTAGCATTGGGTTTACTGATGCTGGTCACTCTTTCATCATGATGGCTTTTTACAGCTTGTGAGCTTTTTCGATTGGTGGTAATAACCCTTTTTATTTCCGTATCTGGTAGTACAGTTACAATACTACAGTAGGTTCAGACAGTTTTTAAAATAATCATAACAGTGGTAATCCAATGGTAGCAGCTGCATTTTCAATAGCATGCATGCACATGAAAATACTCGTGAATCCCCAGAAGAGGAAGTAAGTAAGTTGGTGTTTTACGCTCAGTCAACCAGTGCAGTTATATCAGGGAGATCCCAGAAGAAGAAAAGAAAAGAAAAAAACACCCTGCAAAACATGAAAGTTAGAGCAAAAAATTGAAGCAGCAGCATATTTGTAGCTTCCATGTGTATGTACAGTAATGACACCTTGATGGAGACTGGGTTGGACACCAGTTTTTATTTGTTGCCATGAAAGCTTTGCAGGCGGTGCAAAGCATTTTCCCATGCTACGACGTTGACTTTTGTGACGCGTGTTTTTGCTTGGAGTGTGAGCAGCCCTCAGTATTTGTCATTGTCGGGGGGGGGGGGGTTGCATGTTTTTTGTTTTTTTTCCTTCTCATCTGAACTTGTCAACTATTCATTGTACGGTAGACCTAGATTTTCTGTGTGTCTTTTCCGCTGTGAATTTCCATGTGTGAATACTGTACATATATATACAGCCACACTTGTATCGTTATGTTCAGTCATGTATAATAATCCTTTGGTACCCATATTTAAGTATTTGGCCACTCAACTATAAGTATATGCACTCAGTTTTCGATCTCTGTTTACAGCTTAGCTTATCTCTCGTACAATGTTGAGTGGGTGGCTAGTGTTTGCAGTGCATTGCGCTTGTTCCTAAGAACAGGAGTAAGAGACTTTGGGAGAGAGAGAGAGAGAACCTCAAAAAGAAAGACAGGGAGAGAGAATGGTGAGAGGGGGAGAGAGAGAGAGGGTGTGCATGAGAATGGACAGGGACAGTGCGTCACAGGAAGATTTTATAATGTACCTGATACTCATATTCATAGATTTTGCAACATTTGTTTTCCAATGTTTTTAATGCGCAGTTGCCAAAATACACAGAGAACCCGTTACAAATCTACCATGTTAATTGTTATGTTCTGAAGTTTAGCAGAAGTTGACAGAAAAATGTGTTAAAGGCATTATTAGTATTCTTTTCCTTCAAGGAAATTATTCTCACAATCAGTTTCCTTTATTGTCTCTAACAAAAGAAGAAGAAAAAAAGGAAAAAAAGAAAGAAAATGCATGCAACAGACCAAGTAGTTTGAGCTGTATGTTAGTAATACCTTGCAAATGTAATCATTTTACTCCCTGTTGTAATCTTGTACATCAGCATTATTGTTGTACCCCTGCTTGGAATCCACGTCATAAATGATTGATAGCTTTTTTTGTTCACTTTCTTTTTTAGTCATTTGGGGGAAGGGGGTGGGATGTCTTGTTTTTGTTGTTGTCCTCAGTTCATTACTTCGTAAAGGAATTGAGTAGAAACCTTGGAGCGTTACTGAAAAAACAATATTGTGTGGTTACTTTATTGTTTGGTTGTGCTGTCAAGTACATCAAGTGAACGGAGTTTAGAGTCTGTTTCACCAGCAGTGTACAAGGTAGTGAAATGGCTGATACTTGCCCTTCACCTTTCTCCCACCCCCCAATTTTGTTATTTAAAAAGAAAAGAAATGCTGACAGTAGAAAAAGAAATGTTGACTGTAATTGCACTCTTAATGGTTTGAAACTGTTTTTTGTGTGCTTCATGTTCCCTCATATTTTTCTTTAGTTAATGTGCTGCACATTTGTAGTGGGGTTCCCCCCCCCCCTCCCCCCCCAAACACACACACACACCCCCTTCCCCCTCTCATCTTTAATGTTTTATACGTTGATAATACATTAGTATGTTCTGTGAACACTCACTTGACTGACAAAACCATTGATCATTGAGTGTGTTCTTTGGAACCAGAAAATCGACAGGTGCTATAGATGTTTGTTCACTTGGTTAATTTCAGAGCCTTTTTTTTGGTTTGTTTTTAAACATTGAGATTTCCTGCCAAGTCAAGGCTTTTAGTGCAACTGCAAAGTCCATGTATGCCATCATAATGTGTTTTGTTCAAAACATGGGAGACAGTAGTGTGCATGTGAATTAGTGTTTCTTCTGCAGTTTTCCTCTTTCGCATTGGTTATTCAGTGACATCTAAAATTTGCCGCTGTAAATATCATACAAATCTAGAAATCTGTGTCTGTAACCATTGTTAGTAATATTTTATAACAGTTTTTTGGGGGGGTGGGGTGGGGGGGGGAGGGGTGTAAGAGAATATTTAGAAGTGAAGGCAGTCTGTGAAGATTTTAGGAATTGTGTCAGGTAGAGAATTAACAATAACATGCCCTTCAGTTTTTAGGACGGGTCTTTCTCTGGGTGTGGTTCTTGTCTCAAGGAGAAAAGAGAAAGTTTACCATTGAATTATTAAAGTGAATTCACAGAATTGACAGCCTTAAGTTTCTGTGTTGGAGCAGTTGCTTGGTAACAAAACGACTGCGAAAATGTCTAGAAATGGTTTGACGGCTGACACCAGTTGAACCTTGCTCATTGTACTTCACTCATTCAATTTGCAATGTAATGGGCGGGTGGCACATGTTTTCAGTCCTTGTGTTGGAGCTTAAGTTCAGTTGATTAAAAAGAGCTTAAGTTCAGTTGATTAAAAGCCTTTTCAATCACTTGCTCCATGAACATGACATTCGATCATCTTTGTCTGTCTGTGATATTTTGCTTCACATCTGGAATGGTGCCTTCCCTGCAAATCTTCCCTCTTCCTGCCGTTTCTTGGCTGTAAACCGCTTGTAGCATGACCGTCGGACCAGCTAAATAATGTCCTAGGCCTAGACGGAGCATGAACCAGTTATCATGATGAAGGGGATTAAAAAATATATATAAAAAAGCACCTGCATGAGCTGGAATCTTCCAGGCTTTGTTTCACATGGTTGCAACTCAATTGAGAATGCACTTTTCATGCTCTGTGGTCAGCCTTCTTTTATTACGTGTATGCACAATCACTGAAGCTGTAAGATCTTTTGAAAGTTCAATTTGTCTCAGGGATGCCGACTCGTCTACCCATGTATAATGCAAACAGTTGGAACTCTTTGGCCTTCAGTGTTTGTGGTTTGCTGGATACTGAACTCTGTCTCTATCCCACTTCTTGCAAAAGTGTGCTGTATTTCACTTTGGGGACATTTTGCTGCATTAGTCCCCTTCTCTCTGGTAACACCCCCCCCCCCCCCCCCACCCACCCATCACCATCTGAAACCCAGTATTTCGTATCAAAGAAAATTTGACACATGCACTGCTCATCACTCCACATAGAAGAGTTAATGTTCAAGGCCTCCAGAGGATGGATTTACTGGAAGCAAAGTGTCCGACAACAAAGATACTAATCTTCTACTTGTGTACACAGCGTACACACTTCCATAACATTTCCTTGGTTTCTGCGAATATTTTCATTGATGAAACATAGATATATGTGTGTGTTCTCTCTATCCACCAATGCAATGATGTTCAGTGTACGTACAAAGTTGGGAATGGGTCCTTTCTTTTGTGCTGTCACTGTTTTCACAATTGACGATTTGATAATGGTTTGATGAGGACTGAGGAAGGTGGGCTTATTTTTATTTTTGTTGTCAGTACTCATTTGTATTTCAGCTGCCTGTTGGAAGATATCTCTTCACATATATATGTATAATTACCAGTGTTGTTATGATTGATCATGATATTGTGTTTCCATCCAGTGCAGGTTTAATTTTGGCCCAATATTATTTTTTGCTCAAGGGAAAATGTAGAACCAGTAATAGCAAGAACAGTAGAGCACTGAATGAGTCATTGAGTGTAAAACCTGCTGTGACCATGCTAAAAAAAAAACCCTGCCCTGAGCACAACTTGTTTCGTCTTCATTCCTTGCATTTAGAGAACTTGTGAAATACTGGATCCCTATCTCTCTCTCTCTTGTTCCGTTTTATACACATTTTCACTAGGTCACTACTTAAGCCATTTTCAAATAGCATACGTTCATTACAAAGACAGCACTGTACTGTTTGGTTGTTGTGTTTTTCTCTCCTGTTTTGGTTGTCCTATTATCAGCCTGTTCATGTTTTGACTGGGTTCATAGGTTCAGTTTGATGGGGTTCATGGTTTGACTGGGTTCACAGTTTGACTGGATTCATGGTTTGACTGAATGTGGGTGTTGTTGTTTTTTGACAATGAGGAAGGTTCTTTGGAGCTGGCCTGTCACTGTCCTGTTTGTGGTGGCAGAGGACTTGTGTGTGTTTCAATCATGCATCATGCAAATACAAGGGCACTCAGAAAAAGGACAGTCTTTTACCAGGTTTTGTGTGTGGATGAAAGCAATGTGTATGAGTTGGTTGAATATGTGTTTCTAAATAAAAATATTGAAAGTACCTGGTGTGTGTTGTGAGTTGTGTGCACCATTGTGTACGTGTTCTGGGTTCCTTTCTTTCAGGTTGCGTACTCCTACAATTCAAATTATCAGAGTGTGTTTGAGGAAAGTTGATTGCATAAAAAAAAGTCTATGAAAAGGTCAGTATTTATGCCAGCTAGGTGGGTACGGCAGACACTAAATGTTGTGATTTTCTTTGGCACTAAATATCAGTGTGAAACTTTGCACAGTGGTATCATTGTCGGTGACCCTGATTGGATTTCAAGGTCGCACAGGCGTCGGCCATTTTGAATGAACTGCAGTAATATTCTTTTGTGATAGTTCTCCACATAGCCCATTAAATGAAAACAAGAACAAGGAGTCACAATGTCACACAAACAACTTATGCATTGAGAAAAGCAGACAGATATCTGTAGGTCAACTTAACAGGAAAGATTTAAGGGGTGATTACAAGGATGAGAAGGTCATGCATGTATTGCACGGTTAAGATGGTAAGGTCTGTGCCAGAAGTGCAACATTTTTATGATTGTGAATGACATGGATGTGGACAGTGGAGAAAAATCAACTGCACCCAAACTTGCATGCTTCAAAGTTCCATAGGAATTTTATTGTTGCACCAGAAGAAGAATATTAGCGGAATGTATATACTGCATACAAGCACTGCTGGTTCTGAATTTGGATTCAAGCAACAGTTCCCAGGTCCTCCACATAACTGTCAGAGTGAATAAAAATGAATTGTCAAAAGTGACTTAGGCTTTGCAAATAATGATGCATTTGAAATATTGGCTGCAAATACTAAATGTGTTCAAAAGCACAAAAACACATTTTTACTCTGCACCCCCCCCTCCCCATCTTGGCTGCAAAGTTGCAACATACTAAACATGCTCAAAAGCTTCCGCCAACAGGTGGGCTCTCACACACACATAGCATTTCAGCAATATAGAAGATTCAAAATACTTGAATGCTCTTGGTGGCAATTTACAAAAAACAGACTAAAAATGCTGGTTAGTGTAAAATTCTGTTGGACTAAATGAAGCGTCATTTGATTTGCACAATTGGATGAGATGGCTGGAAGATTGATTCATCACTACAGAGGCCCACATCTTTCTTCTTTCAGCAAATGCAACATTTAACCCAGAAAATCATACTCCACCCCCCCCCCCCCCCCCCTTCACACACACACTTTTTCTTTTCAGAGTTCCAACAGAAACTTTTCAGTGCTCCTTAGTATTACTTAACAGAGCACCGACTTCCAATCATCACATCAAACAACTTGCTGTAAAAAAAAACACCAAAGTTAGCCCCTCCCTTTAACATTGGTGGTAAAGTTCTTCCAACTTGCCATGAATATGATGGGCATGTGGCTTTGCCTAACTTCTGATTTTTCATGCAGTCTTCTGTGGTGCAAAGATCTGAAAAAGTGGCTGTGTGGTCAGCTTAACCTGTGTGCAAGACCGTGTTCCCAACGGCACCAGCAGCACAAAGTCTTGGGCCGCAAAGGGGCTAACGGAACAGTCTAACACCAATTCAAGGGTGCTTTTTCCCCCCCTCTCTCTCTCCAAATCATACAGTTTTGTACTGGGGATTTTTTTATTTTGTTTTTGTTGTTTGTTTGTTGTGGTTTGTTTCTTCTTTTTGGGGTGGGTGGGGTGGGGGGGGACTGGCATAGCATGTTTAATCACTTGTTATGTCGTGACAACATTTCTGAAACCCACCTATTGAAATTAGTAAGCTTAAGCCCACCACAGCCACAGTCAATAATCCATTCTCAATCTATTTGGTCAAAGAGATTCATTTTCACCATCAAATTATCCCCCAGTGTTTTTGAAAGCAGGCCCACTGCTGTTCTAGACAAGCGGCCATGAAATGTTGTGAAATCAGAACTGGCTGAGTGGTAATTAAGCTGTGCAGCTGGTAAGGATCAGCTCTGCTTCTGGTGCACCTCTCTTTTCAAAACTTGTGATTTATGGGATGGTCTCAGTTGCTGATTCACCCCCCTCCCCCAATTATTCCCAAGTGTTTTTTGAAAGCACGCCCACTGCTGTTCAAGACAAACGGCCATGAAATGTTATGAAATTAGAACTGGCTGAGTAGTAAGCTGTGCAGCTGATAAGGTTCAGTTCTGCTTCTGGTTCACCTCTCTTTTCATAACTTGTGATTTATGGGTAATTGCTGTCTCAGTTGCAGTTACGCCCCCCCCCCCCATGAATGAATGAATGACGGAAGTGGCCCTGGGACTTGCATCACTTCCCATCCTAATGCAGGATGTGTCATTTAGGTGGTGTCAGTGGAACAGAAGGTATAGTCTCCCTCTTCTCCCACCTCCTGGGATCACACTCCTCGCTACTTAACTCAGTTGGTAATTGGATTTAAAAATCCTGTCAACTGCGCTGGGTCACCTCAGGGCACTCCAACACTTTAAATCGATATGCATTTTAAAACACTTCTCATAACTGTGTAAAAGTTTTGTACACATTCTAAAACACTTGTCATACGTAAAACTGATTGAATATGCTTGTTATGTAAAACTATACCAAATCAGACCTACAAACTCAATCCACACAAGAAACCCAGTATAGAAACAACTCCAAATTACACAAGTCTGACAACAAAAACAGCTCTGCTAGCAGAAACCCACTATGGAAACAACTCCAAATTACACAAGTCTGACAGCACAAACAACCATTCTAGCTAGCACAGCCACCAAAGGTCTGTTGCTTGTATATTTGTTATGGGACCGTCAGCCAGGTCCATGTGGTTTCTGCAAGTTAGTCACATTTTTATCGGTAGAACACTGAAACCATCACATATCAAACAAACATGTTTTCAATGCTGAAATTCAAATCAACTCCCTACCTGGTGGGAAGCTATCAGGTAATTTTAGTAACTGACCTAATTAATTAGTAACTGGCCTAACTAACTATTTTGTAGTGACATGTCCACCATGAGTTAGTGATGAATTAGATTTTAACCTCAGAATTGACAAACATGAGATCACTGATGACCTTCAATGACTAACGAAAAATATCCTGTATAACTGATTGAAACAGTGGAAACCCAACATTTGTGCAAGTAGGAAGCAGAAGAAAAAATATGTAACAAAAAACAAAACAACAACATGCTCGTGCTCTCAAGTTACAAAATACACATGATGAAAAATGTATAGAAATGAGTCAACATAATTACTTGTAAGTTGTATACACTCTACCTAGTAGTAAAAGGAACTCAGATCTGAATCACAGTTGCTAGATATTAAAATTCATTGTTAATCACAGATGATAGTTATTTTCTGTTAAATAATATAATTATATGCAGAGTTGACACCATCAAAACAAAGCAATGCATATTTCATATGACTGATATAGACCAAAATGTAACAACAATTAAAAAAATAGAATTTCAAAATTACACTCGTTTTACAGTTTAAAATAAAGTTTGGCAACATGGATCTTGTTTGAAGCTGCATATTATGAGTATGCAAGGTACAGTGATGTAGTACATGATTAATAAACAATTCCTACACAATATACAAACAACAAAAGCAGCACTGGATTTAGATTCATGGAACCAAGCATACACAGATAGATGTAATCTATCATCAGTCCTTTCAGGTTCAAAAATACAATTATTATGCATGATACTATGCTGCACCATTAAGCAGTCAATTCTTCATAGAAATACTGTATCAGTGCCCTATTTTCTTTCAGAATTTTGGAGAAAGAAAGATGAAGAAAAAACAAAAACAAAAAACAGCTGACAAGAAACTGTTGGCATACTGAACAAACTGAACTGTATTGCTGTCTGCCCTTTAAACTTACTAACACAGCTGAGAAATGTTACAACAGTATGTCGTGAAGTAAGTAAAAAATACATCAAAAAAAAAGAGAAAAAAAGAAGAGAAAAAGGACTGATTGAGAAAAGGATCACTGAGGTACATGCAAAATAGTATTAATGACTGGCTTACGAAAAGAGCTGCACCACACTTCAAAGCTTCCAACCCCAAGGCCTGCATGGCCTACTGCAAGACGAAGCACACAGAAATATTATCATCATTATTATATCTCGCAATGGCAGCAAGGTACCCAAAGGCAGCACAGTTCCAAACCCCCTGTACTACAGTGCTTGTGGCTCAGTCTCAGACATGTGGCTTAGAACAGCCACATTATTGTTTCCATGTAGCACAGTTCCAACCTCCCTGTACTGCAGTGCCTGTGGCTCAGTCTCAGGCATGTGGCTTAGAGCAGCTACATTACTGTTTCCATGTAGCACAGTCCCCCCCCCCCCCACCCCCACCAATACTACAACACTTGTGGTTCAGTCTCAGACATGTGGCTTAGAACAGCTACATTAGTTTCCATGTAGCACAGTTCCAATCCCCACCCCCCAATACTACAGCACTTGTGGCTCAATCTCAGACATGTGGCTCAGAAAAAACACATTATTGTTTCCGTGTTGCATGCCAGCCTGTCTGCATTGGACTCTTCCAACCCCTAGGCTCTTTGGGAAAGGGTGGCACCTTTCTTCTTTTTCTTTTCTTTTATGTTGTTGGTAGCAATGAACAGGGACCATGGGTTCTGTACAGAGAGATCACTCGGCATGTGTTAAAAAAAAAAAAAAAAAGGTAGAAAAAAAGAAAGGAAAAAGGGTAGAAAAAAGAAAGAAAAAAGAGTTAAAAAAAAAGAAGGGCAGCACAGTGGTTGCCATGGGTTGTACATGGTAGCCTAGCACCTGCCGCCTAGTAATTTCTTTACAATCACATTTAATGTTAAAAAAACCTATTCATCTGAAGTATCACACGATCATTCTAACTTCCCCAAAAGCGTTCGTTCGTTCTGTCTCTGCTTAATGTCCTCAGATGCTAAAAGCATATTAGGGACAGGACCCCAAAGTGACACCCCACCCCTGACTCCCCTAAAACAATTCTGACTCCCCTAAAACAACAACATTCACCTGAAGTACCCCTACACTCTTTCCGACTTCTCCCCCAAACACCACCATTCATTCAAAATACCGCAAAACTCATTCTGACTTCCCCCAAAACAACATTCATGTGAAGTACCCCCCCCCCATTCTGACTTCACCCAAAGCAACACCATTCATGTGAAGTACCTACACTCATTCTGACTTCCCACAAAACAACATCCATCTGAAGTACCCCGCACTTCTCACTTCCCCCAAAGCGACACCATTCATTCAAAATACCCCCACACTCATTTTGACTTCCTTCAAAACAACCACACTCATCTGAAGTACCCCCCCCCCCCACCCCCACACACATACACACTCATTCTGACTTCTCCCCAAAACAACATTCATGTGAGGTACCCCACACTCATTCTGACTAAAGCCAAAACAACGTCACTCATTCAAAATACCCCCCCCACTCATTTTGACTTCCCTCAAAACACAGTCACCTGAAGTACCCCACACTCATTCTGACTTCCCCCAAAGCGACACCATCCATTCGAAATACCGCAAACCTCATTCTGACTTCCCTCAAAACAACAACATCCACTGAAGTGCCTCCGCACTCATTCGGACTTTCCAAAAGCTAACACTCGTTGCTACTGCCGGCTGCTCTGCTGACACGATGGGCGCATGGCACAAAGTTTTTGTCGTTAAGCTGACACAAGGCACGCAGCACGACGTCCGGGAAGTGGTCCAGCACCATCTTGTGACTGATGAGGATGGAGCTGAAGTCCTCTGGCTGCGCCCACACTGCTGTGTACTGGGGACCCCCACTGCACAGCCTGCAGCAATACAACACTCAGCTATGGGCAGTTCATGTCAGCAACGGGGCGCCTAACAGTCAGCTATGGGCAGTTCATGTCAGCAACGGGGCACCTAACACTCAGCTATGGGCAGTTCATGTCAGCAACGGGGCGCCTAACAGTCAGCTATGGGCAGTTCATGTCAGCAACGGGGCACCTAACACTCAGCTATGGGCAGTTCATGTCAGCAACGGGGCGCCTAACACTCAGCTATGGGCAGTTCATGTCAGCAACGGGGCGCCTAACACTCAGCTATGGGCAGTTCATGTCAGCAACGGGGCGCCTAACACTCAGCTATGGGCAGTTCATGTCAGCAACGGGTCGCCTAACACTCAGCTATGGGCAGTTCATGTCAGCAACGGGGCGCCTAACACTCAGCTATGGGCAGTTCATGTCAGCAACGGGGCGCCTAACACTCAGCTATGGGCAGTTCATGTCAGCAACGGGTCGCCTAACAGTCAGCTATGGACAGAAGTACAACAGTCAGCTATGGTCAGTACAACAGTCAGCTATGGTCAGTTACAGTCAGTTATGGTCAGTACAGCAGTCAGCTATGATCAGTACAACAGTTGGCTATGGTCAGTTACAGTCAGCCATGGTCAGTTACAACTTACAGTCAGCTATGGTTAGTTACAGTCAGCTGTGGTCAGTACAACAGTCAGCTATGGTCAGTACAACAGTCAGCTATGGTCAGTTAGTCAGCTATGGTCAGTACAAGTCAGCTATGGTCAGTACAACAGTCAGTGATGGTCAGTTATAGTCAGTTATGGTCAGTACAACAGTCTGCTATGGTCAGTACAACAGTCAGCTATGATTGGTACAAGTCAGCTACAGACAGTACAACAGTCAGCTACAGACAGTTTACTGCTGATGGAGGTGAAACTGAAGTCCTCTGGCTGGGTACTGCTGGACCTCGGGATAACTGAGTATTGAGTAGTCCCTACCTCACCTCCTCCTCCCCACCCTCCCAACAAAGCATGAACTATAAACACAGAACAGTCATATATATATATAGACAGGTTATGACCAATGAGGATGGAACTGAAGTTCTGTAGGTGGCTATCACTGTGTAATCCGCCCCCCACCCCACTGCACCATTTGATACTGTAGACAGATCAATTAGATATGGACTGTTTACAACTGATCAGGATGGTTTTCTATCTGGGCCCTAGGCTAATACTACTGTGTAACACCCCCCTGGTTTCACATTGTAGACAAACCCATTAGCCACAGACTGTTCATAACTGATCATGATGAAGTCTTCTATTTGGGTGGATCCTTGGCCAATACTACTGTGTAACACCCCCCCCCCCCCCCCCCCCACAACCCTCCCCACAGCTCACACACACACCTTCTCCAAGCTGTAAACACAGAACAGTCAACTATGGACAATACTTGACCGATGATGACAAAACTGAAGTCCTCTGGCCAAACACTGTCTGCTATACCCCCCCCCCCCCCCCCCCCCCCAACAGAACAGTCTGTGAATCAGCTGTGGACTGTTTAACAACTGATCAGGATAACAGGGACGTCTTCTAAAAGGGTCCTTGGCCATAATACTGCTGTGTACACCCCCCTACCATCACTCTTCACACCCTCCCTGTAAGCCATAGAATCATTCTAAGTTAGCTATGGATGGCTTTTGATGGATGCTACCAAGCACTGAGATCAGAAGGGGTCTTAAAAGAGGAATGGTCTCTCATGAGAGAGGTCTTTCTTCAGAGGGTTTCTCTGTCTCATCTGGGGAACAGTTAGGTCAGAAAGTAGACACTCACGTGCTCTCTTCCTCTTCCACAATGTGCAGGATCCGACCAGGCGGGTGCGTAGGCCACTCCATCTGCTGCATCTCCCTGGCGTACTCCTCCGCAGACTGCAGGGCACTCTGCAACACGGGGCACATGTTCGTCAGAATGGTCAGCAAGGGCAGGGGTGCAAAGAAGGCATGCTGATCTACATGCATCTGCTGAAAGGGCATACTGATCTGCATGCATCTGCTGAAAGGGCATACTGATCTGCATGCATCTGCTGAAAGGGCATATTGATCTGCATGCATCTGCTGAAAGGGCATACTGATCTGCATGCATCTGCTGAAAGGGCATACTGATCTGCATGCATCTGCTGAAAGGGCATACTGATCTGCATGCATCTGCTGAAAGGGCATACCAATCTGCTGAACAGGCACACTGAATGGCATGCAACTGCTGAAGGGGTATACTGATCAGCTGAAAGGGTATACAGTACTGCTAAAAAGGCACACTGATCCACATGCATCTACTGAAAGGGCATATTGATCTACTGAGAGGGCATACTAATAATTTACATGCATCTGCTGAAAGGGCATACTGATCTGCATGTACCTACTGAAAGGGCATACTGATCCGCATGCATCTGCTGAAAGGGCACACTGATCTGCTGAAAAGGCATGCTGACCTGCATGTATCTGCTGAAAGGGTTTCTGATCTGCTGAAAAGGCATACTGATCTGCACGCATCTGCTGAAAGGGTATGCTGCTCTGCATGCATCTGCTAAAAAGGCATACTGCTCTGCATGAATCTGCTGAAAGGGTATACTGGTCTGCTGTAAGGACATACTGATCAGCTGAAAAGGCATACTGATCTACAAAGCACTTGCTGACATGGCATACTTATCTACATGCATCTGCTGAAAGGGCATACTTACCTGCATGCTGCTGCTCAAAGTGCACACTGATCTACAATACATAGATCTGCTGTATCCCCCCCACAGCATTCACCTTTACAGATACCACTGCACCTGGAATAAGGGCCTCAGGCACATTTCTGTGTGGAACAGGAGGCACATGTTTGTGTAGAAACTGTCAGCACCACAGGGCATAAATACAGCAAAGGCATGAGCCTAAAGAAGGCATACTAATCTACATGTATATATGAAAATCAAACTGCCACAGTCCTCAGCAGAAGTGTTCTGGAATGAAGGGAACACATTTGCATAAAAACTACCAATGTAATGATGGCAGAGTGCAATGACATGAGATCAAAGAGGGATATTAATTATGCATATCAGTGCACCTTTGTACATCAAGGAAGTAACTGTCTTTGCCTTGGTTACTAAGGTAAACACAGAGATCACACACAAAATCTGCCAACAATAGCTGAAACAGATCCAGCATTTTGGAACCACACACATAAATACATACCCACTCACTCTCTCTCTCTCTCTCTCTCTCTCACTCACACACACACACACACACACACACACACACACACACACACACACACACACACACACACACACACACACACACACACACACACACACACACAATGTAGACAAAAAGAAAAGCGAAGAGGGAGGGAAGAGAAAGAGATAATAATAATTAAAGAACAAAAGAAAGAAACCAATAAGGAGCACCCCCCCCAAAAAAAAAACAAAAAAAACAACAACAACAACAACAACAACAAAAACAACAACAACAACAACAAAACCACACAACAAAGATATCCAGATATACTAAAAACTCGCAGCACTTCTAAACCTGAATTTCTGCACCACCAAGAACTGTATAATATTATAAGCACAGTACAGTGTCTACATTTCATCAACCCTGTACCCATAGCAGAGACAGAATTCAAGCAAGCAGACATTGGATTAAAAAATACCAGTTCTGACATAAATTCACAAATCTGTTACCAAAACCTGCCCTAAAAAGTACTGAGGTACAGTTCGGTACATTTCTCTCTTCTCAAGAATGACCCCTGCTGCTTCTAAATTGTCAGAATTCTGTACACTGACAGAAAAATCTGATGTCTGAACACATCTGTAGCCAAGAATACAAACTGAATACAAACATTCAGTTGCTTCTAAAAATCTAACAATGTAACAGTCTTGGATTTAATAAATGTTTGCATGGCAAGAATGAAAAATCGGATGTCTAAACACATCCATAGCCAAGAAGAGTGATATGAACATTCAGTTGTTTTTAAAAATCTAACAGCCTCGGATTTAATAAATGTTTGCTCAGCAAGAACGGGAAATATTTTCACTGTCTGTTGGGAATGCGTCGAAAATAAGAGGAAGCAGTCTTTCTTTTAACAAAGGAATGTGACATATGCTAAACAGGCTTCATTTCATGATTAACGATTAATCATTCAATGCATGCAGCTAGTAATAAGTGCATACATTATCTTCCTACAAGCAGAAAACCAGGAGTGAGAAACACACACATGCATGCATGCACACACATACACACGTAACAACCACAACACAAACAAATAACAACCCAATAACAATAAAGTAGAGAAAGTGAAACTGTAATGGAGGAAAGCTAACTAATGAAAAACAACAAACAGGATTTCTCCTCAGAGCAAAACAATGGATTTCTCCTCAACAGAACTGAGCAAAACAATTTTCATGTCATAAACTACAACAAAACAGCACCTTTTATGTCACAAACAACAACAAAACAAAATCGTCATAACTTGAAATTCCAATCTTATATGACACTAAAACAGTCAGAACACATGATAAACAACCAACAAATAAAATGAAGTCATAAACGCAAGCCTGTCCTCACCATGCGTATTTCGCCCAACAAAATACTGCAAGGAGCAACCAAATTATTAAGCAAAAGTAATAAAAAAAAATATTTCTTTTGTAGCTCTAAGCAAAAGATTGTATACACTCTGTACTAAGGACATGCATTTTTCAACTTAGTCCCACTAAACGCATACACTTTCTGAATTAGCCACAACTAATACACAATACACAAACCACTACTCCAATGCCCCCAATAATAATAACATTAAAAAAAAATCAACATAAATGAGGGGAGGTGGGCTGGGGTGGAGAAGCAAGCAAGAGACAGAAAGACATACCTCCAAATAGTTTCTCTCCTCAGGCTAAACAGACCAAACATAAGCTGTATCTCTCAAGTTTCCTAGTCACACACGCCACCAACTGACACACTGACTTTCACTCAAACACATGTATGCAAACACACATATATGCATGAACATGCACACACAAATGTATGCATGCATGCACGCACGCACACACGCACACACACACACACACACACACACACACACACACACACACACACACACACACACACACACACACACAGGTGCACGCATACATGAGCATGTGCATGAACAGCTCACAAAAAATCAGCAACAAAACTAAAACAACATGCGACCTCGAGTTTCCAAGTTTCACGAGTCATAATGCAGTGTGCTTAATTCTGGAGCAGACCTACATGAATGAGAAACAGTCTGTGATATGCCACCAAGGCAGCCTCAGTCAACAACAGGCCAGCATTAGAGCAGGCTGGTACAACTGAGACTGACAAACAATCAGCATGCTGACATAATACAGTGATAATGACTCAGTGAGCCACTTATGTTTACAAGTGACTTTACACCTGTAAAGGGGTTGTGTGGTGTATTCACAGACAAAGTTTCAAAGCTGATCAATGCCACTGAGAAAAGCACAAAAAACAACAACCGGTAAGCAGCAAAAACAAACAAACAAAAAAAGCAGTAAAAATATCAACTCACCTGGACGCAGGTGGTGTGCTGTGTCCATAGTTTCAAAATAGCCTGATGAGTAATAGCGCTAATAATTATCATTAACACCTGAGTTTTCCATTTCCATGGTTTCAAAGCAGACCAGTACAACTTTAAAGAGTGCAACTGAGAAACCACCCAGTACCTACTGCCAATGATGAGCCACATTAAGCTTCCTGTTCTAACCTGTATGGTAGTGGTGTGTTGTGGGGCTCACAGTTTCAAACCAGAACAGTACAACTGAGGAACTGGACAGCATGCTGATGATGAACCAGTCAAGTTTCAAACCCTCTCCTGGTAGGGGATGTTGCGCTGTGCTCACAGTTTCAAAGCCAGCAAGCACAACTGAGAAATAATCAGTGCTAATGCCGGTAACAAGCCACCTCGTTTCCAATTCTCACCTGCAGGGGAGATGTAGAAGTGGAGTACCTCCTCTGTTGACTGTCGGTCAGCCGTGTAATTTCGCCAGTGTTTTGTGAAGCTGATTTTGTGTTGGCAGGCTGAAGACAGCTACACAGGATGCGGAAGCAGCCAGTGGCAAGAATTCTGTGCTGGAAAATTGAAGCAAGGCACTTCTGTCAACTGCCCATGTCTGTTGTCAATGGTGGAATTCAAAATATGCTTCACTGACAGTTGCTACCGTGAGTGAAATCTGACCAGTTTAACTCAGAAGAAATCAGTAACACTGCCAACAGCAAGACTTTTGTGCTGGAAAATTGAAGCAACTGTTCTTCAAGGCAAGAATTCTGTGCTGGAACATTGAAGCAAGGCAGTTCTGTCAACTGCCCCATGTCTGTTGTCACTGTTAGAAATTGATGACAGTCGCTACCACAAGTGAAATTTGACCAGTTCAACTCGGAGGAAATCAGTGACAGACTAACACTGCCAACAGTCATACACTTCAAGTTTCCAGTTCCCATCTGCAAAGCTGTGAATCCATATTTGCTGTGCAGTATTTCAGCAGTGATGGAAAAAATGGGAAGAGACAAAACAGAGAATATACCAATGCATGACTCTTCTTGTGTGGTGCAGCACAGACTTTTTTTTCAATGCTCCAAGGAGTGATTCATACTACTGTTGTGCAAACCATTTGTATTTTCCCCATTCCCAGAGTTTTTGCCATCAAAAAAGTTGTTGCAACCATACAACCACACACTGATATGGAACTGCACCTCAAAAAATAAGAGTGTGGCCAATGGACAAGTACAACTGAGAAACAATCACTCCCATGAGCAAAATTTGTCTGTGTCTGCAAGCAAATGTATTTTGTACGTTCCTGATTTATACCATTGCAGCTACCTCTGGAACACCACTACTGCACTACTGAAGTAGAACCACACTTTAAGAGGGTGGCCATTAGACACAACCAGTACTATGAATTTTTTGTTGTTGTCTGGAACAAGTACAGATGGGAAACAATCAGTACTTTGACTTTAGTATGAGCAAAATTTGTCTGGGATTGGAAGCATTTGTTTTTTCTATGTTCCTGATTTACGCCATCACAGCTACCACTGGAACACCACTACTGCACTACTGACGTAGAACTGCACTTTAAGAGGGTGGCCAATGGACACAATCAGTACTATGGGCAAAATTTGTCTGGGACTGCAAACATTCGTATTTTCTATGTTCCTGACTTACACCATCACAGCTGCCACGGGAACACCACTACTGCACTACTGACACAGAACCACACTTTAAGAGGGTTGTCCACTGAAAATCAATCAGCATCATGAGTAACACTGTCCAGGACTACATGTAGGTGCACCTGAGCGTTCAATGTGATTCAAGGCATGGGGCCAACTGCCCAGCAGAGGGAAACAAAAGTACACACGCAAACATCAAAATAGTCTACTTTCCTAGAACAGTCATGAAACACAGTGTAGTCACTATACTGGGCATCAAAACAACACAGCTCAAGCAAAAGCAGATTAAGTATTGTACATCACATTTATCACTGTTTAAAGGACAAGTCCAAGGTTAGGGGTGCTTTTTGACACGATTTCCATTAAAGCTCGCTGAGAACGATGGTGTAGGTGAAACTGTGATCTGAGGGTTATAAATGCACCCAAAAAAGGCATTTTCTGTTGTACTGAAAGTGTCGCCATGACGCCCAAATCATGTGATCATATGCCTACTACGTCACTCTGGGGAGTCGCTGCAAAATGGCCAACTCGAGCTCCAAAGACAAAACTGATACTTTGCCCAAGAGACCCACAAGGATACAGCCGTATCAGTTTGAGCCTGTCAGGCAGGATTTTGAAAGAGTACCGGAAAATCATGTCAGCTTTGAAACAAACCCCATGCGATATTCCATGGGTTTGTGAAATCGCACTCACTGAAGTGCTCGCTACACAAATGGGCGTGATGTGGTGCAGCAAGAACATTGAAGTCAGCTTGTTTGAATTGTATAAATTGAATCCACTTTCACCTCATTGCAGGTCGATTGAGCGGGAGCTCGTGCATTGTTATACCTGGGGTCGTCTGCAAATTGTTACAGTTCGCGGCAACACGGTAGGCCGGCATAGTTGACATTTTTGTCGACCACACGCATACACAGTTTACTGAAGAATCTAAGATGGCAACTGCACTGACTCCCCAGACTGACGTCACTTCTGGAAAGTCACATGACTAATGGTGAACCCTAGACTGTAGTCTTGGCCAGCCTACAGAAAATAGAATTGATTAAAAACCCAATTAAACATTTTTTTTCTCTCCATTAAATTTGAAACTAGTGACTCATTTGTCAATCATTTCGATGGTCATTTTGCATACTTAAAAACTTTTGGACTTTGACTTTAACTGTTTTGTGTTGTTTTGTAGCTTGAAAAAGGGTGACAATCCCAAACATTTGCAGGTTGTGTTTTGTCCTAATAAACAGCAGTCATTTGAACCTTTTATGTGTTTGGATCTTGTTTTAGAACGCTAGCAGTCATTCTTGTTTCAGATTTCTTTTAGTTATTATACTACTGTGGATGTGCGTGTGTTTCATGACTTAGAATTATTGAGATATGTTCTCTGTTGTGTGATTGAACGACAGCTTTAATTTCCTGGTGGGATGAATAAAGTATATTGTTATTACTTTGCATGACACATATCTTTGATGGTGTACAGGTTTCTTGTGATGTTTTTTGTTGTTGTTGTTGTTGTATTTTTATCCAACTTTTAAAGCCTTACAAAAATGCAAAATCTCATTAAAACACAAAACATGAACCCAACACTTGCTAAAATCTGCAAAATCTCATTAAAACACAAAACATGAACCCAATACTTGCTCAAATCTGCAAAATCTCATTAAAACACAAAAGATGAACACAATACTTGCTAAAATCCGCTAAACCCGACCCTGATAAAACCAAACCTTAAACCAACGAGCACATGATCTTCTACTATCAGCCAACTAACTCACTTTGGGCACGTTACACTCGCAGAGCGCCCTCAGCACCCTGACCTTGAGGTCACACATGGTGGGCATGGCCAGGCGAGGAATGATGTCCTCCCCCACAATCACCGAACACACAAAGTCCCGCACGTGGCGACTGGCACTGGGGCTGTGACAAAACGATGAGGAAATGAAGCACTCAGCTTCCTCAATAATAAAGGCACTCAACTTCCTCAGCAATAAGTTTTAAGTTGTGTGTAAATTAAACTTTGTACAGCCAGTATGCCTGTGTGTGCGGATTCCCATGTGTGTGTGCTTGTGTGCCTGTATGCGCTTGGAACAGTCTCTATAGACAAAATTTTGCGCTTTATAAATACTTTAATTGTTCCTAATAATAACAGTAAATGTGCACCTGCAGATACAAAGGTACCAACACCTGCAGAAACAAAGGTACCACCAGAGAACAGCGGCTCAAAGATCATTAACGTGTACAGGATTCTGGGCTGCCAATCATCTGAGCACTTCAGCCAACCACGGTGTCACCGTTAATAATCCTCATGCAAAGACTAAGGAGTGGCCACTATGTTTGCCTCACAAGCTAATGCATAGCAATGGGGTCAAAGACTAGAGGATTTGGGACAAAACTTCAACAGAGCTCAGGAGCTGTGTGAAAGTCGAGGTGGCCGTCCTGGGCTCCCTCCCCAATAAGCCTATGGTTTCTGGGGATGTAAAGCAACACTCAACCAACCCAAACCTTCAAAATTTGTAAAGAAGCAGGCTCACTGATGATGAGAGATATCTGCTGCAATCAAACAAGGCAAATCATGATCCTGTGCATGCTGAATCAGATTCAAATCAACGTGCATTCCACCAGTCAGTCAGTGCCAAATGCAGCAATTATGCACAGACTACTGCTTATGTCTAATTATCACTGCATCATTTGATGCTCTCTGCCGGCAACCATGCACTGGAGTGATGCCTCATCTTGTTACGGAAAACTCCCAACGAGTTGAGGGGGGTCACAGAAGAGAGGAAGAGAGGTTCCACTGTGCTGCCATCCATCTCTAGAACTGTGACCTTGTGATTCATCCATTTGTTGCCGCTGCTCAAACAACTGTGCTTGACACCCCAACCCCTCCCTGCTCTACAGCTTCAGTGATACAGTCCCTTGTGTTTCAGTCAGTTTAGTTCTGCTCAAGATGATATCTATGCACTCAGGAATGCCCGTATGCACTCCACCCCATCTTTCAGAAGTTTCCCCAACATTGCCTTTGATTTTGGAACAGTTCCAGCATACATCTGACTGACGACAGCCCACTCTCATCCTTTCAAGGAAGATCATTGAGTGCTTCCTCTGTCCACGCCTCTCTCCTCCAGGCAGCTGAAGGTGTGATGTCCTCATGTCTCAAATGAAGAGCTTGCTTTATCTCATGCACCCTCCTGCCCTCCTTGCTCTATAGCTTCAGTTACCACTCACATCACACAGTCTCTTGTGTTTCAAATAAAGAGCTCATGTTACCTCATGACCCCTCCCCCCCCCCCACCCCCCACCCCACCTCCCAATCTATAGCTTAAGTTCCCACTCATATCACACAGTCTTTCCTGTTTCAAATGAATAGCTTATGTACCTCATGAGTACCCCTCCCTCCACCCCAAGCTATAGCTTTAAGTTCCCACTCACATCACACAGTCTCTCCTGTTTCAAATGAAGAGCATATGTTATCTCTCCCCCACCCCCACCAGCTTCTCTTGTGATTCAAATGAAGAGCTTGCTTTACCTCATGAGTACCCCCCCCCCCCCCCCCCCACTAGCTTCAATTCCCACGCCAACCACTGTCTCTCTTGTTTCAAATGAAGAGCTTATGTTACTTCACGCATATCCCCCCCCCCCCCCC
>OY757541.1:19106837-19182233 GCA_963584105.1 Alviniconcha strummeri | reverse complement strand
ATATCTTCCATGCCTGTGCACAGGTCAGTTCAAAGTTAAATCTTTTTAACACATGAGCATGTCAAACAAAATGCATGTGAGTATATAATATATATGCATGATTGTGTTCATTAAGACAACAAGACCCCCCACTCCATGCCTGTGCACAGGTCAGTCCGGAGTTAAATCTTTTTAACACGTGTGCATGTCAAACAAAATGCATGTGAGTATATATATATATATCATGATTGTATTCATTAAAAAAACAAGTGTGCATGTCAAACAAAATGCACGTGAGTATATATATATGCATGACTGTATTCATTAAAAGAACAAGTGTGCATGTCAAACAAAACTCATGTGAGTATATATATATATATGCATGACTGTATTCATTAAAAAAACAAGACCCACCACTCCCACCTGCCAACTATATAATAAAACTGACACATATAAATGAGAAGAAAAAAAACCCACAAAGCAAAAGCATGAAAATTTCACTCTTTAAAATGTCAGTCAGCCAATCCCCCCCCCCCCCCACACACACCCCTTTAACACACTCATCATGCACATGTGCATGCATACATGATCTCTCTGTGTCTATTTGAAAGATGCACACAGAAGATTATGGCCAAAGAAACAAAAACACAGGCACATGACCACAGTACAAAACCAGCACACCACTTGGGTGGACATTCAAAAGATGCTATAAAAAGATACAGTCACTCATTTTGAATCACATGCGGAAAGTGCGGTAAGTCTGTTCAAGAGAGGAGAAGGGTGCTGTAAAAAAGCAATCAACAATGACAACAAAAACAGTCAACAATTAAGAGATGTCAAGAACTGGATCCTGCTCAGCTTCAGTTGTCAGATAAAAAATGCTTTGCAAAGCTGGAATGATGTAAAGGAGCGTGAAAGAGAGTGAAAGGTATACTGTAATGGCTAGAAGAATGTCTCTGAATAAACGCCCCACAAAGATGTTCTTGACACAAACAACAACTAAAAAAACTCCCACCTGTAGCGAGGAGAAAGCTCTCTCCAAAAGCTGTTTTGTCTCCAGCTGGGACTTGATGAACTTGGCACAGTCCAGCATGGCATCGTGACATGATGCGTCTGGCACACCGTCAATGTGCAGCGGCACTCCTCGTGCAGACAAGTCTGTAAGAGCATCCTGGGGAGGGTGAAAGAGGTGGGCAGGGTGAGAGATCAGTTCAGCATTTTGCTGATTTTAGATTCGGTAGAACAGTCAACAATCTTACACCTGGTAAACTAGCAAAATAAAAATAAAAATATTTTTTGATGCCGTTTGCTTTTAACTTTCCACTTCCAGTGTATTCTTGATCTATTCTGTAATAATACACAAGAACATAGGACTTTGAAGAAGTCTGAATATGCATGAAGCTAGGACCTTGAAGAAGTCACAATACACAAGAACATAAGATCTTGAAGAAGTCACAATACACAAGAACATTCCAAGATCTTTGCCCCATTTTTCTTCTTCTATGCAAGGCTTGTGGAATTTGGCTTCTATAAACATCGTACATATGACTTCCCTTGTAGGCTGTTGCTGATGGAGGTGTTTTCTTCATATGTGCAGCGTCCTTTTTAAAAGCATTCCCATATAACCACCAAGTTGGTGTCCTTTACCTGCAGTGACAATGTGCCTCTGATGCTGATGACCACGTTGTTGAACTTCCGATCCACAGCTACGTAGAATGGCACTTCACGGTACTGAAAATCATGGGACATAAGCATTCCAAAAATATGTGTTAACACCCACACACAAAACAACAACAAACAAAACAACAAACAATCTCCAATAAACAAACTGATATGAGAATTAATATCAATTCCACAGTCTGAAAATCAAAAAACTCTGTGTAAAAAACAAACAAAACAACAACCACCATCAATCAATCTCCAGCACAGAAATGAATGTAAAAACTAAAATCAACACACAAAACCATTTTTGTTCTTTCCGACTGTCACAACAGTGCAAATAATTATTCAAACATCCTCAGTGAACCAACCAAAAATGCCACTTTACAAGACAAGGTTATGCTCAACTGAAAACTGAAGCATAATAATACACCACCTCCCCATAAAATGGCCTGCATACAGGTTTCCAACCACTGCATTAAACTGAAGTTCACTGATATTTTCCAATGTTTTATTCCTTCTTATTTGTATGCCTTGACCTTTGTTATGTTGAATTGTCCTTTTTTCAGCAGAATTTGAGTGAGTAAGTAAGTTGGTGTTTTACGCCCAGTCAACCAGCGTGGTTATATCAGGGAGATGGAATTTAAGCGAAAAGGCAAATTTTCATTTGATGCATTTATTATGAACAATAAAGTTCTTTTATATTTGTTTGTATTTGTACCTGTACTCGCAGCATACCCTCTCATTTGTCAGCTACAAGTGTTACCTTGTTGTGGAAGCTGACATAGATGAGGTCTTGGTCTCTGACTTTGGTGAGCTGTTTGATGGCAGCTGTGTGGCACTCGCAGGCATTGTCTGCATACACCTGGCTGTCTTCCCGCCTGCAGCAACAGCACCTGAGATAGGGCCCAGGTACCAGGTAATCAACACTGTTGTCATGTACATGAACTTTCAACTTTGTAATGTACAATTATGCTGAATTTATGATAACAGCTGTTGTCTCTACAGCAGGGTAGCACGCTTCACATAATCAACAAAATGTATTTAACAAAATAAAAGAAAAAATGCTGTTGAAAATTAACAGACTCTTCAGGCCATGTGAAATAAATGGTGAAAAGAATGGAAATATCACTTCTCACTGCCTCCCCAAATTAGACATATTTTACTCTCCAACCATCCCCCATACCACACGACTGTCAAAAACAGTTTGATTAATTTATCAAAAACTGATTCTGAAGAGATTTGTCACTGGATCAGTAGCCAACTCTGGTGAATGTGGTTCTTAAGGTCCTGGCTCTGGAAGAATAAATCATGCACTGACACCCCCAGTTTGGGCAAACAGAGCATGTTTTCTTCTTAGTGTGGAGAAAGAATTCTTTTTCAAAACTATGATGACTGGGTTATACTTGAGGCATGAAAGAACACACACACACACACACACACACACACACACACACACACACACACACACAAATAATTCATTGTCTCTTGTGGGACAGTCTTTGATGGAATGGATACAGTGATAAAATCATAAATTTGTATGACCATGACAAACAACACTTATCACTGTGGTTTTGAGGATAATGATAACAATCATTATTACTGTCACTCTGGGGTCTAGATTATCTTCATTCTTTTTTCTTCCTTTTCTATAATACAATGTAACAATGTCACAGGAATGAGCAAGTTCTGAACTTGCAATGATTTTCATTTCATCCACTGTTGTCAGGGATCAGTAATAATACTAATATGACTGCCCCCAAAAGAACAACATAATAGTAATAATTGATCTGGGTGTTTGTTTTTGTTGTTTTGTTTAGTATTTCTCCACTTACATTACATTTTACAATAATCCTATAGTTACACAAACTGTATCCACTCATGTAGTGATTAGAACACAGACAAAGAAAAAGTGAGTACTTATAATTTACATGCACGATAAAGACTGAAAAATGTACATGCACGATAAAGACTGATAACAGGGAGAAAAACCCTAACATGAACATCTTGAAACAAAAGAAGCAAGAGATCAATCACATTTTCAACTAAATACACGTATTGTATTTATAAAGGAAATGAGTGACAAAAAATAACAAAATGGCAGTAAAGTTCAGCACAAAAACTGATAAAAGGAGTGGCACACTAGTCTACATTAAACAAGTGAAAGTTCAACAAAAACTATGTACCCACAACATTGACAAAAAGTTTTATTCCCTTCCTAGGCATTGTTAGAGAAGCCCAAAAAGCTTAGATCTGTACATGTGCTCTTCCAGTACAGTTACACTGCAACCGTGCAAGCATGAGACATTTTGAAAATGAAGCATTTCAGGAGTTCTCAACTTAGCATTTATCAAGTAGTGAATTGCACTCCCAGGGTTGATCCTTGCTTTACCTGGACTCATCGCTGTACTTTGTCTTCTAGTCTAGCAGGGAGACTGGACAGACTGTCTAGTCATTGAGATGAGGACAAAAGCATGTCAGACCCCTGTGCTTCTGGCTACACATGTAAAAGACCTCCAGACAGTTGGAAATCAAAGAAGAACAGACAATTTCTCCAGCTAATATCAACATATATTCGCCGCTGGCCCACAGTATGTAAACTCTAAAACACTGCAGATACGGATGAAACTGGGCAAATCTAGCCTTGTGGCTGCTATAAATTATATTAGTGTTAGTTAGTGGGTGCCTTGAGCCCATTCAACCGCATAGGGTTATATCAGGACTAATTATAATAGTGTAACCTCAGTGAAGTGACCTCAGTTTCAAGCATGGGATTAATAAATAAGGTACTGGTGTTTCTATGCAATTTATCAAATGAGGCTTGTGAGGACATAAAAACAAAAGAAAAAACTAGTAGTTATTTCATACATTACGTATGAGTGTAGTCAGTGCATAAAAACACAGGCAAATAATAACGGCTGGACACATTGCAAGTAAGAATAGCACAAAAAGAAAACCACAGAGTACATCAAGTACACAGCCATAACAGTGAGAAGGTTGTTTTTTTTGCCACAGCCACAAAATGCTAATGTGATCATACTCATTTTCATACATGTACATTAACATACAATAAAAAAAATGTTTTATAGATCTGATGTCCCTCTAAATTTGAGACCTTACAGTTAGTTCACAAAAATTAGTAACAGTGTATATGGATGGAAGTCAGCAAGTTGTTTTACTGATTCAAAGCGCATGTAAGTCATGTAGGTTTTTAGTACCAGAGAGAACATACCCATCAATGCGGGATAGCTTGCAAATTACAAGAATGTTTCTGTTATTGAAGACAAAGTTTTGCATACTCAGTGACAAGAGTATTAAGTCATTAGAAGGAGGTCATGACAGGCAAAAAGTTGGGAGGAAAATTCACACGACTTGCACTCATTACATAAACTACAAAAAGGTGCACACATATTCACAACAGGATAGCATTTCAGTTTCAAGGCAACACAGAGTTCCAGCTACTCAGAAGTGAAAATTAGCTTTCTGTGCCATTTTTTGAAGTGAGTGTAATACAGAATTCACTTGGTACATTGGAACCCCCTTCAAAATAAGTTGCCTGGACCATCAAAATCACCTCTTCATATATATATAAAATATTCCTCAATAAATCAAAATGCGAAGAAAGTATGCTGGTGGGCATTTTTTCACACTACTTTGTGTTGACTTGTTTCAGCTTATGTGACTGTCTGACTGGTTTGCACCGTCTCTGTGTCTGATTGGTTTGCACTCTCTCTGTCTGATTGGTTTGCACTGTCTCTGTGATGATTACACAAACTGTTCATGTCAGATGCATTGCTGGATTCAATCCTTTCCCAACACAATGGATGCAAAGCAAAACACTTCAATTATAATTTAGCACCGTTTGTTCATCCACTGACATGGTGCACAGCTGAACCTCTTACAACCAGTAGAATCTAGTACTTTGTCTGAAAAAAGGTGGTATGTCTATGTATAGCTTGTTGAATGTAGATGGATGCGTATGGTTGGAAGAGGGGGGGGGGGGGGGGGGGGGGGGGGGTGGAGGAGGGGGGGGGGGGAGGGAGCATGAGAGATTCAGATAAGAGAAGGGGGTGTGGGGTGGGTGGGTGGGTGAGAAGACAGACTCAGTTTGGTGTTGCTTTTGAGAGTGTTAATAATAGTTGTATCTGAGTGGATGAGGAGGGACTGGTGTGTGTGTGTGTGTGTGTGTGTGTGTGTGTGTGTGTGTGTGTGTGTGTGTGTGTGTGTGTGTGTGTACAGTTATTGTTTGCTAGATGATAATGGTAGACTACAATATTTAAGGTTCTGTTTGTTGAAATGTATGCTAATGCGTTTTTTTGTCATAAGATGTTTGTACAGCGCAGTGAGTTTAATTCTGGTTAGAGAATAGTGCTTTATAAGAATTATTTATTATTATTACAAACAATTTGGGAGGAACCAGAACCAGCAGCATAAATGCACCAGCAGGAAAAAGGTTAATAATGCTTTATAAGAATTATTTATTATTATTACAAACAATTTGGGAGGAACCAGAACCAGCAGCATAAATGCACCAGCAGGAAAAAGGTTAATAAGGCAGACCTCTGGAAAGTGATTTTAATGGCCTCAGACACTTATGTTGTAAAAGGGGTTTGTGCAAAACACTACTGCTAAGAATCAAGTAGGTCTACCTGCCACAGAGCTGTTTTTTCCCAGCACCATATGATAGATATTCTACTATGCACAGTGACCAAGCTACAGTTGCCAACCGCTCATGGCAGACTGAACGGAGACGGTTATGGAAGAGTGTAATGAAACATGCATGTTTTAATACTGACATGCCACCAGCACTTACGGTGGGAAATAGCTTCTGGAAAACCCTTGCACGCCTGAGTCTAACTGTTTTCGTGGGAAAGATGGTGGCCTTACAAAACCCATACCACCACCTGCATAGGATAGGTGTTTCGTCAGGCGTCGAAAATAGGGTCTCATAAATTGTGGAGCAAGGTTGTGAGCTGAGAGGCTGAAAGACAGATATATGAATGATACATACAACAAACACAGTCAAGCCAAGCATAATCTGTACTTCCCATGCAACGCACACCTCACAAGTACAATGTACACAAGAACCCCTCTACGAAGATCAACAACACGGATGACATACAACTGTAGAATTCTTTCATTAGGGATTTCTGCAATCGCGATTTGCATAAAATTATTACCATTATAAAAGTTTTTTTAGACTAAAGTAAAGAAAAATAAAAGCAAGTAACTGACTGTTGAGGCATGATATTTAGATCTGGAAGAGCTTAAACAGAGTAAATCCAGACGAAAAAAACGGAGAGAAGTCCTACTCCCTTCTTAAAGTTAAAGAGTCTATTGGGTACATCAGTGCCCCCGCAGCCGAATGATTTTTTTGGTTCACAATTAATGCTAAACAGAGAGCAGAGGGGGTTATCAAAAAATAATCTGACTCTGGTGGGGGCCATTATTATGCTGATCGCCTACATCAGAAACCTGTTTCGCTACCTGAGCAGCTCATCAATGACCATCGGCACATAATGGTGAGAAAATATCAGGCCAATACTAGTGAAAGAAAACTAATGTCTAGGTGGCAGACATGTCAGCATGGGAGAATTCTCTCAGCTGACACACCTAAGAAGTGAAAAAAAAGAGGATAATTTTCTCTCTCTCTCTCTCTCTCTCTCTCTCTCTCTCTCTCTCTCTCTCTCTCTCTCTCTCTCTCACAAGCTGCTGTCAGGGGTGTGAATGAACCATAATTTGAAGATTACAGCACCTTCACAAAGCAGCTTCCATGCATGAACAGTTTTATTTTATGCAAGAGGGTAACACATAACAACTGCTTACTAATTTTAAATGCTCTGTGTGCTGATATATCACACCATTTACACAATATATATATATATATACACATTTAGCATGCGCGCACAAGTCCTGACTATATTCCAAGTTTTCATGCTGGATCTGGGCAAATGTGTGGAGTTTGGCATAGCAGTATCAGCAAAGCACAACATGCACATGACCACATAAACAGTACTGGTGCAGTTTCTGATTTTAACTTTCAAATACAATTATTCCATGCCAAATCAATATTAAATAAACATATCCATCAGGGTTGTTATTTCAGCATATTTCACCTTCACAAACAGTGGTTTAAACATTTTTGCATTTCTGCTGGCGGCACCCCCCCCCCCCCCAACTTCTTTTTTGCCTATATAATAGTGAAAGCGACAGTTTAAAAAAAATCCTAAAACGATGCTAAGGGCTCCCAGTGTTGCATCAGCAGCCAAAGGTCAGCAACCTTGCACAGGTGCAGGGCACAAGGTCCTAATATCAAAAGGCTCCACTGCGAATAATTCAGAGCCATATCATGACCTTGTTCCAAAAATGCTTGTGACACCAAACACTGCACTATGCAGCTAATGCCAAAATGTAACATAAAAATAGCTTGGTCAATAAGACGCTGTCACTAGTGTCAGTGTGACTCAAAAACAGACGCTTCCTGAGGATCTACCAAATTCAAAATAGAAATTTCTGTGATTCTGAAGGCATACCTTCACCATTCTAAAACCCTGTAAGTTTACATACCTGCAAGCTGCACACAGTCGACACAATCCAGTGAAGAGGTTCGCATACATGTAGAATGGCCAGCCATAGCTGCCAAGTGCAAACTTCATGTAATGTGCCATCATGGGCACCGTCATCCAGTTCTGCGCCATGTCCCCGCCCACCATCACCGTTGCAGGTCTATCACCCCCAACGTCACCAACTGGGAGGACAGCGGCTGCTGCTGCTGCAGCTGATGTGGTGGCCGACTGGCTGGAGGGCGTGCTGCTGACGATGATGGCAGAGAGGTTTTCCTCCATGCGTTTTTGTTGTTGTTCTACCAGCATGAGCCCCGCTGCGATGTCTGTAGGCACTAGGTCAATGTCCTGTCAACATGGTAAGCATCAGAAATGAGGTCAAACTTATGCTTATGTCTAGTCAGGATTATTGTAATCATTAAAACAATACTGCCCTAGATCATTTACAACTTGAAAAAAGAAAAGAAAAAAAAGTTTTAAAAAATTAAAAAAGAAGAAAGAAATGCAGTTAAACTCAACCAACAAAGGAAGTTAACCATAATAACGTCACTCCAAAAGTCATCACACCAACACAACAACAGTCACCTCAATCGCCTACGGTGACTCTCACCTGGAATGTGAGAAAACACAAAGGAAAAAGCTCCACCAAAGGTACATCCTCAAAAAGGATACCCCCCTGTGGCACACTATATCTACCCTTCATTCCAGGCACACTCACAACAACAAAAAACTCAACTGTCTATGGTAACTCTCGCCTGGAATGTGAGTAAACACAAAGGACAAAAACTCCACCAAAGGTACATCTGTGGCATACTATATCTACCCTTCATTCCAGGCACACTCACAACAACAAAAACCTCAATCACCTATGGTAACTCTCGCCTGGAATGTGAGTAAACATAAAGGACAAAAACTCCACCAAAGGTACATCCTCAAAAAGGATCCCTCCCCCCCCCATCCCAGTGGCATAGTATCTCCCCTCCGTTCTAGGCACACTCACAACAACAGTGACCTCAATCATCTATGGTAACTCTCATCTGGAATGTGAGTAAACACAAAGGATAACAACTTCACTGAAGGTACATCCTCAAAAAGGATACCCCCCCCCCCCCCCCCCCCTTGCATACTATATCTGCCCTCCATTCCAGGCACACTCAGTGTCATACATGTGTAAGACAAAACCAATTTTTTATTCAAGATCGGTCATAGTCCCTTGATCCTGAAACTGGCTCAACACATGTATAACAGTAACACACACATTTACTGATTTAGGATTTACATATTAGCCTCAGGGTAAATTGTCATAATCTGACATAGAATGAGGCCTGGAATGCTTGTGCAGAACCAACAAAGGATAAAACCATAAAAGAAGTCACTCACATTGTCATAATCATATGATCATAATCATATGATTATGACATTGTGACTGACTTCTTTTATGGTTTTATCCAAACAGAAATCAGAATTTTCCTCAAATGCATAAACATTGCACTTGCAGTGGCCAAAATAGAAAGCATTCACAGTCCAAAAGGATCAATGAACTGTTGGACCACACCTTAAAATAATCTGCTACCAATCTGGACACATCGGAAAAAGCATCATCTGTGTCTTGGCCACCAGCAATGCAGCAGCATAGGCAACGGAACCTGGCAAAAGACAAAAACAGACATCTATGAATGATAAGCAAAGGGTTACATTTGGAAAAAATAAAATAAAATAAATCATGGAATTCTTTTTAAGCTGAGATGTGCAAAAACTACTAATGATTATACTCCACCATGTAACTGATAAAGCTTTTTTACCCTTCATGGTTCTCTGGTTTGTTTGCACACAGTGTTATTTGTTGTTCTTACTTCATAACCACCTTTAAAAACTCTCAGTGTTTTGCTACATAATGTAAATCAACCTTGTGCAACAGCTGCTCATATACAGAGTATGTACTTTATTGTGCAATCCAGAATTATTTTTGTCTTAGAATATTTCATAACCACCTGTAACAAGTATTTTGTAATGCACTATGATTATAATAAACGAAGTTTAACAGCTACTGATGTACAGTATGTATTAAATGTGTATGTTTCATACATTTAACTAAAGTTCTTAGTACTTACATACATATAACAGTGACAATACAATGTCTGCCCAAGTCCAAGATAAAATTCCATTTTTAACATAATTTTCAAGCAGAAAATAAATTTCTCCACTTAAATTGAGCCTGTTTATTCATTTTTTTCTTCTGTTTTTCCCATGCCTATCTTGCTAAAATCAAAAGCCAAATGCTGTAAAAGTCTAGTATCAATGGGGTCAGACTATAAAGCTTGATAAGCCCCAATTTCTTTCAAATTTTGTAAAAAAAAAAAAAAAAAAAATCTTTAGAAACTCAAATGCCCATCCCCATAGGAACAGGAAGAGAGGTGGACCAAATGAAAGGTAAGAAATGCAAAAATATGGAGCGAATGACAAGAGAGAGCAGACAGGATCTAGAATCAGAGAAAGGCAAAAGAACAGCTGCAGCAAAGCTCCCTGCCCAGAGAATGGCCACCCCCAACACACAGAAGATCATGTGACAATGACATGTTTCCTAGGGATTTTTCAACTGAAAAGTAACACAGCCTATATAATAGCAAATAGTACAAGTCCCACCTCATTTCCCACACTCGACTGTACATGGACTTGCTGGGCTCTATCAAATACTCCGACCCCTTCTTGGCCATGGTGTCACCCAGATTCACTCTGTGCTCAGCAGACCCCAGTGGGTCAAACACCAGCACAATGCCCACAATTGTCCAGAAGCCGACAATCCACGCACAGATCACTGCCCCTCTAGCTGCCCAGTACACCGTCCAATCACATGAGAACGAATAGCCAAAAGCCCAGTAAGTGGCGATGATGATCCACACGGCCTCTGGGAGAAGTATGGCAGCCTTAAGGTAGATAAGAATGTTGATGTGGCGCCGGGGATGGCTGTCACGTATGGTGCCACGCATGCTGACAAGCATGGTGGCAGCTGCGAGCACAATGCTGATGGAGAGAAGGACGATGGCGCCAATGTAGTAGCTGGACAGCAGGTAGCCATTTGGACAGCTGAAGCTTCCATGGTGAACACCCAGCAACACTGAGATGGCAAGCAACCTAAAATACAACATAAAGTAATTCATCATGTAACTTGTAAGCTGAAAATAAAACATGCACACACACACACACACACACACACACACACACACACACACACACACACACACACACACACACACACACACACACTTTAAAACTGCATACATTTACAATAATAATAATACTAACATACAGTATACATGAATATATTATTAAACAATAATTGGTCTCTGTTGCCACCATAACAATACCACTTTAGGTGATTAACACAGTAACAAAACAGTCATTGTGGATGTTTGATATAGTTTATGAGGTTGATAATGATATATTGTTTATGAGCTTGCATGTAAATTGTAACAAGGAAAAACACAAATAAAAAACAACAGCACATGACATCAGATACAGAAGTTAAAAAAAAGGAACTTGGGAAGAGGAAGAAGGGACCTGTCACTAGTATCAGGGATTGAGAGGCTGCTGATATCAGTGGTGCTTTACAGCCTTTACAGACTTGGGGCACTTTCCATGACAGACTATTAAATTATTATTAGAGATTTTTGTTTTGCTTGCTTTTTCATTAGGTACTGTGATGTTTGCTGCTTAGTTATAAATACAATAGTTTACAGTCTTAATAGCAAATAACATAATTTTTTTAGATTTGTAAACAACATTTTAAGTTATAAATATTTATTATCTACACATCTCCTGCTCACACAGAAGTGAAACAAAACCTACTATTTAAAACTGCTGATGAACGCTGAAAATCAACTGACTCGTGTCACAAAAACTAGTAGAGGCATATAATATTAATAATAATAAATTTGTGACTTTTGCCCTCACCACAGTACTCTGAAAAAGAATTTTGTTGTTTTAATGTTTTTGATCTAGCTACATAGCTATTTAATCAAAAGTGGCACAATGCCAACAGTCAGAAATATATCACTGCTATACTAGATGTAGCTCAGCTCTGGAGTAAGAATAAAGTTCAGTGGCAGAGCACCAGACTAGAGATCAGAAAGTTCCCAGGCAGGAGTAGTCAAAAAATAGTCCCCAGCGATAACTTTGTCCGTTCCATCCCGGGTTACCGCAGTAGCAGACTAGCACGTAAAACAAAGTAAGAGACCCCGGTCATTTACATACATTATATATATATATATTTACTAAATGGCCACCTGTACTGTGTGTGTGTGTATGTATATATATATATATACACACACACACACACACACACACACAGTACAGGTGGCCATTTAGTAAATTTACAGCTAAACACGCACACACCCTCCGAGTGTGAACGACGTCTGTATCGAGACGTAAAGAAATCGGACGCCTATGCACAGCCACAGAACAAGAAAAATCCTTCGGATGAGACTATATAACTATATATACACACACACATATATATATATATATATATATGGAAGTTAAAAATCATGTAGTCCATGTCAGAATTCGGTGGATTGTGGAAACACCAAATAACCAGGCTTGCACTAAAAGTGTCTGAGCCTTCATACTGTGAAAGAAGAACAAGGAAACTAATACATGTAACTTTTCACAGAAAACAGGAAATCGCACCAAGCAGAGCGCAAGCACAACTCCACAAAGCTGGGGAAGACGAAATCGTCGCTGCCAATAGCCCAACGGCGTTTTAGAAGATATATTCCCGGCATTATCAAGACATTAGTGGCAACTTTTTCCCGTGGTGTTGCAGAGACTGGCGCTCTCCAGATGCGTCACCAAAACAAATGCTGTCGGCCATGAGGCATGACACAGGAAGTTGCTTTGGTGCCACTGTAAAATGAATCCGTCCAAAATATGATCACAATTTTTAATAAATATGTTTAGTCCGATTAGCTTTTTATTTTGTGGATGGATTACCTGGTATAGGATATTGTCTTTCTGAATATTTTGTTCAATTCCTAAAAAAAGAAGAAGAAGCAACTGTATGACCCATAGAACAAACATAAAAATGATTTGTATATCAGGAGCCTCTTTGCCCTGACACCGTGTAGCCGGAGAGTCGACTGCTACAGCTTCTGCACGTGGGTGAAAATGCCAGAAGAAAACTACCATCGTAGCATAATCATTGGTAGCCAATTTACGTTTATTGTAAGTTTAGCGCATGCTGTGCACGGGACAGAGAGCTTGCACAAAGCTGTTGTGAATCAGATTTTACCCGCTGTCGGCCCCGGAATTTGGCTGAGCGCGCGCCAAGATATCGCATTGCATTTGAAAGGAAAGTCACCCCCAACATCTCTATATTATTATTAAACTTCCAGACCAAATGGCATTACTGGATATTAACTTGCATTAATTGGCTGAAATGTTTCTGTAATCTCGTTCTTTGTATTCCGGATTGATGACCGAACTCGGTGGGAAAGTGGTAGAGGAGACCAGTATTATTACTATAGTTAATGTAGAGGGAGAACTGGACAGACGATCAAACAAGACTTTTAATTTATGTGCCGAGGACAGAGAAGAAGGAAAAAGCGTAAGTAATTATGGTAAAATTATTGTTTATACATAAAAAAGACACATTGCTTTTTGCAAATAATGTAGTCTGTCAAATTGCCTTTTAAAACTAAGCAAGTGTTTCTGTTTGCAGAGACTACCAAGCTGTTGTAATGGGTGATCCTCGAGTGAAACGATTCCTCCAGCTTCTGTTTAGTCGCGGCTTTGTTGAAGAGATTCCCATCAACATCAACGGATTTCAAAAAAAGCTCTTCCGCTTTGGGCCACTTGGTGCACTTCTGAGAAGAAACATACTGAAACAGTGGTGAGATTCATAAGTGATTTGGGCTTTAAGTTTTCTTGTAACAAGTAACATGCTTGCCCTAGGATGTGGCCACAGCTCACAGTCCCACCTACACTCCAAGCATCACTTTCTGGCACCTACCTCCATACTCTGCCTGAAATGGTTACGCCACTGAAGGGGCACTCTTTATCTCCACGCCGCTGTCCACCGACACAGTCACTAGTCAGCACCCTCTGAAAGGTTTGGGTTCTAATAAGACTGTGGAAGCAACATAGTGCCCAAGCACCCATGTAAACAAGAGATACATCCACCCCAGGTAAAAACAACAACTGAGTTCTGTCTTGACTCAAGTGATTTTGGTTTTATGTGATAATGTGTAAGCAACATGGTCAGTTATAAAATTAAAAGAAATGTTTGATATAATTTGGGTTGTCTGTTAGTATTACAAACTTACTGCCGTTTGAGCATCATTGAAAAACTGTTCAATAGCTGACAGTTTTTCAAGACGTACAGTGTAAATACTGTAATCAGCTATGGCAGTGGTTGGAGGAAGGATGTCATAAAGTCATAAACCAGTGCTTGGAGTTTGAGTCCCACCCTCAGGTCCTTCCAGTTTGAATGTTTGGCATTAAAAGTACAAGCATGGGGGAAATAGTTGAACAGGGGAATGGTTAAAAGTGATACTTTATTATTCATCACTGGATGAGTCCAGGGTGTGCATTGGCTGGTAATTTCCAGTATTTTACTGGTTAAGATCAGCATTAATACCGGGGGGGAAATTAGCAATCAGTCAGGTGAATCGGCTGTTGTTTTATTTGACCAGTCATCAACAGCAACAAAAAAGGAAAAAAGAATGATGATTCTTCACCAGCTCTGGTTTTGGTTACTTTGGTTTGATCACTGAATGAAATAGGTCCACTAGGTCCAGTGGTCAGCACTCTTTTTCTTACCAGGCTCTTATATAGTCTTAACTACCTGGAACCAACTCCCTTTTTCTGTCCATCATGCTACCTCAGTCAATTCTTTCATATCTTATTCTGACTTGAAAACCTTCTCTTTTCAAAAAACCTTTCTTCAGTCCACTCCCATTGCCCTGAGACTGAGAGTGAGACGTGTATGTGTTGTGTGTGTGTGTGTGTGTGTGTGTGTGTGTGTGTGTGTGTGTGTGTGTGTGTGTGTGTGTGTGTGTGTGTGCATGAACTGAATCTTTGTTGTCAATAAATTTAAATACATTTAAAGAATTTGTAGGCCCTTAGGGCCAGTATAGGTTATGCGCTCAAAGTACCCCTTACTGTTATTATTATTAGATAGCCACTGAGTTTGGTTTTCTGTGGGATTGTTTTGTTCCAGGTGGGATGCAGTAGTGCTTGAACAGCCTAATGCATTCTGTGTTGAGAATCCTCCACTGGTCCCACTTGCTGAAGTGCTGATGCCTGATAAGAAGCATGAAAAGCTGTCTCTGCTGCAGGGTACCAGTCTGAGATCAGATTTGTCACATGGTGAGCTTTGTTGTCAGTATGTTTTACCGGGCATGGGAATTTTCAGCTACAAAGTACAAAGCTGCCAACCTTCTGCAGCAATAATTCAATCACTGTATTTCCACTAGAAGTAGAAAAAAAAGTTTCACATTGAAAATGTGCCAGCATTATTGAAAATGTGCCAGCAAGCAAAACGTCTTATTGTTTTTTTAAACTGAGTCATTCTAATTTGAAGAAAACGTAGTTTGTTCTCTCTCTCTCCCTCTTACAGACACGCACACTCCCACCCTCTCTCTCACACACACACACACACACACACTCTCTCTCTCGCTCTTGCCCCCTCCTACTCCCATCCCACCATCGAAAATGGGATGCCAGCTTGAAAAGTGATGTGGATATCAAATGCTGCTTTTGACATTTTGTTTCCAGACTGCTGTGCATCCTACCTTCCAGCACTGAAACTGACCAATGGTCACCTGCCTGTTTCGGTAGCCAGCACTGGCCAGTGCTTCCGATGTGCAGCTGAGGAGTCCAGTACTGACAACAGCAAGCTTCTGTCAAAGTATGTTTGCAGCTTTTCCAGCCTGGTTTGTACACTGCAGCTGCAAAAGTTGAATTGCAGATATTCTAAAACAAAGAACATATAGACCTGCAGGCAGTTTGTATGCTGATTTTGCAAGTGACTACCATACGTGTAATGTATACAAAAGCTCTCCATTTGCCAGTTGCTGAAGTGCTTGCTGTTTTAGATTTCTTCTGTTAGTGTTTTTGTTCTGTTGGGTGGAATATTTGTTGTTAATCCATTTTCTGCCCGTAGAACGTCCTATTATGATGTCCTTCGAAAAGTGCTTCGCATTTCTTGATAGTATAGGATGTCATATGATGGCTGGCAAAATGCTTCTCACTTGTATAGGATGTCATGTGATGTCCTTGGTAAAGTGCTTCCCATTCGTCAATATAGGATGTCACTTGTCAGATGATGTCCTTGGCAAAATGATTTCCATTTGTCTACAGGATATCAGATGATGTCCTTGGCAAAGTGCTTCTGATTTGTATAGGATGTCCTAGGCAAAATGCTTCCCATTTGCCTATAGGATGTCATATGGCGGGTCTCTTAAAGAGGCAGTTTTTGATGTCATAATGTTCAGCCTTTAATGTGGGTTGGAGATCATAAATTTATTTACAAATCATCAAATAACTTTTTAATTTTACCCCAATGTTTGCCATTGCTATCGTGATTGAATTTGTTGTTTTATGATTGGCATGAGTGTGATGTGCGCCATTTGGTACCACAAAACATTCCTTGTGCAATTACATTGACATTTACTGATAAAGTTACATTGTATTGTATGGTGCCCTTGGAAAAGTGCTTCCGATTTGTCAGAAGGATGTCATATGATATAATGTATATAATGTCCTTGGCAAATTGTTAGTCATTTTGTGTTTAGGATGTCATGTGATGTCCTTGGCAAAGTTCTTCTGATTTGTCTAGATACGAATAGGATGTTCTGTGGTGTCCTAAATGGCAAGGTGCTTCTCAAATCTCATATATATATATCTATATATATTATATATATATGAGGTCAAATAATGTCCTTGGAAAGGTGCTTCCCATTTCTGTATAGGATGTCCTTGACAAAGTGTCTCCCATTTGCATTTAGCTCAGTTTCCAACATTTGATGCATTCTTGTGAGAACTGAAATTCTTAGAACAAATATTTCTGGTTTGTTTTCACCTGTCTTTAGTTTAACGCTATGTTTGAATAGAAATGGAACCAGCAGTGCAAATCTTTTTACTAAGGAAAGGGTGAAGGATGGATACACAGCTTGGTCTGCTAGTGATACTCAGTGTGAACCTTGTGTCTGTGTCCCCGCAGTGGTTTAAGCGAGACACAACTACTCCTTCAGCACTATTCACCCCCTGTCAATGTCACCCAGGTCCTCGACTACTGGCTGAGGTATCGCTTACGCTGGTGGAGACAGGTACAACAAACAGGGCATAAGCTCCTTTTCTCTTTCTTTTTGTTGTTGTTGTTGTTGGTACTTCTGATGGTTTTATTAAGTTTTAAAGTATAGTACTTCTCAAGGCTTTCAAAGTATAGTACTTCTCAAGGTTTTAAATGTATAGTCCTTCTCAGGGCTTTTAAAGTACAGTACTTCTCAGGGCTTTTAAAGTACAGTACTTCTCAGGGCTTTTAAAGTATGGTACTTCTCAGGGCTTTTGATGTATAGTACTTCTGGGGGCATTTAAAGTATTGTACTTCTCAGGGCTTTTGATGTATAGTACTTCTCAGGGCTTTTAAAGTACAGTACTTCTCAGGGCTTTTAAAGTATGGTACTTCTCAGGGCTTTTAAAGTACAGTACTTCTCAGGGCTTTTAAAGTATGGTACTTCTCAGGGCTTTTAAAGTACAGTACTTCTCAGGGCTTTTAAAGTACGGTACTTCTCAGGGCTTTTAAAGTATTGTACTTCTCAGGGCTTTTGATGTACAGTACTTCTCGGGGCATTTAAAGTATTGTACTTCTCAGGGCTTTTAAAGTATAGTGCTTCTCAGGGCTTTCAAAGTGATGAATTGCAAGAACGTGTTCACTGTGCGCCCAGAAAGAAAGTATTTTAGCTTGTTTATATTGTTTTGGCAGGGGGAAGAGTAGGGGATTCTGCTTAAGTTAAGAATAAGATGTAGTTTGTTCTCATTGATCACTTGCATATATACAGCACTTTTTTCTGCTCTTGGGCAGACTCGCTGCGCTCATGTTGCATGCAATCCTGAATGAGCAACTGTAACCTTTGCTTTACAGTTTTATCACCAAAGAGCAGTATGACAGTGACCACACTGATTTAGCTTGGTTGTCAGTGTTCCAGTGAGGAATGTTGTTAGACCCAGATGTCTAGTTCTTTCATCTTGTTTTTCTTTCTGAACAGTTTTCCACCAACCCATCCAAATTCAGCAGCTCCACATCATCTAACAAAAACCAGCCTGGTGTGGAGAAAAATGGCCAGGCGGTGATTAATTATACCTTTCCCTGGGGCACGGAAACTGTGGAAAGTATCTGTAACCTTGGTGACACACCTTTGCGACAGATGGAGGCCCAGAATGGAATCTCTTATCAGGTGAGTTTATATAGATCGTAAGCATATTGCATATATATATATATAGATCATAAGCATATTGCAAAGCATCATATTTTATGACAATTTTGTATTGAGAAGCTCCACAGTACAGTACCACAGATACAGTGCTGTCTGCTGAGAATCTAGAGCTGTCATGTGTGCCTTTCGTTAAGCAAGTAAGCCTCCAGAGTAAGTCAGAATGTAGCTTTATATGCTTTGCCTGTTGCCAGAAATTCTTGCTTATACTGTTCTAAAAGCTACCATTTCTGGTCATTCAACTCCATTTCCCCCAAATCTCTTTCAACATGATAAGGTGGTGTGTGCTGTGAACCCAGAATGGTATTTTCTGCTGTTTTTTTGATGTACTCTAAAACTCTGATAATATAAAGTAAAAACTGAGCTGCCCATTTAAAGTGCTCTAGCAACTTGTTTCAGGGACGCTATCATCAAAAATCATTTCATCCACATCTCATAGAGTGCCAAACAAGTGTTGAGCAGTGTATGTCAGTCTTCCTCACTGATGCCTACAGAGAACAAGAGTTGAAGAGAAAAGGTGCTGCACCAAAGCCTCAGGATGTTCACTTGGTAAGTGTCAGCCGTTAGTTTTCTTAAAGGGTGTGTTGGGTAAAGGAGGGGGCGGGTCAGTTTGCACTTTCATACCTGCATATTGCTGACGTACAAAATTATGCAATCTTTTATGGTGGACAGTACTTTCAAGTACTCAAAATATGATGCTTCTGCTTGCCACTAAAATACAGGTTTTGAGCAGGCGGTCGCTATGAAGGTGTGCAAACTCAGGATCACCAACTTTGAAAGACTGGACTTCATATGCTTGGTGACAGTTTTATGTTTATTTCAGTGTCCAAATGAAATGGTTTTGTTCTTTACTCTCTCAAATTCAGCTCAGGCTACTAGACAGGTATGAGGTAATGATTTGTATCCTGGATAAAGGCAGCGTTACAGTGTGTTCGGAGAAGATGGCTGTTCTCACTTTCACACCAGCGCTGGTTATGCATGCATTGCTAATTGCAAACTGCCACAAGGACAACCAAAGTTCATGACCGGTAAACAGTTAAACATTGCACAGTTTTACAAAACAGTGAGAGTTACCGTAGGCAACTTAGGTGTTTGTCATTGTCCTTGCGATACATATTTCAAGCGCTAATTAACTCCCTTGTGTGTTGATTCTAAACAGTGCACACACTGATAGGACTGGGCAGTGTTGCTCTTTCAGCTCCCGTGGCTTTACCCAGGTAGACTGGGGCGGAAACAGCTCAGTTGGCAGAGTGTCTGACCGAAAAGCCAAGGCACAATCTGTCACTGTTTTGCCCAGCGCAGCAAGGAATTTTCTCCCAGAGCCAACTTTCAGTGCAGACTCTCTTACAATGTCCATACAGCCCTCATGTGCAATTGCACGCATTAACATCTGAACACACATTAAAAAATTCAAATACTGACAGCCATACCATTGTTTAGGTACATGAAAATACTGCACACACTGATAGGAATTTGTACTGCTGCTCTTGCAGCCGCTGTGCCATATCCAGGTAAGGCAACTCAAATTTCCTGCAAGGGACAATGAGGTACTTAAAAGCAAAAAGACAGTCGCTGACTTTTAACACCCACTCAATCTTGAGAGTTATATTAGCCAAAAGGACGAATACGGAATAGTACTAAACAAATTTTTGAAGAAAGTCATTGCAAAATGGCCTCAGTTGTTTCAGTATCAGCAAATACTGGTCAGAAAGAGTTTGAAATCAGTGTTTTTTGTTGCAGATGTTACAGCTTCACCCGCTACTCTCACCATACCAGGTGGCGATGTCGGTGACAGGGTCAAAGTCACGCGAAGTGCGAGTACTTGCTGAGCATGTTGCCAAGGAGCTGCGGGAAGCTGGCATATCTGTCCTGAGTTCTCCTGGAAGTGCAGGAGCCATGGATGCCCAATACAAGAGGTATGCTGTTGCAATGGATTTGGTGTACCAGTATTTGTGCAAACCTTTGGTAGCTGCAGGTAGATGGGAGTAGTCACTGTGTGTAAAACTTTCTCTTGTTGTCAAAGGTTGGAGTTCAGTCATTTTCAGGTTAGGATCAAACTAGTTGCTTCTCGTTCTTTCTGTTTTTCTTATGATTTTTTTTGGTATGCACACAAAAAGAAACAAAAACATTAGTTCACTTTGACAAGAGATGTACACAGATTATACATTGACAAAAATCTTACAGTATGTGAATGGCCCAGATCATGGGTCCACCAAGTGTTGCACATCACCTCCCATTCTTGTTTTACTGCTTTAAAAAAAACTATTTATTTTATTTAGTTGATATATATATAGCTGATACAATCAGCATCTTGCATCAGAGAAAAAACACATGACAGTACGACTTTGGTGAAATTTTGTGTTTGTATAGGAATGATGAGTTGGGAGTGCCTTACACAGTTGTATTGAGTGATGAGACGTTGGACACTGGAGTCATCAGCATTCGCAGCAGAGACACACGTCTCAAGGTGAGTGTTTGCTGTTTTCTACTGGCACTGGCAAGACATTTGTTCCTAACCATCTTTGCCATTGTCCTTGTTTATTTTCATCAAGAAGCTTTAAAATTCATCAATGCAGGAAAGCAATGCTTTACACAGAGTTAAAAAGCATATAAATAGTTTAGCATGAATTTAATTTTGAGAGCACTTCTTGTGTGAATTTCATCCTGCCTTGGCATTTAAAACCAAATTTGATGAAAAAGAATTGACAAAGGGAGTTAATCAGCACTTGAAAGACATCACACAAGCACAATGAAGACCTGCACTGCCTCCAGCAACTCAGAAGGTTAGTTCGTTGGTGCTTTGAGCCCAGTCAACCACAGGCTTATATCAGGGCCAAATCTCACAAGGTATAAATTCCACCCAAAGTACATTTGAAGATATACCTGTGGTGGAGCTTGTGTACCTTGTATTTACTCACATGCCAGGTGAGACTTCAAGCATAAACACTACAGCCCCCTTAAATTGATAAATTAATCTTGGGATGCCTTAGCAGTTTGCGTAAGTCAAACTTGTGATCTGAAACAGAATGAGCCTCGAGTGCTTGTGCAGAATCACAAATGAAGGGAGTTAATTAGTGCTCGAAAGACACTGCACAAACACCAGTGGGCAATTCAGGTCTTTCCTGGTGTTTTTGCAGTGTCTTTCGAGCACTAATTAACTCCCTTCATTTGTGATTCTGCACAAGCACTCGAGGCTCATTCTGTTTCAGATCACAAGTTTGACTTACGCAAACTGCTAAGGCATCCCAAGATTAATTTATCAATTTAAGGGGGCTGTAGTGTTTATGCTTGAAAGATGCTTAGTAATTCTGTATCTAAAAATGGATTTGTTTTCTCTTTTACAGCAACAACAGCATGTCTCCAAGCTGCAGTCACTGTTGTCAGAGAATATATTTGTGCAAGACCGCACCTGACAATAACTGACAGAGTACTGTTGAAGTTTACAGGATGGTGATGTCTTTTTGATACAGTCCCAGCATTCACATCTTGGTCATGTCCTTCAAAACATCATTTATCCTCCAAAGTATTACTGTAAAGAAATCAACAACTGCAAACAATGTACATGTCATCTGTTGTTTCATAATGACTTGCTGTGACTGTGATATGTATATATATATGTGGGTCAAGATGTTTGAATAATGGTTTTAGTTTCAACAGAGTTGTAAATACTGTCTTCCTGTAGTTAGGATGAGAACTGCTTTGGAGTAAAAGACTGTAAATGTGAAGAATACTTTTAATGATTTTCCTCCTTTTGTCTGTAACTGTGTAAACTTAGGAGTGGCAAAACATTGTTCTGAACTTGAATGTATCTGTTTAATAAATTTATAAAAGACATTTTGAAGGTCAACTTTTTTAAGATAAATGAGCTGGTGTGGCCAGAACTAACCTTGGGCTGAACTAAGCGTCATTATCAGATTACCCAGATCCTGCTGTCTCTGCACTGGTTACACATCTCCAAACAAATCAAGTACAAAGTCTTGTGTACCAATGTGTGCATACAACTGTGCCACAATATGGGAAATTGTCTTCCCCACAGTCCACCTTCTGTTTGTTCCTCTTCCATAAGCAGACTGAGCATCTCCAGATTCCGTATCAAGAACGTGAACAAAAAACACTTAGACACAAGGTCATTTTGCAGTGCTAAACGGGCCATTGGCACGCTTCACAAAGCAAAAGACACTACTGTTTCTTTTAAGCAGCAGCTGAAATCACATTTTTCATCTCCTTAATCACCTTTCACCACATTGTCCTTCCTTCATCCTCGCTGTGATGTTTTTGTTTTTTGACACATCCACACTTAGAGAGACAGAAACAGAAAGGATTCAGTCACATCATACACAAAAGTTCACGCTAAAATATAAATGAGAACTTTATTCATCTGACAGTCCGTCACCCTTCAAGTTCCATGAGGAAGCTCTGGGTCAACGCATCTCACTTAAACTTCAACATGCATATATGATTACCCATGTTCTCCATTCAAAACGGGGGCATTCTTTGCTTTTGCTGTCAATCTAAACATGTTAGATAACAGAAATACATGTGTAACAGTACACTGTACATGCAAATAAACCACAAACACAGAAAGCTGTTAGATAATAACAGTCTGACCACACATTAGGTTATTTACAAAAAGAATGTGCTGCTGACATCTGTTGAAATGGTTGCACTTGCTGTAACTTCAGGCTTGAATGATTAAAAAGCAAAAGCAAAGGGAAGCAAATCATAAACGACTTTTCTACTGCTTCATTGAATTAGCCAAAATCATAAACGACTTTTCTACTGCTTCATCGAATTAGCCAGTAAGTGAGTATCCACTTTCACTTCACCATTTTCTGCAAAGGCAACAAAAGTTTCACTTTAGTCTGGACCAGGTGGCACTAGCACTGGTGAAAACGTGTGTGGCTGTCATTTCAAAAAGAAAGCATAAACTTAAAAAGAGAGAGAGAAAAAAAAAGAGAAATTAAAACATGTTTGTTACAAACTTGAGACAAGTTTCGGATTTAAAATGTTGCACTCAGAATCAAAATTTTGTACTCTCATAAACTGTCCTAACAAATTACTTAATGAACTGTAGTTGGTATAATATTGATGTTCTTTGATAAACAAAAAATGATGACGAGAGCAAGAGAAATACCAGGAAGCACACAAGACTGCACATGAAATACTTACCTGCTTTACATACATAGTTATTCTATTAGGCTCTCTGGGTCCAAAACCTAATGCAAACATCCGCATAGCAAATAACATTCACACAAGAACAGTCAAAACATGTGGAGGGAACAGCAGACATTCTATTCTCTGTTCAGCTGAAAGTTGGCCCAAATAAACTGACCAATCATACTTTAGAGGCTCAAAGGCATTGTGCAAGGGACAATCCAGTGTGCAAAGGTTTCAATCTGCACACATGATCTTTGTTTTGCACCAGCATCAAGACCTTTCATCCAGCTTTTAAACAGGTATACTTTGATCAGACACCCATGGACACAATGTATGCATACTTTCACTCAAGAATGATGGACATTTTCAAAGTCACACATGATATAAGTTCAAGCATAAAGGTTTCAATCTTCTGAAACGCATTTTTTGCAGTGCATACAGTGCAGCTAAAACTGTTTCTGTCTAAACGTGGCTACGTGAAGAAAAGGAAAAAAAAAAAAAAGGCCATTCAATAACTACTAACAGTGTGGTTACAATTCCAGAAAAGGGGTAAAAAGAGGTCTCGTTACACACCATACCAGAGGAAAACATGCGTGTATGAAGCCTTTTATTTTCAACACAGCAAAGCTCACACACCCTCAACCAGTCAGCACACAGTTACACTGTCCATCTCAGCTCTGCTTCATTTTTCATGTCAGCAGAAAAATGAGTGTTGAGTACAAATTCACATGCATACCACCCTGTGAACAAAATGCATACAAATGTCTCCAGGGTTGCCTGCCAGAACCAGCATCTCCCTTTTTACTTCAGTTGGAGACCCACAAGACAGATGAAATGCTGACAAAACCATCTTGATCTGGCAGTAAATAAGGAGTGGCCTTGTACTAGCTGTAGATCAGAATCCAACTGTTGGGACCTCACGACACCTTCAAAAAGGCCAACTGCTACCATCCACCCACCTTGCCATCCACTGTAAGTCTCATCATCTGCTGACATTCCCACAGCCTTCAAAGCTGTTGTGGAAGGCTGGATGAGGCCCATCCAGAAGCCCCCATCCACCTGGTGTCTTTAGCAGCATCTGATTTCCTTGATTTCTGCCTGGCCTATGCATACGTTACACAACTGCTCATTTGGTATATTTCTCTGCGAAACACAGAAGCGAAGAAAAAGAACAAGGAGATATGGGAGATCCTGCAGGCAACCCTCAATTATGACTATAAATTAAAAGAAAAGAAAAAAAGAAGATATTTTTAAAGAGTATTCATATGGTATGCTTTAACTTTTATGCAGACCACTGCTTCAAACCATTTTTTTCTCTTCTTTTGGTAAGCACACAAACATTTTCTTCCAGTGTATTAAAATTGCAATGTACACATTTGTGCTGTTTCAACTATAATTACCTCTATATCATTATAATAAAAATTTCCAAATTTTAAAGAGAGTAAACCAATCATAATCAAGGGGGAAAATAGAGCATTTACCTCCCCACTTTTTCTCTGTCACAGACGCAAAAATACATCCTCAAGTTCACTATGAAAATGTGAATAGCACTCGCTGAACCAAATGTCGCAAGGGAAACTACTCTCTTTCACTTCTTGTGATCACTTGTCTTCCAAACTCTACTACCAATGTGATATCAGAAGTGGGAATTCCAAAGCACAATGACATTTTCATAAAAAATGCCCATCCATTACTTACAAAAGATCCCCCACCCCCACACTTCTAAACAGCTTAGAACAATCCCTCTTGAAAATTGGGAGAGGGCATGCTGACACACATTTGCAACAAAAAGAAAAATGCTGCGTATTTATCACCTTTAAATTGAGAAAGAAAAAAAGCATGAGAAAGCACCTTGTCAACTTTTAACTGCAACATCGAAAGAACATGGAGACCATACAATGGTTAGACCATAATATAATGGCATTTAAACTGAAAACAAATGTATACAAAACGCATTCAGCCAAACAGAAAAAAATAATGAAAAGAAAGAAAATACCCTTTCTACCACAACCCAAATTACTTTCACCCAATGAAAAAGATAAAAGATTTAAGAAATAAACACCCAACTATACATGCACAAACCATGCAGAACCATATGACCATGGACAATGACGACAGGTGATGAGAACCAGATGCACACACTTTAATAATACGTCTGCACACAACACATCCTTAATGAGATATCGGGAGCAGTTTAGACCCACTCCAACAAACATACCAAGACATGAACAGTTTTGATGTCTGTACAAGTTGTTGCACTAGGTTAACAGTAGAACAACCACAGTGGGGGCCTGAACATGAAATGAAATAATGAAGATAAACACAAATCTGTAAAAAAAAAAAAACATACAAAAAACAACAACAGTTTTTACACAGAACAATACACGTGTCACCAGAAACATAACTTGCTAATATCTGTCTAATCTATGTACGGCATGCAATGACTGGGCGTTGACATGAAAAAAGCAACTAAACAAGTCTGAGCAGAAGAAAAAAAAACCCATTAAAAAGGGCAGAGTTTAGTAGGAGAGACGAGCAGAGGGTTGTGAAGCAGGTCCAAAGAACACAGTAAAAGATAGTTCTTGAAAAACGGGTCAAGACAATAATACAATGATGTGATGACACACTGGCATTGATGACTGAGACTAAATAAATAAAAACCAAAAACACCACTTCTGCAACAATGAGCATAGCCATAAGAGAGCACGAAAACCCTATGATCTCTCCCCATCAAAGCTTCACGTACATCTTGCTCCAGTTTGGGCTCTTTCGTTGCGGGGAAAGCCTGAACCTACTATGCTCTAACCTGTTTCCACATACCCTAAGCTGATGACCAGACTTGATCCTCCACCAAAGTTCAGAACGTCTTGTAGCATGCCAAGGCAGCAGTCTGTGATGATGATGAGCAGCTGGACTTGTGGCCAGGGAAACCCCTTTCCGCTCTGTATTTTCACTGATGTTTGCTGCTGCATTCACTGGCATTAGGCTGGTAAGCTCAGTTTCTTCCCTTTCAAAACTGAAACACAGTTGAAACAGACATTATTACTGGACAACAAGACATATGATGGACCACTGTATTATGCATTCCTCTAGACCGAGAAGATCTATATTAATTTTTAAACACATCATTAAATATACTACTACTCATCCTACTTAATAACTATGTACATTTCCCTGACAACCCTAAAGCTGATACTTCATTATAATTACTATTACTATTCACACATTAAGCTAAGCCAATATTACAGTACATGGTCATGCTGTTCTGTCTGAAGAAGCTTAACCTTTGAGTGAAGACTGTGTTTTTGTGACTCTGTATGTATGTACCTGTCTTCCCCCAGGGTTGACCCCCCACCCCCCCTTTTGTGTGTGTGTGTGTGTGTGCGCGCACACGTGGGTGCATGAGTGAGAGACGCCTATACCTACAACAGAGATATTGGATTGTCTTGACCTTTACAAAGTTTCAGCAAGTAATCAATCAAACTACAAACCTTTGGTGATGTACAGATAGAAAAAGTCACAGTAGAGGATGGTTTGAACACATCCAGCCACAACGGCTATCAAGTCAAAGAAGCCTTCGAAGTAGTAGCGGTAGATCCAGTTGAAGATGTAAAGGCCACGGTAGGAGCCCAGAGCGAAGAGGTAGTGAGATGTGATGGTTTCTGCCTCACCAGTCTTGCTGACCATGAACAGCTGGGGCAGGATGGCCACTGACTCCAGGTAGATGGAGAAAGTCCACAGGATCTGTACACACACAGAGTGCAATCCACACTGCTAGAAACAGAATCTGTAACTAGCGTTTACAAGACTCCAAACTGAGCAGTCAACTCCAGCAAAGTGCTTTTTGCAGAAGTCTTTTACACCCTCAGACCTTGTACAAATGTGAGTTTCACACTAATCACTGATGACATCCAAGGAAATTATGCCTATTCAAGGTAGGAAACATAATTACTTCCCTTGGTAACTTAGTGACATTACATACTTTATAAACAAATGTAAGTTACAAGAAAATGTACACTGCTTGTACTCTGTTCATGATCACATCTCTAAGTCTGAAACAGTACAACTACAAGCCCGTTGGGCAAACACAACTTTTATTTTCAACTTTCTAAATGCCACTGTGCCCTTCAAATAACACCTCATTGAAACTGGTACGAAGTATAATAATTATTTTTTTAAAGCAACCCCCCCCCCCCCCCCCCCCCATGGATACACTCTTTGAATCTGTTAAAGCTAGAAATTGCAACAGTCTCATTTAAATAATCTCCAAGAAAATCTTCTTAATGCCCAGTCCCCAAACACACTGACCATGCTATTTCTCAAACCAGTGAAGTCGCCACTGAGTGATAGTACACACATGGACACACACTTCAGTCTAAAGCCCATTCTTAACTGGGCGAATGTTTGTTCGCCAAACATACTTTGGACAGTTTGACGAACTGATTTGTTTCTTAATTGAACTTTTAGTTCGCCGAACATGGTTTGGACAGTCCAAACTTTACTTCGTTCTCAACTGGCTTGTAATGAGACACAAGCTTTGGCCCGAACTTGCGGCAAATGCGCAACAGACAGCATGATCGAAAATGTAGGCTAAAGTCAAGTCAAATCAAGTCAATATACTTTCATCATCCCTCACAGGGTAATTCAACTAACTACTGTCTCATTCTGGGTCTCTGAGACAAGGCTGCGCCTCCCACAAGTCAACAAATAAACAGATTCCCTCCCAAGCGAGTGAAGAACCTAGCGACACCATTATCCATTTTTATTTTTTCTTCATCCACAGGAGAGCTCTGCTCTCAGCCAATCAGAGGCAATGATCGTCGAATAGGGTGAATGTTCCCAGAACATGGTGAGCGAAGCTTTTTGGACCCCGAATATAGTTTCGACGAATACTTCCAACTAGGTTCACAAAGAAAAGTTTGCCCAATTAAGAACCAACTAGGTTCACCGATACTTCCAACTAGGTTCGCGAAGAAACATTCGCCCAATTAAGAACGGGCTTAAAGCAGCTGGTCTACCTAAGCCATTTGGATTGGACATTCTTCATCACAATTAAGCATCTTCTGTGAACGTAGCAGGGTTTTGTGCCCTATTATTTTGTAGTTTACGAATCAACATTACATAATTAAATACTCCCTGTAATGTAATACATTACACTGTGCTCTACAGCTACACTGCTAGGGCAGTGCTCAACAAGCAAAGGATTATCATCATTATGCTCAGTGCTCAAAGCAAACTGATGAAAGTACTCTATCAGTCTATGTAACAACATGCTCAGTGTTCAAAATGAACTGATGAAAGTACTCTATCACTGGATCACTATCTGTAACAATAATCAATTTCTGTATTTACAACAAAACAATTCACATTTATTAGGCTTTGTCCTGAGAGACAAAAATCAAGTTTTCATGCAAGTACTGCTTTGATTTTTGTTGTTGCAATTAAAACCAAATAAACAAAAATATCCATTAAACTTAGGGACCAAATGTAAAACGAAGGGTTACCTCCATGGGAGAAAATTCATGGTTGACCAAGAAAGCCAGTCCACCCACAGGAACAACCAAGAACTCCATGCGGAAAGTGTCATGATTGGAGTCATAGGTGGCCTTGAACTTGAAGTACATGAGGTAGACCGTGAAGAGGGAGGAGCCAATGAAGAAAACTTTCATGATGGTGTTGTAAGGCGAGATGAACGTGGTGAATAAATCAAGGTAACGGGTCAGGAAGACCATTGCAAACAGGATCTGTGACTTGCCAGAGATGCCTGCACACATGTAGCCATTTCAGAAATAAGTTATTTTATATGTCTAGTTAAGCCTGGCATGGGAAAACGTTTCGCCCCAAACTGTGAAGCTAAACCTAAAGTAAAGCTCCATTACTGAAGGTGTGTGGTCATGCACCTTGTTCCCCAATACTGGTTAGCTTCAGTACAAATCATTACTAATAATATATATATATATGATACTAAAGTATAGACTTCTAACTGAAAGCAGATCCTAGAGACATAGTACTACTGCACGAGTGTTAGTGGCAGTGCTAGACTTACTAATACTTTTTGACAGCACTAGACACAAAGCACAGTGCTATAGATCTATAGGACAGAAATTATAAATCATAAGCAATAAAAAGCAACAACAGTGCATTCAGAGAATGCAAGAAAACATACAATAGTATTAACAGTCTGATACATGTGTAAACATAAAAACTAAATTTGAGGGTATCAGTACTATCACTCATGGCTTGGTAATTTAGTGGTTGATAAAATCACCATGGGTACAAGGAATGTCAGTATACCATGTATTTTTAAAAGCTATCAATATTCGCATGAAGAACAATTCATTAAGAAATGAACAATGTTTCGTTTCTCCAAACTCTGTCATAACTAGTTACACATTGAAGTGAAGGAGCACTACTTGTGAGTACATGTATGCATTTGTCTACCAAAATTGCCCATTACATCTCATTTTTTGCAAACTGTATGGAGGGTGCTGACAGTGGCACAGTAAAATTTGCAAAAGGTTTGGGTACTTAGACTTTGGAAGAAACATGCACTTAAACACTGGTCTCCTCTACCCCAGGTTAAAAAAGAAAGAGAAAGTTTCACCTTGTTCTTGATTTTAATGATTTTAGTTTTAGCTCAAAAAAGCATTGTTACATTTTACAATGTTAGTGGCTATGTACAGATACATTTATTTTATTTTAAGAATATATAATTTGAGTTGCCTGTCACAAACTTACTACCATTTCAGCATAAAATGAAACACTGTCAATGTCAGTTAGGTGACAGTTTTTGAATCAAAGACCTATGGCATAACCAGTTAATGAGTTATGGCAGGGTTGGAGGAAGGATGTCATATTAGTTATTACTTGTAAACTGCTGCTAGAGTTTAAAAAGAAACTGATGCTTGAGAATTATATTATTATTAATACTCTAAGTCTAACAGTAATGCAAATTTTACAACAGTATCCTTTACCTTTGATTGCTAGCAAAAAAGCAGCATGCTGCATGTATTGTTATTGCAATGGGTGAGTGTGTGTGCGTGGTTTTAACTTTAATGTAGTATTCTAACTTTGTAACATAAACACACTGAGCCCAAATAACTCACCATCTCAGGTCAAGTATTAACAATAAAGCATTAAAGGTGACAGCAACCAAGCAATAGAAACTTTATAACAGGCACTGGACACACTGCCCACTGATCATGTTCACATATTCTGGGACAGATGCCCTTTACAATTACAAGTACTGAACAACTGAGAGAGTGAGACTGAGGCACCAGCAATCAGGAAGACAACCCCCAATGTAGACAGGCAGGCTGCATGGTAGTGCATCCTGGTAACTGGAGCAGTATGATCAACAGTGCATTTAAAGTTGGTCAGATACTCTGACTCAAGTCTTTACGGTCAGGAATAGTTCATCATTCATGTATACAACTCTTCAATTTCAAACACAAACTGTTTTGTTTGCTTCATGTTTGGTTGTGTATTGTTGATTTGTTCACCCTTCAAATTACACATATGCATGCACACACATACACACAGAGTAGAGCAGATATTGATCTTGTTAATTAATGTATTTCTGTAAGACATTTCGCTGATTTGCACAAGTGCCATGCTTAAAAAAATAAAAATAAATGAAAAATAAAGTTGAACTCTGAAGCAATCTCTGAATTATTTCTTTTAATTAAACATTTCATCTGAGAAAAAATGAAACAAAAAACAAACTAGGTAATGCACAAGAAGAGAATTCCCAAGCAACATTTAACTGATCAGTGAAAATAAAACAACTTTAAAGTTTAAACTGTACTTATCACAAGAGTTCAGTTTGCTTTCTTAGTGTTGCCCTGACATGACCTATACACTTAACTGGGCATTAAAAACCACTAACTAGTTTAGTCTTAGTGTCTCAATGAATTTCTTATAAATGTAAAACAATAACTTGAACAAGAGCTCTGTTGTTTTTTCATTTTAACAACCTGCAACCACATGTGAATCTATAAGTATAATTACCAGAGTTCATGAATTGAATTTCTGGCTAAACATCTTCAGAAGATAATGCACAGTACCAATGACAGTAGTGTTAATGCTTCTGATAACTGCTACAGTAACTGAGTGAGTTCAGTAACTGTTTCCCAAAGTGTTACTGGGGTCAATAAAAGTCACATAACAACAACACTGGCATAAGACAATACTGTCAGATTGACTTATGCTTCATGCTCTTTTCTCTTTAGCCGTGTTGGAACATGAACAAAATAGGTGGGCAAAAACTGCCGGCATGTGCAGCTTGCAAGCCACACGTGTCCTTCTTCATGCGTGCAATCTGCAGGATCCAGCTCTTCCTGGCTATGCCTAGCTTGTCAATTATCAATTAGCGAACTACTGACCATCGGCACCGCATATTCTGATTGTATCTATATGTCTTAATCATTCTCAAAAAATCAACTGATAGCATCTCGGATGGGACGCTGTGGTGTGTGAATATGCATGCATACGTGTCAGGTGCAGAAACCGCCTCGGGGGTGCGGGAGCAAAATTGAAACGTCCAACTTCACTTAGACTCCCGTCTGGGCAACCACAAGTTCATTCACTCTGGAGATTTTACTAGAATGCCCTATCCGATGACCTTACACGAACAGCACTAAAATGTATGAAAACAATAAGATCAACTACTTTCCATTAAAAATTCGTGAGGTCAGACTTGATATTCCTGTTACAGTGTTAGCACTTCCAGTCGCAGAAATCGGTTGAACAAGTGTCAACAATCCAACCGGCATAGCGGTTACTGTGGAGAACAAACTAATGTTTGCAAGCAATATCTTATTACTTGAGCATCCATACCTGCGCAAGATCTAGTTTTCCACATCTTCAACAAAAGCAAAATAATTGCCAAAAGATGGGACATATCCCCGACGAGCCTGAAGATATTCATCTTGGTTGTTTAGTGCGTCTGCTACACTTCCACGTTCAGGTCTAATGGCGGCTGCGGACGTGGCGCGCACGGCATTGTGGTAACGAGGGGAGACGATCCTCAAAAAGTTTTCCCTTGGAAACCCCACATTTTTTACTTGTCTGGATCCTTGCATCCAAACTCCCCCCTTCGCCTTCCCCGTTTCTACCACAAACTATTTTTTTACCAGTAATTACTTTCTTAAAACCACACAGAATTGATAGTAATGGAATGCAGCACCCGTGTGCAAGCGTATGATTCTGCATCGTGTCTGTGTGCATGATCGATCCCAAACACTGGCAGTCATACTATTCTTTGGACACACGAAAATAGCGTACACATCAAGTAGCGCTGCTCCATATTTCTCGTAGGTACAATGAAGTATCCCCCGAAAAAACAACAAAAAACAACAACAACAACACAACAAACAAAACACTTGTCATCATTATGCAGTAAATGTGAACTAAAAAGTAAATAAAATAAATATAAATAAAATAAAATAGAAAATGCCACAAAATTTTCAAATAGAAGTACAAACTGAAAGAACTATTCAAATATGTTGGAATAATGTGCTCGAGTGGGAACGCAGTTGAGATTATGCTACCAATCACATGTGAAATAATTATATAATTATATGAAAATAATGGGGGGGGGGGGGGGGGGGGGGGACCCAAAACCCCATATGTACTCCTTGTGAAGAGTTTGTACGGCCTTATAGATCGTGCTTTTTATTCATCGAATTTTAGTCACCTTGTCTTGAATCGTGTGAACTGCCACGATGTTTTTACCCACGTTCAGTTGGAAGAAACTACACCCCGCGGAAGGCAGTCGCCGAAAATTTCGGAATATTAAGCCAGCTTCTTCTTTTTTGATTTTGTCAGTTTTATACATATAATAAAAGCAATATTATGAATAAGATGAACAAAAAAAATTGAAGTACACGAACTCACAGACATTGAATCAAAGTTGTTGCACGAACTAGCCTGACCTGGTAAAGGGACACAACTCGTACCCGACTAGTCGACCTGTCCACGTTTATGAGTATTTTCCCCTCAGGAATCTGGCCTGATGCCGGCGTGCCTTGGGGAAAGAGAGTGAGAGATCTGAGTAAAAGAATAATCATAGAAATAATAATGATGCATGAATTATAACAAGTCACATATCATTATCCTTCTCTTTCCCTTTTCGTCCTCCTTGAAACCTTCTACCATTCCCCCTCCCTGAATCGATTACTCTTGGCTCTCACAACATCCCCTTCTCTGATTCTGCCAGGAACCTTGGATTCATTGACTCAAAACTGTCCATGAAGAAGCACGTCATAAAAATCTGCCAAACTGCTTATTTCGAGCTTAGACGCATTAGTTCAATCCGCAGGTTTCTCACTGAAGACGCAACCAAGACTCTTGTTACTTCCTATATCCTTTTGCTTGACTACTGCAACTGTCTCCTCTTGGGTACAGCTAATTCTGTCACTATCTAACCTCTCCAGAAAATTCAGAACTTTGCTGAAAGTCTTGTTCTCTTGGCACCCCGTCACCACCACTCAACACCTCTCCTGGAAAAACTGCACTGGTTTCCCATTTCAGAACGTATTAAGTCTAAAGTCGCTTGTATGTGTTTCAGTGCTATGAATGGTTCTGGTCCTGCTTACCTCTCTGAACTGCTGCATGTCTACACTCCGTCTCGTACACTACGCTCTTCTTCTAACACCCGCATGCTGGAAATCCAACAATGCAAACGCAAAATTCATGGCTTTCACACCTTCTCTTGCTTTGGACCCGTCATTTGGAATTCACTCCCACAACTGAGACCTTAGACATTGCTCAACCCTGTCATCTTTTAAAGCCAAACTGAAAACCTTTCTCTTCTCACAGTATTTCCATCCTAACTTATATCAGTACCCAGTTTCTGGCTACAGTCAGTGTGTGTGTGCGTGCGTGCGTGCGTGAATGAATCTCCTCGTCGTGCAATATGTACCTCACTATAGTAGATGAGACCGGTAGCTGCCGTTTACTAATAATGCTCGGCGATGGACCGAGGTGCAAGGTGTTGGGTAATGAATTCTTCTCAGCGTATTGATCCGATGCTACTTCATGAAATATTTCAGACACCATTTCTCTAATAATAATATTTTAAAAACTAAAAACCTGCCCGCCGTTGGCACGCAAGTAACACACTTCACGCAAACAGGTACTTTTGTAGTAGTAGAATATTTAAAATTATGGTTCCCGTAGACTATCAACCGAAACAAGAAGTATCAGAAACTTTTCCTTTTACGTGTCCAGTAACAGTTTTGCCTGTTTCCTATCGCAGACGTCTGAATTTGTAATGCGGATCATGTTCGTTTAACCTTCTCTAAGCATACGAGAAGAGTTTAGCCTCCCGGCGAAGGAGAGTTCCTTTAATATGTGGCAAGATCGAGATGAGCGAGCACCACACCAAGAGCAATTTGTGTGAGTCAGCAAGAAGTCGAAATGGTTAGTTCATTGAAGTACCTTGGCGCAGTGATTGACCAGAAGCTGTCCTTCACTCAAAACTGACGTAGATTTTATATACAAAAAGCTCAGCAAAGACTATGTCTTCCGGAAACTTCAAACTCAAAGTTTTAACGTGTTGTTACTACTGAGTGTGGTACAGACTATATAGTTTTCATGGTACGTCTTGTTAGTATTGAGTACGGTTGTAGACAATATATTTTTTGATGGTAAACGTGTTGTTCATATTGAGTACGATTATAGACTGTCACTAGTTTTTATAGCAAACGTGTCAGTGTTGGATGCCGCGGCTGCATGAACTACTGTTCGGATAATACTTTGGGCATCAGCACGGCCGTGTAAGACTCTAGAGTATTTATAGGAAAAGTTGCCGCATGGAGCTGTCATAGTCCAGGAGCTGTGTGAGAGTCGAGGTGGCCGTCCTGGGCTGTCCGTCCTAACGAGCCTTCTGGTTTCTGTGGACGTAAAGCTATATTTAACCATGCTTCGGCATTGGTCTCAGCTTGTCCCTAATAATTATGTCAACTGACATCTGAGGACATTACTAAGCAGCACTACCTACCCATGGAGTTGTAGCACAGCTGTACTGAGTTTTCGTGGCAACGATAATATCGGTATTGTCTGGAGCTGTAGGTAATGTATGTTTGGTGGCAACGATGGTGATTATCAGCGTTGTCTGTAGCTGCAGGTGATGTACTTTTGGTGGCATACATTTTGTGGCGACTATGATAATTATCAGTATAGCCTGGAGCTGTGGGTGATGTACGTTTGGTGGCAACAGCGATAATTATCAGTGTGAGCAAGTGCTCTTTGTATACGTTTTTACAATAATCCCGCCCCGCTTAACGGATCAATGCAATTTCATTACTGTACTGATAGTAACCCGGGAACCGGAGCAGACCACACTTTTGTTTTGAAGCGCGGCGTGTGGCGTAACGCCACATGGCCTTCACACAGCCGACCGGCGATAGCCGCCGAAGTGCGCGCCATTTTCAAATCTGTTTTCTCCCTTAACATTTTGACCGCTTGTTTGTTTACCTACTCTTTATTTACCTCGTCCTTTTTATGCACTAAGCCATGAGTAATATATTTAGGCATCTTAGAATGTTTATTTAACGTTTATTTAGACACAGGATCGATCAGTAGCCGATGCCTTTCTAGGTCCATTCTTTTTATAGCCGTCGTCTGCATGGCGCGCTTTGTTTAGTATTAGTGAATAGTAGTGAAACGTTGTTTTGATTCGATTAAAGTAATTCTGTGTCGATCAATGCGTTGTCGTATAGTATTTTGCTTAGCTGACTTCATGTTTAGTGTTTATTTTGGGTTGAAATTAACTTGTTAGGTAGTGTACTGTAGAAGCTAAGCCTGTATTCATCGACTACTTAATATCACTATCAGCGCTGCTGCGACTAAGATTACGCGCCCCAGGCGAAAGTTCGCACCGATTGTGTTAGTACTAGTCTTTGAGTTTGTTTTGCTTCTCTTACAGAGCGTTGTATTGTAATTGTTATGTACCATTTTAACCGTGGGAGCGTGTTCTTTATTCTGATGTAAGTTTTAGTGACAGTTATATTTTGTACATTGTGTTAGTTGTGATTTAGTTGTACGAATCTGTTTATACTGAGACAGGCGCAAGCCACGCTTCCCACTCTTGTTGTAAATAAAATAAGTCATGTGTGTACATTTTGTTTATACAGTTTAAAATATTGTAACTGTAGCTTTTATTTGATGTTTTTCATGTTTTAATTGGTTTAGTTATTGTAGAGGAAACTGTATTTGTGCGGGCCAGGGAAACACAGTTGTCAGCCATTTTGTGGTCCAGAGGGGCGATTTTACTGTAGCGATAGCGTGTTTTCCCTGTGGCCCGCGCCGTTCTCTTATCTATGTGTGCGCGTGAGGATTTTGTGTTGTCCTGTATACGCCACGGTGTCAGAGGACTTAAAACACGAACAGTCAGATTTTGTGTGTGCTGAAAATTGTCTGCGGCTGAGAAAGTAAAACCTGATTGCTGCCGTACGCCTGCTGTGGTCTCCACTTTATTGACTCCGCTGCCTGTGTCCTGTCGGCTTTGACCACTCCATTACATCAGTATTGTCTGGCCGGAGCTGTAGCTGATGTACGATCGGTGGCAACGATGGTAACTGTAACCGGACCTGCGGCCCGTTCCTCATTTTAGGCCGTTCAGGGGGAGGCTGGAGATTGCCAAGGAGAGACACTCACAATGGAATACACAATTGTCTCTAGTCTTGTTCATGTAGCGTGCATTCAATGATCCTCGCGTTGCCGTGTTCAAAATCACCGCGACCGACCGGCTTGGTATCCAGAAAAAAAACCTGTCGTGTTAGTGTTTGGTCATTTTGCTTATCTGCTCCTCAGAGTTGGGTGTGCTGTCTCACTATGCACATATGCCACTAGACAAAAATAAATAAATAAGGGGAGACAGAAGTTGTACACATGTACCGACATGACGAAAACACTGAGGCACGCTTACAGAGACGCGCACACTGATCACACTCAGTATCTCACTCACATTATACTGACGAACCAAAGAAATGTATACAGCTTTATTTACACAACCGCATGCTACACACACAGCACTGAAACACAAGAACAAACCTGAATGAACACACTAAACCATAGCTAACTTAACTACCCGCATAGGCTCAGTAACACTAGTTACCTACAAAAGTAAGTTGCAGCCTTGCACTACTTAACTAATGCTTGCACTTTGCAGCACAAGTCTCTTAACTAATCGTGCATACCTGCACTTTGCAGCTCAGGAAGACAGACGTGACAAACATGGACGTAACTAATGCTTGCATTTTGCAGCACGGCAATTCTTCAGTAACTAAACATGCATGCTTGCACTTTGCAGCACAGGAAGACAGACACACATGAACTTAACTAATGCTTGCGCTTTGCAGCACAAGTCTTCTAACTAATCATGCATGCCTGCACTTTGCAGCACAGGTCTCTAATAACAAAAGGAAGAGCAACACATTTTTCAGCATGTAGTGGGGTTGACCAGCACTTTTCAGCACATGGTACAGGAACCATCCTTCAGGTGTTGCTTAATGTCTGGATGTCGGTTGACATATTAGGGCACAAGCTGAGACCAATGCGTGAGCATGGCTCAATATAGCTTTACGTCCACGGAAACCATAAAGTTCGTTAGGACGGACAGCCCAGGACGGCCACCTCGATTCTCACACTGATGATGATGATGATGAGTTGATGCTTAATGTCCTCAGATGTCAGTTGACATATTAGGGACAAGTTGTGAAAAATGCCGAAACACGGTTCAATAAATCTTTACGTCCATGGAAACCAGAAGGCTCGTTAGGACGGACAGCCCAGGACGTCCACCTCGACTCTCACACAGCTCCTGAACTATGAAACGACTCTCACACAGCTCCTGAACTATATATACAAAAACCGGGCAGGCACATTGTTTTACCACCGCCGCACACCGGCCGGTCGCTGGCAGGCAGCGTCCGACTGGAGAGAAGGGGTGGGGGAACTCAGGGCCCGTAACTCAAGCTAGCTTGCACAGCTCTCCAGCTACAGTAACTATCAGTATTGTTTGGAGCGGTAGGTGACGTACTTTTGGTGGCAACAATGACATCAGAATCACTTGGGGCTGTGGATAATGAAGCCTAATTTTGGTGGCAATGACGACACCAAAAATTTGTGGGACTGAATGTGTACTTTTGGTGGCAATGGTGACAAAATATCGGAAGGCGGCTGTAGCTGTCCGCCGTTTAGCGTGAATAATTCAAGTGTGAATAACTGACTTAGGAAGTTAGGCCACTGACTGTACGTCCAGCCACTGGAAAAGCACGTTAGCAGGTACATTCGTTGTCATTTGTACAATACAATACAATGCTTACAAACTTTACGGCCAAGTCAATACCGCATTGCGCAAAAATGTTTTGTGGTGCCAGGTACATTCATCACACATTTACACCAATCGCAAAACATGAAATGACAACAACAACAGCAAACGTCAGGGTAAAAAGTCATTGATAAATAAATACATCAGAAATCCAACCGACATCAAGCTGCCCATATCATCAAATTTAGCTCTTTGCGAAGCGGCCGGTCTACCTAATAAATATTCTGTCCTAATAAAAGTAATTATAAGAATTATCTACATCTTAATAAGCCCGACGAGCCTACTCTCATGACCCATTATCACCCCGTTTTGCCGGCTCCCACCATGACCCTAGCCCCCAACTCCAATGATCCTACACACTAGGACCAACCCCACCTGGACTCAGCTGACACAAGAATGGGCCTAGTGCAGCTCGCCGGACAAAAATAGCCTGTTACACACAGACCCCCTCACCCCCCCCCCCAACCCTCACCCCCCCTATCCCCGAGCAACAACACTCAACACGTTTTGTTCAGGGGAAGCAAATGTTCGTTTTGTTCAAATGCAGCCGATGGGAAAGCAGACTGCATTTGAAAAAGGAATGAAAAAGCTAGCAATGTCTGGATACCCCGAGTACCATGGAGATAGAGAGAGTAAGGATTATGAGCAAGTCATTGCGAAGGATGACTGTTTCACTGGAACCCAAACTTTAGGTAAAGTACGTACTACTGTAGTTGACCCTAAGGTCAGGCCAGAGACAGGGCCGAGAACAAACTCCAAGCACTGGTTTACGACATCCTTCCTTCAACCACTGCCGTATTTAGTTACGCCATAGGGTCCAGAAAACTGTCAGCTAACGAGCAGTTTTTGTTGGTGCTCAAACAGTAGTAAGTTTGTTACAAACAACTCAAATAAAACAAGGCGCGTCATTTATAGCCGCCAACAAAGTTTACGCCAGCACAAATAAAACCACAATGGTTTGAATCGAGACGGAACTCTTTTTTCCTTTTCTTTTTTTACCCGGGGTGGATGCGTCTCATGTTTACGTGCGTGCTTGGGCGCTAGGTTGCTTCTACAGTCATATTAGTACCCAAACTCCAAGCACTGGTTTACGACATCCTTCCTTCAAGTGCTCGGAGTGTGATTAGTACCTAAACCTTTCGGAGGGCGCTGACCGCGTCGCTGGACAGCTGCGCGGAGATAAAGAGTGCCCCTTCAGTGGCGTAACTAAATCTGGCAGAGTTTGGAGGAAGGTGCCGGAAAGCGGTGCTCGGAGTGTGGGCCGAGAACTATCACTGTATCGGGGTATCTGGGTTACTCGTCTTTGCGGCAAAGCAAAAGCTATCAACAGTCAAATAAATCCCTCACTTCCATGCATTATCGTAGGCATAATTATACTTAGTAACTTGATGTTCTAAGCCCAGTCAACCAGTGCAGTTATATCAGGGCGAAGCATAGTTATCCGCCCCCCCCCCCCCACTTCCGGCACCAGAACATAAGCGTATAATTGGCCGAACAATGAATATATCTAATACGTTTGTGTAAAATTAAGTACTCACAGGCAAGCATCAGAATGTAGCTTGTAAGCATTACAGTGTAAGAGTAATTTGATTAAAATTAGAAGCATAAATGATAGGGAACAAGATATGCCGGCAGATTTACATCTAGCAATCAAGCCACATCATAGCATTTTCATATGATAGAATTAAAAAGCATATTTTGCATTTATAAGAACTATACAGTACAAATACAGATAAAGAAGATATATGAAGTAAAACTTTGGTTACGGGGTGGGGGGTGGGGGGAATTTAACAATGTGTCACCGTTCTTGGCAGTGCACTCTCTGAGAGCCGCCGGTTTGGCCTGCTAGGCATTACGCCTGTAGTAGTTACCAAAGGGACTTCCATTTCACTACAGATTTCTTCTCTCTTCAAAAGTTGTGGTCTGTGGATACTGCCTTGTGAATTTGTCCCTCACAATTAATGAAACATTAAAGGGCCTAGAAAGGCAGTTTCAAGTTAGGGTACAAAATCGCCCCAAATCTTTTCAAAACATATAGATCCGTACTAACGTTCGAAGGGATAAAAGTCTATTACTCACTTATTTAAAAGGACTTAGGTTGTAATGCGTTTATTTTGGCAAAAAAGGTAGGAAAATACGGTCAACTGAACGTTTCAATGCAGTGCCATTTTGAATGCGAGATTCCGCTAGAGCTATTTTAAGCTAAAGGTCAACGGTCGGGCAGCAACCAAACGTGAAGTCGGGTCTGTGTGAGTGTCCAGAGAGCAACCGACTTGGAACAATTTCCAGTTCGAATCCCCGGGGATGAAGCTCCTTTTCAGTAGTTGGGCCTTTTTTTTTTTTTTATTTCCCCCTATTTCATCTTTCTCGAGGCTTAATATGATTGTTAGGTGCGTGGCGTTGCGGTCTTTTTCGTTGTGTTTAGCTTTCACAACAGACTAGACCTCATCAGAAAGCCTACCTTTTATTGGGCGTTTTATTTTCCCAATTTAACCTTGTTTGTTTCATCATAACGATGAAAAAGGTTTGTTCGTTCTAGTTCAATAGTCTAGCGATTTCGTGGCTCCCTGGGTTAGGGTTTGGGGTTGGGATAGTTACCGGTTCTTGCCATTCACTGTTTTTTTCTCTCTCTTGGCTTGCCCTTTTGTTTCTCGGGTTATAGCGTTCATTTACGATGCACGAGTGAGGGGGGTAGTCTCAATGTTTTTAACGAGCCCACTCATTCTTTGTGTGGGGTAGTTCGTGAGCGTCTGTTGCCCTGCCATGTTGTTGGCTGAATGGATTGTATCGTGTACACGGATTATGTGTATCCAGCCTTTGTCCCGTTGCTCGCTAATATTTCTTGCCTCTTTTTTTTCTCTTTTTTTTCTTTTTTTCTTTTCAGAAAGTGTTTTTGTTTTTCTCCTTTCCTCTTTTCCACCATGCGTTTTTTAAATATTTTTATATATTTTTTTTTAATCTCTGGCTTACTGGCCATTTCGTACCCGCTTGTTAGCTTGCCCGATTAGGGCAGCCATTTTGCATTTCTCTTTTCGTCTGCATTTGTTTACATCCCGATGCTTTGTCATCGGTAGTCCTGATTAGAGATTTGCTTTATCAGTCTGCAGCCTTTGTTTTTCTAGATGGAAGCCGGGTTAGTGAGGGGTTAGAGTTAGTTAAGGTTAATGTTAGTTATGGTTAGTTTGGCTTTCCATCTGTTTGTCGGTACAATTACTTTTGCTCTGTGCTCTTATGGCTTTGACTGTTGTCCACCCATTTGTTGCCGACAGTAGTCTATTAGATTGTTGTGATCTGGTGTTTTTCCCCCCTTTCTTTTCCACCTTATGTTTGCAAGTAGGCCACCGTTTGGGTTTTTGAGGTGGTGCCAGCTGTTTTCTTTCTTTCATTTGATGTCAACTGTTTGCTTGCCTGATCAGGGCAGCCCTTTTTCGTTTGCCATCAGCTTTTGTGGTTTGGTCTTTCTTTCATTTGGTATCAGCTGTTTGCTTGCCTGATTAGGGCATCCATTTTTCGTTTGCCACTAACATTTGTGATTTGGTCTTTCTTTGCCACAGGCATTTTTTTTATTTTTTTTTCTTTTCTTTTTTTCCTTTTCTTTTTTCTTTTCTTTTTGTCACATGCATTTGTGTACACGGCCTTTTCTTACACGGCCTTTTCTGCTGTAGGCATTCATGCTAGACCATCTTCTGTCTTTGCCTTCTTTCCTTTTTAATGTCCTCAGATGCTAAAGAGCATATTAGGGACAAACTGCAATGTCGACCGACTGGTGCCGTGGCTTCGGCGCGGCCCCGTGAGAGTGCCGCTATTTTTCCATAAACCGGGTTTTCGTTGGTCTAAAATGTGCACAGGCCAGCCGAGTTTCTGTTTACCTTTCGGATTTTGCTTTTCTCTCAGTGGTTTTCACAGATTTTTTGCCTCGCATTTGTTTTGTTTCTTAGACAATGCAGGGGTATTTGTTGGTAGTTAGATAATTGTACCTCCTGTTTTTCCTTTCTTTTCTCCGTGTTTACCATGTCCATTCGTTTTTCAGTTTTTTGTTTTTTCTCCCCTCTTCTCCCTTTTCTCCTTTTTCTTCTTCTGTATTTATTACGAGTTCATTCTTGCTGAGGATTTGTGTGTACATTTGCCTCTTTTGTTGATTTCCCTTTCTTTTTCTGGAGGGTTTCTTGTGAAGGTTTATCTCCTTTTTTAATTTTAATCTTTGCACTGGGTGCCAACGTGTCAAAATATATTTCTGAGTCCTTTGGTCGGTCTGGATATATTCCTTGTAGAATTGGCAAGGACGGAGGTTTCATTCGAAGAGACCGTTCCTTCCGTCTACCAAGGATCAACCTAGCGAGAGCCGGGCGTGATCATTCTTTTTTTTTTTTACCTTAGTAAAAAACACATCCGTTTTTTTGTGTTTTTTTTACCTTAGTAAAATTTTCATGTCTGTGTGGGTGCCCACAGGGTAACCGACTTGGAAAAAATTCCAGTTCGAATCTCCAAGGATGAAGGTTCCTTCAACTGCTGTCTTTCGGGAAGGTGTGAAAGGAAAACAACGACCCTTTGGTCTGCAGCTCTGCGCATCCCACGGCTGCACATTCGCGTGGTATTTTCATTGTGGACTGATTGATGGTGAAAACGCGCCTCATTCGCCATTCGCCTCAGCGCCTGTTAGTGACATCAGAGACCCACGTCACGGATCTCGCGCGTATCTCGAGATTAAAACAAGCAGACGAAATTCGGCCTGACCGGCATGCATTTCTTCCTTCGTAAACATATTTACTTTCATGGCAGTGACATTTTCTTAGGTTTAAAGGTCATGTTATGCACAAGAATTTCATAATTGGGTCGATTTTCAACGTTCCTTTGCACGCAAAAACTGCCTTTCTGGGACCTTTAAAGTGGCTCTCACCGCTGCCCATCTTAATGTTGGAGTAACCCTGGTGGGGATAGTGCAACGTTAGGTATAGTCTACCCATCTTCCCCCACCTTCTGGGATCCCAGTCCCCGACAGTACCTCTTTGGAGACAACTCTGACGTTAAACAAGAGAGTTAGAGGTGAAGAGTAAGAGAACTCGCTCTCGAAAAGAGTTAAGCACGATGGAGCAAGTTCAACAAATGGATGGGTGACCGTTACGTCAGTGCTAGGCTTTGCACCTGCCCTGGTGTTTCTCTGGAGTCAAATTTGGTGCAGGTTCTACAAACATCCTTCGAACGAAACTGTAATTATATAAACCGAGGTCCACTGTGTGTATACGCATGCATAAAGACATCAGATACACGCTAAAGGTCCTGTAGTCCATGTCAGAGTTCGGTGGATTATGGAAACACCAAAATAACCCGCATGCACTAAATATGTCAGGGTCTTCAGAATGTTCAAGTTGGACACTATGCTGCAGAAGAAGAAGCAGAAACCTTTGCACCCACCGGTCCTACTTATGAGTTACTTCCCTTGACTAGGAAGGCACGCTGGGTATTTTGGCACAGACAGAAAGAAGAAACGTTCATCAGTTTCACTGGTGTTCCGTCTCAGGGACATCCGTCTTGGCTTTATAGATCAGTATGCTCTGAACTAGGGTCTCTTTCAAGCACAGAGTTGTTACTCTTATTCACAAATACAAGAGTGCATCGCCTGTGGAGAAAGGATGTGAGGTTATTCGGAAGGAGCCACATTTCCTTATTCTATCTCTTGCCTGGACCCCTCAGTCACCGAACCACATGGCAGTTTACAGAAAATATGGCACATGACAGTTTATAGCAAATATACATCTATATACATCCTCCGTCTTGGACTTCCGTGTCGGAAATATCTGTCTCTTGCCATCTGATTTGGCCTTCCTTCTCTGGACATCCGTATATAACATCCGTTTTTGATTTCCGCCTAAGGGAAATCCGTCTCTGCCTTCAGTCTCAAGAAAATCCTCTCTGCCTTCGTCTCGAGGACATCCATCTGAGCTATCAATCGACATACGTCTTGATCTCAGGGTCATCTGCCTTGGTCTTCCATGCCGGGGACATCCGACTCAGGAGCATCCGACTTCCTCTTCCGTCTCTGGAACATCCTTCAAATCAAATCAAATGCATATACTTCATCATCCATCACAGGGCAGTTCAATTAACTACTAAGAAATCGTTTATTTAAAAATAAAATAAAATAACGACAAAAGTATTATAAATCAAAATGACTTCAGAAACAGATTCCATACAATTCAATCATGAAACTATACAAAAGAAAAAACATTCTTCCTGCCCTCCCCTCTTCCACAGACACACACACAGACACACACACACACACACACACACACACACACACACACACACACACACACACACACACGCACGCACGCACGCACGCACGCACGCACGCACGCACGCAGGCAGGCAGGCAGGCAGGCAGGCAGGCAGGCAGGCAGGCAGGCAGGCAGGCAGGCAGGCAGGCAGGCACGCACGCAGGCACGCACGCACGCACGCACGCACGCACGCACGCACGCACGCACATTACCATCCCTCACAGGGCCTTTCACCAAAACACCAACCACGCATTAATTAAAAAACATGTAACAACAACGACAGAAACATTATAATTCATAATAACTTCATAAACAGACTGGATACAATTCCATCATCAAAATCAAGAAAACTTGCTCTTCCTGGCATCCATGAAAACACATACGAACACAAACATTACCACACTCTCACACACACACATGCATACACACACGGCAACACAGACACACACTCACACACACCACTGCTGTCATCAACCAGACTCACACAGCGCTGGACCCATACACATCACTCAAAGTTAATCAGACAGTAACACCCACTCAATCCTTCCACAATGTTTAAAACCACACACCTTCCGTCTCGGGGACATTGTCTCGGTCTTCCTCCGTCTAGGGAACATCCGTCTCAGGGGCCTCCGTCTCGGGAACATCCGTCTCAGGGGCCTCCGCCTCGGACTTCCTCCGTCTCGGGGACATCCGCCTCGATGCCACTGTCACGGGGACATCTGTCTCGGGCCCATCCGTCTCAGCTTCCAGGTCTCAGAGACATCCGCCTCAGCCTTCCGTCTCTGCCATCCGACTCGGGGACATCCCGCTCGGTCTTCCGTCTCGGGGACATCCTTCAATTCAGGGCAAGTAAATGCACTTCAGCATCCCTCTCAGGGCAGTACTAACGAACTACTAAAGATTCGTTACTGAAAAAAGCACCGAAAAAACCATTACGATTCTTAATAACTTCTTAAACACAATGGATACAGGGATACAGTCATAAAAAATATATCCCACAACAAAATATGCTCTTTATGCCATCCCGTCCTCCACCACACACACCCATGCATACCCAACCAACCACCCACACGCGCACACACCAATGCTGTCATCAACACATGTCATCACACGTGGCTCGACCCATACACACCATTAAATCTAAATCAGTCAGTAACATGCATTCAAGCCTTCCATGTTTAAAAACACCTGCCGTCTCGGGGACATCCGTCTCGGTCTTCCTCCGTCTCGGCCTTCCTCCGTCTCGGGGACATCCGTCTCAGGGGCATCCGTCTCGGCGACATCCGAGGCTGCTAAGTCCAAGACGAATGGCACAGAGGGATATCCCCGAGATGGAAAGACATGAAGACGGAGGGTCCATCCGTCTCAGCTTTCCGAATCAGGGACATCCGCCTGTGCCTTCCGTCTCTGCCATCCGTCTCGGGGACATCCCTCTAGGTCGTCCGTCTCGGGGACATCCTTCAATTCAAGTCAAGTAAATGCACTTTAGCATCCCTCACAGGGCAGTACTAACTAACTACTAAAGACTCGTTATTGGAAAAAGCAGCGACAAGGTCATTATCATTCGTAATGACTTCTTAAACACACTGAATATAGGGATACGATCATCAAAAGTCTATACTACGACAAAACGTGCTGTTTCTGCCATCCCCTCCTCCACCACACGCCCCCATGCACACCCACCAAACACCCACCCACATCCACACACACCACCACTGTCATCAACCAGACTCACACATCGTTCGACCCATACACAGCGGACCAAGCTAATCAGCCAGTAACACCCACTCAAGCCTTCCACAATCTTTAGAAACACACCTTCGGTCTCGGGGACATCTGTCTCGGTCTTCCTCCTTCAAGGCCTTCCTCCGTCTCGATGACATCCATGTCAGGGGCCTCCGTCTCGGCGCCATCCGTCTCGGGGACATCCGTCTCAGGGGCATCCGTCTCGGGGACATCCGTCTTAGGGGCATCCGTCTCGGGGACATCCGTCTTAGGGGCATCCGTCTCGGCGCCATCCGTCTCGGGGACTCGTCTTCGAGACTGCGAAGGCCAAGACGAATGGCGCAGTCGGATATCCCCAAGATGGAAAGACATGAAGTCGGAGGGCCCATCCGTCTCAGCTTTCCGTCTCAGGGACATCCGCCTGTGCCTTCCGTCTCTGTCATCCGTCTCGGGGACATCCCTCTCGGTCGTCCGTCTCGGGGACATCCTTCAATTCAAGTCAAGTAAATGCACTTTAGCATCCCTCACAGGGCAGTACTAACTACTAAAGACTCGTTATTGGAAAAAGCAGCGACAAGGTCATTATCATTCGTAATGACTTCTTAAACACACTGAATATAGGGATACGATCATCAAAAGTCTATACTACGACAAAACGTGCTGTTTCTGCCATCCCCTCCTCCACCACACGCCCCCATGCACACCCACCAAACACCCACCCACATCCACACACACCACCACTGTCATCAACCAGACTCACACATCGTTCGACCCATACACAGCGGACCAAGCTAATCAAGGGCCCATCCGTCTCAGCTTTCCGTCTCAGGGACATCCGCCTGTGCCTTCCGTCTCTGTCATCCGTCTCGGGGACATCCCTCTCGGTCGTCCGTCTCGGGGACATCCTTCAATTCAAGTCAAGTAAATGCACTTTAGCATCCCTCACAGGGCAGTACTAACTACTAAAGACTCGTTATTGGAAAAAGGAGCGACAGTCATTATCATTCGTAATGACTTTTTTAAACACACTGAATATAGGGATCTATACTACGACAAAACGTGCTGTTTCTGCCATCCCCTCCTCCACCACACGCACCCATACAGAACCACCAACCACCCACCCACATCCACACACACCACCGCTGTCATCAACCAGACTCACACATCGTTCGACCCATACACAGCGGACAAAGCTAATCAGACAGTAACACCCACTCAAGCCTTCCACAATCTTTAGAAACACACCTTCGGTCTCGGGGACATCCGTCTCTGTCTTCCTCCTTCAAGGCCTTCCTCCGTCTCGGGGACATTCGTCTCAGGGGCCTCCGTCTCGGTGCCATCCGTCTCGGGGACATCCGTCTAAGGGGCATCCGTCTCAGGGGCATCCGTCTCAGGGGCATCCGTCTCGCCGCCATCCGTCTCGGGGACTCGTCTTCGAGACTGCGAAGGCCGAGACGAATGGCGCAGTCGGATATCCCCAAGATGGAAAGACATGAAGACGGAGGGTCCGTCCGTCTCAGCTTTCCGTCTCAGGGACATCCGCCTGTGCCTTCCGTCTCTGCCATCCGTCTTGGGGACATCCCTGTCGGTCGTCTGTCTCGGGGACATCCTTCAAGTCAAGTCAAGGAAATACACTTTAGCATCTCTCACAGGGCAGTACTAACTAACTACTAAAGAGAGTTGTTGCTGAAAAAAGCAGCCACAAAATCATTATAATTCATAATGACTTCTTAAACACACTGGATACAGGGATCCGATCATCAAAACTCCGTGCCACGACAAAACGTGCTCTTTCTGCCATCCCCTCCTCCACCACACGCACCCATGCACACCCATCCACATCTACACGCAGCATCGCTGTCAGCAACCGGACTCAAACATCGCTGGACCCATGCACACAACTCAAAGCTAATGAGATAGTAACACCCACTTAAGCCTTCCACAATCTTTAAAATCACGCACCTTCCGTTTCGGGGACATCCGTCTCGGTTTTCCTCCGTCTCGGCCTTCCTCCCTATGTCGTCCGTCTCGGGGACATCCTTCAGTTCAAGTAAATGCACTTTAGCATCCCTCACAGGGCAGTATTAACTAACTACTAAAGATTCGTTATGGAAAAAAGCAGCGACAAAATCATTACAATTCCTAGTATCTTCTTAAATACACTGGATACATGCACCGAATCATACATGCACCCAATCGTCAAAACTATCTCACGACAAAACATGCTCTTTCTGCCATCCCGTCCTCCACCACACGCACCCATGTAGACCTGCCCAACTACGCACCCACATCCACACACACCACCGCTGTCATCAACCAGACTCATACATCGCTGGACCCATACATACCATTAAAGCTAATCAGAGAGTAATACCCACTCAAGCCTTCTACAATGTTTAAAAACACACACCTTCCGTCTCGATGACATCCGTCTCGGTTTTCCTCCGTCTTGGCCTTCCTCCGTCTCGGGGGCATCCGTCTCAGGGGCCACAGTCTCGGTCTTCATCCGTCTCGGGGACATCCGTCTCAGGGGCATCCGTCTCGGTGCCATCCGTCTCGCAGCCATCCGTCTCGGGGATGTCTGTCTTCGAGATTGCGAAGGCCAAGACGAATGGCGCAGATGGATATTCCCAAGATGGAAAGACATGAAGACGGAGGGTCCATCCGTCTCCGCTTCCCGTCTCAGTAACATCCGCCTGTGCCTTCCGTCTCTGCCATCCGTCTCGGGGACATCCCTCTCGGTCGTCCGTCTCGGGGACATCCTTCAATTCAAATAAAGTAAATGCACTTCAGCATCCCTCACAGGGCAGTACTATCTAACTACTAAAGACTCCGTATTGAAAAAAAGCAGCGACAAAATCATTACAATTCATAATGACTTCTTAAGCACACTGGATACAGGGATCCGATCACCAAAACTATGACACGAAAAACGTGCTCTTTCTGCCATCCCCTCCTCCACCATACGCCGCCATGCACACCCAAACCACCACCCACCCACATCCACACACACCACCGCTGTCATCAACCAGACTCACACATCGCTGGACAAATACACACCACTCAAAACTAATCAGACAGTAACACACACTTAAGCCTTTCACAATCTTTAAAAACACGCACCTTCCATTTGGGGACATCCGTCTCGGTCTTCCTCCGTCTCGGCCTTCCTCCCTCTCCGTCGTCCGTCTCGGGGACAGCCTTCAATTCGAGTAAATGCACTTTAGCATCAGTCACAGGGCAGTACTAACGACTTCTTAAACACACTGGATAGAGGGATCCGATCATCAAAACTATCCCACGACAGAACGTGCTTTTTCTGCGATCCCATCCTCCACCACACGCCCCCATGGACACTCACCCAACCTTCCACCGACATTCAAACACACCACCGCTGCCATCAACCAGACTCGCACATCACTAGACCCATATACACCACTCAAAGCTAATCAGACAGTAACACCCACTTAAGCCGTTCACAGTCTTTAAAAATACACACCTTCCGTCTCGGGGACATCCGTCTGGGTCTTCCTCCGTCTCCGCCTTCCTCCGTCTCGGGACATCCGTCTCAGGGGCCTCCGTCTCTGCCTTCCTCCGTGTCGTTGCCATCCGTCTCGGGGACATCCGTCTCGGGGACATCCGTCTCAGGGGCATCCGTCTCAGGGACGTCCGTCTTCGAGACTGCGAAGGCCGAAACGAATGGCGCCGACGGATATCCCCAAGATGGAGAGACATGAAGGACGGAGGGCCCATCCGTTTCAGCTTCATGTCTCAGGGACATCCGCCTGTGCCTTCCGTCTCTGGCATCCGTCTCGGGGACGTCCCTGTCGGTCGTCCGTCTCGGGGACATCCTTGAATTCAAGTATATGCAGTTTAGCATCCCTCACGGGGCAGTACAAACTAACTACTACAGACTCGTTAATGAAAACAAGCAGCGACAAAACCATTATAATTCCTAACTTCTTAAACACACTGGATACATGGATCCAATCATCAAGACTATCTCACAACAAAACATGCACTTTCTGCCAAACCGTCCTCCACCACATGCACACATGTACACCCACCCAACTACGCACCCACACCCACACACAGCACCGCTGTCATGAACCAGACTCACACATCCCTCGACCCATACACACCACTCAAAGATAATCACAGTAACACCCATTCAAACCTTCCACAATGTTTAAAAACACAAACCTTCCGTCTCGGGGACATCCGTCTCGGTCTTCCTCGGTATCGGTCATCCTCCGTCTCGGAGACATCCGTCTCAGGGGCTCCGTGTCGGTGCAATCCGTCTCGGGGACATCCCTCTCGGTCGTCGGTGTCGTGGACATCCTTCAATTCAAGACAAGTAAATGCACTTCAGCATTCCTCACAGGGCAGTACTAACTAACTACTAAAGACTCGGTATTGAAGAAAGCAGCGACAAAATAATTATACTTCATAATGACTTCTTAAACACAGTGGATACATGTATCCGATCATCAAAACTATCAGGCAACAAAACATGCTCTTTCTGCCATCCCCTCCTCCACCACACACACCCATGCACACCCACACAACCACCCACCCACCCACATCCACACACACTACCGCTGTCATCAATCAGAATCATACATCGCTGGACCCATACACACCACTCAAAACTAATCAGACAATGACAACCACTCAAGCCTTCCACAATCTTTAGAAAACACACATCTTCCGTTTCAGTAAATGCACTTTAGCATCCCTCACAGGGCAGTACCAACTAATTACTAAGACTCGTTACTGAAAAAAGCAGCGGCAAAATCATAATTCATAACGACTTCTTAAACACACTGGATACAGGGATCCGATCATCAAAACTCTACTCCACGATAAAACGTGCTCTTTCTGCCATCCCCTCCTCCACCACACGCCCCCATGCACACCCACCCAACCACCCACCCACATCCACACACCCCACCGCTGTCATCAACCAGACTCACACATCACTCGATCCATACACAGTACTCAAAGGTAATCAGACAGTAACAACCACTCAGGCCTTCCCCAGTCTTTTAAATCACACACCTTCCGTCTCGGCGACATCCGTCTCGGTTGACCTCCGTCTCGGCGACATCCGTCTCAGGGGCCTCCGTCTCGGTGCCATCCGTCTCGGGGGCCTCCGTCTCGGTGCCATCCGTCTAAGGGCCATCCGTCTCAGGGGCATTCGTCTGGCCGCCATCCGTCTCGGGGATGTCTGTCTTCGAGACTGAATGACAAGACGAATGGCGCAGACGGATATCCCCAAGATGGAAAGACATGAAAATGGAGGGTCAAGCCATCTCAGCTTCCCTTCTCAGGGACATCCGCCTGTGCTTTTCGTCTTTGCCATCCGTCTCGGGGACATCCCTCTCGGTCGTCCGTCTCGGGGACATCCTTCAATTCAAGTCAAGTAAATGCACTTTACCATCCCTCACAGAGCAGTACTAACTACTGAAGACTCGTTATTGAAAAAAGCAATGACAAAAGCCTTATAGTTCATAATGACTTCTTATACCCACTGGATATAGGGATCCGATCATCAAAACTCTATCCAACGACAAAACGTGCACTTTCTGCCATCCCCTCCTCCACAACACGCACCCATGCACACCCATCCACATCCACACAAATCACCGCTGTCATCAACCGGACTCACACATCGCTGGACCCATACACACAACTCAAAGCTAATGACATTGTAACACCCACTTAAGCCTTCCACAATCTTTAAAAACGCGCACCTTCCGTTTCCGGGACATCCGTGTCGCACATCGTTCGACCCATACATAGCGGACAAAGCTAATCAGATAGTATACACCCACTCAAGCCTTTCACAATCTTTAAAAACACACACCTTCAGTTCTCGGGGACATCCGTCTCGGTCTTCCTCCGTCTAGGCCTTCCTCCGTCTCGATGACCTCCGTCTCGGCCCTCCTCCGTCTCGATGACATCCGTCTCAGGGGCCTCCGTCTCCGCCTCCCTCTGTCTCGGTGCCATCCGTCTCGGTGATATCCGTCTCGGGGTCATCCGTCTCAGGGGCATCCGTCTCGCCGCCAGCCGTCTCGGGGACGTCCGTCTTCGAGACTGCGAAGGCCAAGACGAATGGCGCAGATGGATATCCCGAAGATAGAAAGACATGAAGACGGAGGGTCCATCCGTCTCATCGTCCTGTCTCAGGGACATCCGCCTGTGCCTTCCGTCTCTGCTTTCCGTCTCGGGGACATCCCTCTCGGTTGTCCGTCTCGGGGACATCCTTCAGTTCAAAGTCAATTAAATGCAATTTATCATCCCTCACAGGGCAGTACTAACTTAACTTCTAAAGACTTGTCATTGAAAAAAGCAGCCACAAAATCATTGTAATTAATGACTTCTTAAACACACTGGATACAGGGATCCGATCATCAAATCTCTATGCAACGAGAAAACGTTCTCTTTCTGCCATCCTCTCCTCCACCACACGCTGCCATGCACACCCACCCACATCCACACGCATCATCGCTGTCATCAACCGGACTCATACATCGCTGGACCCATACACACAACTCTAAGCTAATGAGATATAACACCCACTTAAGCCTTTTACAATCTTTAAAAACGCACCTTCCTCTCGGGGACATCCGTCTCGGTTTCCTCCGTCTCCGCCTTCCTCCGTCTCGGGACATCCGTCTCAGGGGCCTCCGTCTCCGCTTTCCTCCGTCTCGTTGCCATCCGTCGCAGGGGCCTCCGTCTCGTTGCCATCCTTCTCGGGGACATCCGTCTCAGGGGCCTCCGTGTCGGGGACATCCTTCAATTCAAGACAAGTAAATGCACTTCAGCATCCATCACAGGGCAGTACTAACTACTAAAGACTCGGTATTGAAGAAAGCAGCGACAAAATCATTATACTTCATAATGACTTCTTAAACACAGTGGATACATAGATCCGATCATCAAAACTATCATGCAACAAAACGTGCTCTTTCTGCCATCCCCTCCTCCACCACACGCCGCCATGCACACCCACACAACCACCCACCCACATCCACACACACCACCGGTGTCATCAATCAGACTCATACATCGCTGGACCCATACACGCCACTCAAAACTAATCAAACAATGACACCCATTCAAGCCTTCCACAATCTTTAGAAAACACACACCTTCCGTTTCAGGGACATCCGTCTCGGTCTTCCTCCCTCTCGGACGTCCGTCACGGGGACATCCTTCAATTCAAGGGAAGTAAATGCACTTTAATATCACCCACAGGGCAGTACTAAGTAACTACTAAAGACCGGTTATTGAAAAAAAACAGCAACAAAATCATTATAATTCATAATGACTTATAAACACACTGGATATAGGGATCTGATCATCAAAACTATGCCACAACAAAACGTGCTCTTTCTGCCATCCCCTCCACCACACGCCGCCATCCACATCCACCCAACCACCCACCCACATCCACACACACCACCGCTGTCATCAACCAGACACACACATCGCTCAACCCATACATACCACTCAAAGCTAATCAGACAGTAACACCCATTCAAGCCTTCCACAATCTTTAGAAACACACCTTCCGTCTCGAGGACATCCGTCTCGGTCTTCCTCCGTCTAGGCCTTCCTCCGTCTCGGGGACATCCGTTTCAGGGGCCTCCGTCTCGGTGCCATCCGTCTCGGGGACATCCGTCTAAGGGGCATCCGTCTAAGGGACATCCGTCTCAAGTGCATCCGTCTCGCCGCCATCCGTCTCGGGGATATCCGTCTTCGAGACTGCGAAGGCCAAGACGAATGGCGCAGACGGATATGCCCAAGAGGGAAAGACATGAAGACGGAGGGTCCATCCGTCTCAGCTTTCCGTCTCAGGGACATCCGCCTGTGCCTTCCGTCTCTGCCATCCGTCTTGGGGACATCCCTCTCGGTCGTCCGTCTCGGGGACATCCTTTAAGTCAAGTCAAGGAAATGCACTTTAGCATCCCTCACAGGGCAGTACTAACTAACTATTAAAGACTTGTTACTGAAAAAAGCAGCGACAAAATCATAATTCATACTGACTTCTTAAACACACAGGATACAGGGATCCGATCATCAAAACTCTATGCCACGACAAAACATGCTGTTTCTGCCATCCCCTCCTCCACCAGACGCCGTCATGCACACCCATCCACATCTACACGGAGCATCGCTGTCAGCAACCAGACTCACACATCGCTGGACCCATACACACAACTCAAAGCTAATGACATTGTAACACCCACTTAAGCCTCCCACAATCTTTAAAAACACGCATCTTCCGTTTCGGGGACATCCGTCTCGGCCTTCGTCCCTCTCCGTCGTCCGTCTCGGGGACATCCTTCAATTCAAGTAAATGCACTTCAGCATCCCTCACAGGGCAGTACTAACTATTAAAGACTCGACTGGACCCATATACACCACTCAAAGCTAATCAGACAGTAACACCCACTCAAGCCGTCCACAATCTTTAAAATACACACCTTCAGTCTCGGGGACATCCGTCTCGGTCTTCCTCCGTCTCGGCTTTGCTACGTCTCGGGGACATCCGTCTCAGGGGCCTCCGTCTCCGCCTTCCTCCGTCTCGGGGACATCCGTCTCGGGGACATCCGTCTCGGGGGCATCCGTCTCGGCGCCATGCGTCTCAGGGGCATCCGTCTCGGCGCCATCCGTCTCAGGGACGTCCGTCTTCGAGACTGCGAAGGCCAAGACAAATGTCGCAGACGGATATCCCCAAGATGGAAAGACATGAAGGACGGAGGGTCCATCCGTTTCAACTTCATGTCTCAGGGACATCCGCGTCTGCCTTCCGTCTCTGCCATCCGCCTCGGGGACATCCCTCTCGGTCGTACGTCTCGGGGACATCCTTCAATTCAAGTATATGCAGTTTAGCATCCCGCACAGGGCAGTACTAACTACTACAGACTCGTTATTGAAAACAAGTTGCGACAAAACCATTATAATTCCTAATAACTTCTTAAACACACTGGATACATGTATCTAGTCACCAAGACTATCTCACAACAAAACATGCACGTTCTGCCAACCCGTCCTCCACCACACTCACACATGTACACCCACCCAACTACGCACCCACACCCACACACAGCACCACTGTCATCAACCAGACTAACACATCGGTGGACCCATACACACCACTCGGTCTTCCTCCGCCTCGGAGACAGCCGTCTCAGGGGCCTCAGTCTCGGTGCAATCCGTCTGGGGGAATCCCTCTCGGTCGTCCGTCTCGGGGCATCCTTCAATTCAAGACAAGTAAATGCATTTTAGCATCCCTCACAGGGCAGTACTAACTAACTACTAAAGACTCGTTATTTAAAAAAGCAGCGACAAAACTTCTTAAACATACTGGATACAGGGATTCAATCATCAAAACTATATCTCACGCAAAACATGCTCTTTCTGCCATCCCCGTCCTCCACCACACGCACCCATGCACACCCACCCAACCACCTACCTACACCCACACACACCACTGCTATCATGAACCAGACTCACACATCGCTAGACCTATACACACCACTCATAGCTTATCGGACAGTAAAACCCACTCAAGCCTTCCAGTGTTTAAAAACACACACCTTCCGTCTCTGGGAACCATCTCGGCTTTCTTGTGTTTCGGGGACATTCGTCTGAGAGGCATCCTTCTCGGGGATTTCCGTGTCAGGGATGTACGTCTCGGCGCCATCCGTCTTGGGGACATCCATCTCGGTCTTCCTTTGGAACATCCTTCAATTCAACTGAAGTAAATATACTTCTTCATCGATCACAGGGCAGTTCAGCTGACTACGGAAGACTCATTAATTAAAAAACACATGTCGACAAAGGCATTGCAATTAATAAGTTCATAAACAGACTGGATACAATTCAATAATCTAACGTCACGAGAAAACATGCTCAATAAACAACCTAGTATAAAAAATAAAAATAAAAACGACTTTTAGAAAACGGCTTTTACCGTCTATACTGTCGCACGTTCCACCGCAGAGGTCACGACTTGGTCTGCTTGCCCAACTCCTCCCGTCTTGTCCTCCAGACTGCAGACCGTGACTGTCCAACTGAAGAATGATAAAACGTAAACGGAAATGTACCGACGCGACGTACGTGCTCATCAGAGCAAAGAGTTGGTTGGTTAGTTAGTTAGTTAGTTTGTTAGTTTGTTAGTGCTTTGAGCCCAGTCAACCACAAAGGGTTATATCAGGGCTAAATCAGAGCAAAGAGAAGGGAAGAAGGCCACGATGCCAAAGGAAACAAAGATACAAATGTGCGCGCGCGCATGTGTGCTTGTGTCACCAAGAGAAATGTTTGCGCATTTCTGTCGCTGAGAAATAAATATCCTTGCATCCTTGGGTTTGCCAGCTTCACAAATGTCAGTAAATTCTTCTCATTGGGTTTTTGCCTTCACAAATGTCGATCAGTGAACTGTTCTCGCCATAGTGCTCAGCCACTAAACTGTCAACTGTTAGTGAGTAGCTTTCATACCATGTGCGCGCGCAGCCATCTGTTAGGGAGCATTTTTTATACCCTGTGAGCACGCGCAGTCAACTGTTTGTGAGCAGTTTTCATACCATGCTCGCGGGTGCGCATACACACACGCGTGCACACACACACACACACACACACACACACACACACACACACACACACACACACACACACACACACACACACACACACACACACACGTGTGCGCGCGAAACGAATGTGTGTGTGTGTGTGTGTGTGTGTGTGTGTGTGTGTGTGTGTGTGTGTGTGCGTGCGTGCGTGCGTTCGTGCGCGTGTGTGCGTGCATGCGTGCGTCTGTGTGTGTGTGTGTGTGTGTGTTGCAATAAATACTGTATGATTACACATTACTTTTGAGATTTTATGTACACATTTTGTAGATTATGTAAAGCGTGGCTGTGCTCACCCTTGTCTGTGAGATACGGTGCAACAGAGTTATTGTTATTATTTTAATTCGTCAAATTGATAGACAAAACTGGAGGGCAGAATTCTCAGAAACTTTAATAACGAACTGGACTAGTAACTGTTGTATTATTATAGCTGTTAGATGTTTGCAGAATTTTTATCTCGTTGTACACACACACACACACACACACACACACACACACACACACACCGTACTGTCCATGGTAGCAATTCAAATAAACACAGACTTAATAGCCGTCACTCACCATGACGGGACACCGAGAACTGGTCAAGGTCGATGTGTCAGCGCATCATGTTTCACGAGAAGCATGCTTTTGCACGGGCTAGCTGATATTCCAGGGGCTGACAAACAACAGGCGCAGAATACTTTGGAAACTTTTATGGCTGTACAAGGTGAAAGACGCTCACAGCAAAGAAGATGCATTTTTCGCAAGCACCTGTCTGTATTTGGTTTTGTGAACACTTTCTTTTGTTCACAGCCCTTATAGTTTTGACTGAACTAAAAGGAACTAGCTCCTTACCCAGCTCATCTGGGTTTATTTATTCGTCATGTGTATTTCTCGTTATTTCTAAGGAATTATACTGATATTCTGACACCAGTTCTACTGGTAAATAATACCAAATGGTTTCGGTGTTATCCCTGAGACGTTGCACTCTCTCACTCTCTCTGTCTTTGTCTCTGTCACGATTTTTGCCCCACCCTCCCTTCAACAACTATCAAAATTGCAATATTTACAGTTTTATTCACGAGGAACGCGGGGACGAACGATTGCCTTTACTAGTATGCAGAATCGGACACTTCTGTCGGGAGCTCACCCTGGCTCAGAATTAAAGGTTAACTTTCATCATATGGCGAATGACACTCTGCTACTAGTCTTTCACACCAAGAGACATGGTCGACTCATCTGCACACGTTAAGAGACAGATGCCGTCCGTGTAAGGGTCCTGCGAGTGGTGACGCCAAAGACGAGCCGGCAGCGAAGGATCCTGTGGAAGACCAGGGGTCGCAAGCGTGCGAGTCGTCTCTTGGAGCCAGGGGATGGGGAAAAACCTGCAGAGATGCAGAGTGTCAAAAATTCCACACACACCTGGAAACCCAGGCCCCAGTACGTGGGAGCCATCAGAGTAAAACACAGACTGTCGAGCAGCACTGTTTACGCATCATGGACAAGGCTGAGGAGCAAGAAAGGTTAAAATATACTTAGAGAAATGACACGCACGAAACGACTTAACGACCGCTACTTTTACTAACAAGGTATACCGGGAAATACTACGGGCAACGCTGCCTGCGGACAACAGTTAACGCAGCCTGCACACAATACCGCACTACGCTTACGCGGAGCGTCCAAATAAAAGTGCCTGAACTGTCACAAACATAATTCCGTTATTCAACGAATACAATTATTTTGCATAAACGAACGTTAACTGAGACGGACTAATTATTCCGCACAAACAACATTAAGTCACTCACCTCAGCAGGTTTTTGTTACCGGCCACTACGCCGCAGTGTGACAAGTAGCACACAAAGATAATACTGGCCACAACGCCGCCGTATGCGATGCCTGCATACACTAAGCACGCTTATAAAAGCGTCATACCCCGTCTCTATATACTCTTTCATTAAACCTCTGAAGGAATTGACTCAAATCACAGAGAGACGGTTCCACACCCAACTCGGTGCCTGGATAGGTCGGGCTAGATACGATTTGTCGCTATGAAAGTTAGCTATGGACTGACACCTGGCACTGTCTGCCGATTCGTGACGTCACCTTGTGAACTCGGGTGAATCCGCCCGTTCTGCACGCCAGCGGTGCAACGTCCGAGTAACACTGTCCACCCGGGGTGGACACTAAGCCCGTGACCGTTCACGTAGTCATATATTTTAATGTTGCATTTACACGTTTCCGCAGAAGAAAAACAACAACATCTACAGCATTTTAACCACTATACAAATTACATGCACAGAATTAATTCCACTAATTCTAACTTGTGACACTGTCTCTCTGTCTCTGTCTCTGTCTCTGTGTCTGTCTGTCTGTCTGTCTCTCTCCTATGCGTGTGCGTGCGTTCGTGCGTGTATGTATGTATGTGTGTATGTATGTATGCATTTGCGCGCGAGCGTGCGTGCCAGCATGTGTGTGTGTGTGTGTGTGTGTGTGTGTGTGTGTGTGTGTGTGTGTGTGTGTGTGTGTGTGTGTGTGTGTGTGTGTGTGTGTGTGTGCTATATTTATTTTGTGGAACATCTAGCATAAGGCAATTTTCTTTTATTCTAATTCATTGTTGAACTTTGTTGAGATTTCTGTCCTCTGGTTTTGTCTACTGATGTGACTGACGTGGTCCTTCGTTTTTGTTTGTTTGCTTTTTGTTAGTTTTATTGCTGATGTTATTGTTAGGATCTCTCTCTCTCTCTCTCTCTCTCTCTCTCTCTCTCTCTCTCTCTCTCTCTCTCTCTCTCTCTCTCTCTCTCTGGAGTTTATTGTTTTCCGTTCACCGTTGCTGTTGCCGATAGTGGCTTTGCTGTAGCTGTCGGCAATATCTTTTGGTACTTTTTCGTACACCAGGGAACGAGCTATTCTTTCAAATCTCAGACATGCTTACCATTCTAAGCAATACAATATTTTCTGATATTGCCTGATTTTCTTTCGTCCCTACAAACAATATTTAACCTGAAGTATGGCCACCCTATCCTAATAAAGATTTTTAGAACTACATATGGAATTAACCAGAGAAGGGAAGGAGATTGTTTTTGTCTGGGTTCCCGGCCATGTGAGCATTAGAGAAAATTCGGCTGCAGTCTTATCACTGGCGGAACCTGCTACAAGTACCACGTGTTCTTTTGTCGCGACAAAAGTATTAATAATTACAAAGTTTTTGTCGCGACAAATATTTGTCTCGACAAACATAATTTTGTCGCGACAAAACTTTTGTCGTGACAAGCTTACCTTTGTCGCGACAAACACGTGTTTTTCACTACAAAAGACGTCTTTTGTTGCGACAAAAGTATGCCTGTCGCGACAAAATTATCGTCGCAACAAACACGTGTTTGTCGCGACAAACATAATTTTGTCGCAATAAAAGTTTTGTCGGTGCAAGCATACTTTTGTCGCGACAAAAGACGTGCTTTGTCACGACAAACACGTGCTTGTCGCGACAAAGCTTTGGCGTGGTGCGGGATGCTTCACTGATACTGAGGTGGGCGGAGGAAACCCAAGCTCTGCTGTTCGCAAATTGTTTACAGTGTCGTGACACGCTGTCACTGACTGAATGAGCCCCTCACCATCGTGATGATGCAAAATCACCCTTCCAGTACTGTTGCTGGGGTGGGAGAGAGGGATGATACTATGGGGAGAGAGGGATGATGTTATGGCCAAGGCCTGGGGAGTGGGGGAGGGAGGAGAAGGGGGCCGGAGGGGGCGGTGGTAATGGCCGCGGCCGCTGAGTGCATGGGGTGGGGTGGGGATTTGAGTGGTGGGGGGCGGCCGAAAAGGACGTGAGGCCGGAGTATGATGTATGTAGGGTCAGATGAGTATTGTTTAACTGCATTTCGTTAATAATAATAATAATAGGTACTTAAAGCGCCTGACCCTCACAGGCCTAAGCACTTACACATTCTGTTCTAAAAATGTCATGTTTTCCAGATCCAATACATAAAACACACACACACACACACACACACACACACACACACACACACACACACACACACACACACACACACACACACACACACACACACACACACACACACGCACGTATGCTCGCACACATACACACATACACACACACACTCACACGGGGAGGGGGGGGGGGCAGAGACACTTGCTGTAGTATGTCTTGTGTGGTCAGTTTTCGCTGTTGGTCGGTCATCGCGGCCTTGTACAGTCTCAGTTTCTAACCGTCTCTTAACACATCATTCTTATTATTACGTTTCCCGGTAAGCGATATGTGTCAGATGCACATGAGCACATGCGCGGAATCTCTTTCAATAGGACTACTGTCAGTCGTTCCGCCGGGACCCGGTCTCAGACCTAATACGTACAAATGAATTTTCGATTTTAACGAACTCAAATTCCCTGGCGACAAAAGCACCCTGGCAGGTACAAGCTTTGCATTTTAGTTACCACAACACGCACACGGTTCATGTCAATAATTTCTCGATTTCAAATCTCATTTCACCCGAGTCAGAAGCATGGGGCGACTAGCAGGTTATGTTAGAGTGCCAGCCACTTGTAGCAAATCTGATGACTTTGTTTGCCATATTGATCGTGCTCTGCGGGAGCCAATTAGTAAGCCGGTTTAATGACAGTCTTGTTCTATGTGTGAGGCGCAGTGCTGGGTATCCGAGTGTGTGACGGTCGATCTCACTGGTCCGTTGGCGCCTCAGTGGTGGTACAATGTATTGCGATGCGTATCGCATATAATATGCCACCATGCAAATATATCCACGCAGAGTTGTGAAATAAGATCTGTGTCACCGAAATGGGGGGTGAGGCGGAAGGGGGGCGGGGGGAAGAAAAGAACAGGAACCCCCCACTCCCAACACACACACACACACACACACACACACACACACACACACACACACACACACACACACACACACACACACACACACACACACACACACACACACACACACACACACACAAGGAGAAAAAAAAAGAAGGAAATGAGTTTTTCTGATTTTGTTTACCTTGTTCAGCGGCACTGCCGTCTCTTTTTCCGTGGGCAGTTGCTTTGCTTTTGAAGTATAAATGTTTCACTCGTGTGTGTTAGTTTATTATGAAGCTTGGAATTTCTCCTTTTTGTTTGTTCGCTAGACTTAGTTTAGTTGGTTGGCTGATGTCGTGTGGTGATGGTGGTAAGCGTGGTCTCTCTCTCTCTCTCTCTCTCTCTCTCTCTCTCTCTCTCTCTCTCTCTCTCTCTCTCTCTCTCTCTCTCTCTCTCTGTGTATATATACAGCTTCTCTGGATAATTCCATATATATACAACGTAGGCTACATAAATTCCACCAGAGGCCTCCTCAAACGCATCACTCATACTTTACACCTGTGCGCATTTCAGGCACGATAGACCTGCACTCCACGTAAAACAGAATTAGAGACACAACTCAGTTTTCTCTCTTACGTTGGTAGTGCATCGATCAATAACCTGTGCCCTGTAAAACTGCGCTCGGCATTTTGCTTGCCCAATGGTGCAGGAAGCTATAACTCCATGGACAGTTATTTGCAATTATGTCAATAGCTATCGTAGCCATTAAAACACACACACACACACACACACACACACACACACACACACACACACACACACACACACACACACACACACACACCCACACAAAAACACACCCACACAAAAACAACAAAAACAACAGCAACAACAACAACACTTGACAGAATCCAATAGGCCTCAAGAGGAAAGGCTTCTTTCAACGAAAGTAGGGATGAAGCATGAACATTAGACAGACAGCAGACTGTGAAGTAAGGAAAGGGGGCATGAGAGGTAAATACTGATTAACGAATACAGGCCGAGGTCACACACAGACACACTCCGCCAGGAGGGAGGAAGAGAGGTCACACGCACACACACACACACACACACGCACGCACGCACGCACGCACGCACGCACGCACGCGCACGCACGCACACACACACGCACGCACGCACGCACGCACACGCACACACACACACACACACACACACACACACACACACACACACACACACACACACACACAACCATCGAAGTAAACATTCTAAGTTTTATACTACCACAAACCCCCCTCCCTCCCCCACCCACACACACGCACGCACGCACGCACGCACGCACGCACCACACACACACACACACACACACACACACACACACACACACACACACACACACACACACACACACACACACCACTGACACATCGACACTCACACACCTATACATACACATGCACGCACACACCTACACACACCTACACACACGCACACTCGGCGAACGCACACATCTCCAACCCCCACCCCTCCCCCCACATACACACACAACCATCGAAGTAAACATTCTGAGTGTTATATTAGCCCAAAATGAAGGGTCTACTTCAGCTCAGCGAAGTGCGTGTACCACAATGATTTAAACGACAAAAGATCGAAGGTCGGGTAATAACTGTTTCCATCCCATCCAACGGCTCCGGTAGAAGGAAAATTGATCCAGTCGCTGCACCCTTGACAGTCGCCTACCGGTGACAGATTCATTGTGGCGGCGGTAATCTGTCCTCCCCGATTTCTCCGTGCTACAAAAGAGTCGTTACAGAACGGAGGAGAATTCGATCAGTACAGATCGATTGACTATGTAAAGTGCAGGGAGGCTCTTTTGGCCGACCGGCGTTTTAGCCTAGAAAGTGCGGGCCGGGTTACCTAGAAAGAACGTTATGCTAGCTATCACTCCAGCGAGACGTTTTTACCTTTAAAATCGAGGGGTTATGTTGGCAATCACTCCAACGAAGCGTTTGAGCCTTAAAAATCGTGGGGTTATGCTAGAAAGGACTCTAAAGCGGCGTTCCAGCCTTGAAATCGTGGGGTTATGCTAGCAAGCCCTCCGAAGAGGCGTTTCAGCCTTGAAATCAATGGGTTATGCCTGCAAGCGCTCTAAAGCGGCGTTTCAGCCTTGAAATCGTGGGTTTACGTCAGCAAGCACTCCAGCGAGGCGTTTTAACCTTAACAATCGAGCGGTTTTGCTAGCAAGTTCTCCAAAGAGGCGTTTTAGCCTTGAAATTAAGGGTTATGTTTGCAAGCACCCTAAAGTGCAAACACACTCCAACCTCAGCAATTGAGCGGTTATGCTAGCAAACACTGTAAAGAGGAGTTTCAGCCTTGAAATCGTGGGGTTTTGCTAGCGGGCACTCCAAAGAGGCGTTTTAGTCTTGAAATCGAGGGGCTGTGCTAGCAATAACCCACAGGAGGTGTTTTAGCCTCAAAATCATGGGTTATGATAACAAATTAATGTTTAAGAGGCATTTGATTTACCCCCACTTGAAATCATGGGGTCATGCTAGCAATCGTTTAAGAGGAATTTTAGCTTCAAAATCAAGAGGTATGCTAGCATGCAGTCAATCTTAAGAGACGTTTAGCCTAAAAATCATTGGGTTGTCTGATTTAAATTATGATAGCAGTCATCTAGTTGTAACGAGGTTCCGCAAAAACACTGGAACGGCAATTTAACCCACGGGACTATGCCAATAATTAGTTAACGATCGAGGGCTTGTGGACATTCTGGGACGGCATCAGTTTTAGCCTCAGACTGATGAGGTTATGATAGCAATCATCTAGTAGTAACAAGGATTATCGAACACGCTGGAACAGCAGTTGGAATTCAATCAAGGGATTAGGCCGGCAATCACTGGACGAGGGTGTGAAAAAACTCAGTGACGGCATTCTAGCCTCAAAATCATGGCTTTCATTACCATCGATTCACTTGATATAAATGAGAGTTTGCTAAACTTGATGAAAACTCCCGAGCAGTGTTTCAGTCTCAGAATTATATATTGACTTATGCTATGAATAATTTAATATTAGTGAAAGTTCGCGAACCTCTGAAGCGACGGTTAGCCTAAAAATCATGGGATTATGGTAGTATTTAGCTGATACTGTTGAAGATTTAGGAAAACGACCTCATTTTATCGTACAGCTGTAAGGGTCGTTTGTTTGTTTTCATTCCTCGGTGTCTGCCAAAACTGTATATGATTGTTAATGTACCAGATTTGATCGGGAACCAATAAAGAAGAGAAGGCATACCAAAAGAACACGTTTTCCTTTCAAGTTAAAGCTTCATTTTTATCACGAAATATTGACGAAAACATCCAGGTGATCTATCGCCTCTATCGGCTGTCGGTGATGTTGCAACGCCGCACGCCACGTAAATCGAACCACCGTCATCATCATCATCATCATTTTCTGCTGCTGTGCAGGTGGACCACCTCAAAGCGACAAGAGGTAATTGCGAGAACCCCCACCCCCCTCCATTCCCCCAGCCACAGCCACTTTGATACGGCAGTGGGAAAAGCTGGAGACTTTGGTCATCGAACTAAAACTATCTCGGCTTGTAGCCACCAAGCCGTGGCAAGCACCAGGCCATTTCTGACACGCTGGCTTGGCGATCTTTAATTTGCCCTGAAATTAGAGTTTGAAGACTTCGATCGGGGACCTTCGGTCGGGTGTGACTAACACCCGGGTAGATGATCGAGTGTAGCGGTAGGAAAGGAGCGTTGTGCTTTGGGCAGAGTGCTGCGTGTCGTACGTCTGTGTATACTGTCTGTGGCGTTGGGCAGTTCTGGTGCCAAGGGATCGGGGTTTGAACGAAACGTTGGAAACATTTACATTGAATCGGATGCCTTGAATTTTATTCAGTGTTAATTTGCCTTGGTGGTGCGGCTCGTTTTCTGGAAGATTAAGAAAAGCTATGTATTATTTAACGACGGAATTCATGGAATGCGGAATACTGAGAAATGTCTGAAAGCACCACGACGCTAAGGTATTTCTCCACGTGTTTACAATGTGAAATGACATACACATTGCACTTTCTGGTTTTGTTTTGTTACTATTTACTATTACTGAACTATAATTATTTGGTTGCTTTGTTTGTTTGCTTGCCTTTTTGTTCTTTTTTGTTGTTGTTGATGATGTTTTGTTTATACTCGTTCAACATGAACAGGTATACATACAACAGGTGTTATTAGTTTCGAGTTAGTAAATTTCGAGGTGGTATCGCTAAACGTCCCGGAAAACCTATGTAGGTGTAGTTAATTTCGAGGTGGTGTAGTTAAACGTACAGGAAAACCTATGTGGGTGTAGTTAATTTCGAGGTGGTGTAGCTAAACGTACGGGAAAACCTATGTAGGTGTAGTTAATTTCGAGGTGGTATAGCTAAACGTCCGGGAAAACCAGTGTGGGTATAATTAATTTCGAAGTGGAATAGCTAAACGTCCGGGAAAGCCTATGTGGGTGTAGTTAATTTCGAGATGGTGTAGCTAAATGTACGTGAAAACCTATATGGGTGGCACCTTTTCCCCAGGAGCCTAGAACCTAGTGCCTCGAATGACACGAAAACCCTGTGTGCTGCAGGAATGCGCACGTTATAGATTCTTTATGATGGAGTACCACTGATGCAAAATTTAAACCTTTAAAATGTAAAGGTTCTCTCCTTTAATCCTTCACCCGGATATAACCGTAATGGTTGACTGAGCGTAAAACACGAAGTTACTTACTCCTTTAATCCTAATGTTGATCACAATACAGCGTTGCGGGCTTCGTCCGATTCCAGGAAACCTGTGTTTTTAATTCTGCTTTCCGTGTTCATTCAGCTTCATTTTGTTCAGATCCTCCTCAAACATAAAGTGATAGAGTACACAATACAGTAAACAATACATCTTTGCGTGCTTTGTCCGCTGCCAGGAAATTTGTGCTTCAAATTCTGCTTTCCGTGTTCATTCAACTTCATTTTATTCAGATGCTCCCCAAACATAAAGTGACGCGTAAATCAATTTTTTTTTTTAATGAGGCTTTTGCTCACGATGTGATGACTGGCTTGTGCTTCACTCTCATAGGACTGTGATATGACCATCAGAGTGGACGGCAATAATTGTATCAAGAATCTTAAAAGTTTCAGTTCAAGCTAACTAATCATGATTTTTAGAAAATCGAAAACTGATCTCTGTCTGTCTGTCTGTCTCTGTTTCTCTGTCTCTCTGTCTCACTCTGTCGTTGTCTCTCTCTCTCTGCCTCTCTTTGTCTCTGTCTGTCTGTCTGTCTGTCTCTCTGTTTTTGTGTGGAAGTTCTTATGCTCCATGTATAAATTTTCAAGTATAAAATTCACTCACTGATTCATGCTTATATGTATATAAATGATGCTCAGTAATTTTATTTTTACTCGTCAGTAGCTTAGCAAGGACTAGTTGTTAGATAGGTTTTTGACTGAACCTAAACTACAATCCTTGTAAAATAAAGCTTTTGAGTTCTGTTTGCATACAATCAGCATACAAAACAGAAAACTAATACCTCAGGGAGGCAAGTTTGATGTGACCTATGCAGATAATAATATAAAAAAATGCATGCAGAATGCTTTTCTTTCAGCTAAACAGCAAACAAAACATGTGTCACTTAGAAGAAACTAAAAAATATGCTGTAAACAGAGAGAACAGCGTTATACAAAAGTAAATTTATCATTAGCATTTTAACATATTGATTGAAGATCATTCGAATTGATTTATGAACGTTCCTGGTGTGCTTATAATCCTCTCCTTGAGATTAGAATGTCATAACGGCTTGGCAAAATGGTTCTCTTCTGCTTTTGTATCGTCATTATGGCCTAATGCATAAAATCCGACGTTCCGTGAATTCCCACGAAGAGCAAAGCTCTCCAAACGAACCTTTCGAATTTCGGTCTTCGATAATTTCTATTACTGCAAGGAAATTGCATCAACAGTGGAAAATCCTCGGCAGAGAAAGCTTTCAGTGTTGGGTAATACCTTTTGTGCTCTGGGAAAATCTGATATGAACTGTGGTGACGACGCGGTTTGTTTACTCAATCGACGTAGAAATTACTACAGCTCTCTGTCTCTGTGTCAAAACAAGGGCAGCGCGTTATCCGTCTCAGTCATGCTTTTCGTGCAAAACGATGAAGCAAAATCCGATATTCTGCGGTAAACCATGAGGTGACGAAATAATAGCAGCTTTTACCTCTTAACAGCTATCGTTGTAATCATTGTTCAATGGTTTGTTTGTTGTTGTTACCATAGTGGTCGTTGTCGTTGTTGTTGCTGTTACCAAGCACCTGTGTATACATGCATATGCCCATGCTTTATACGCAGAAATATGGAGTGTTCAAAGATTATACAGATATTAATTATGGTAATTTTTGGTTATTTTTATTTTTTCCAATTAAGTTCTTCTCTCTCTTTCGCTGTTGCTGCTTGTTGATGAGGTTATTATTATCGTAATTGTTGAAGTTGATCAGCTGAAGGTAACAATAAGAACCTGAAATATCAAATCTCTTTAAATAAAAGGTAGTTTAGCATTCTTGTTATTTTATTATTTGATAATAATATTGGTAGTGTAGTCTTTTATGTGGAGCAGCTAGCCCATTATAAAGCAAAGAACCAAACCACAGTCAAAACAAACGCGCGGCAGCGCACCTGCACGCGCACGCACGCACACACACACACACACACACACACACACACACACACACACACACACACACACACACACACACACACACACGAACCCACCCACCCACACCACACACACACACACACACACACACACCATAACAAATTGTAAATTGCTTTTTCTTATACTTAACCCACACTTGCCAAGACATAAAACTATAAAAGCGTTTTCTTTTTATCCCCGAACAGCAGAAACAATGGAACTGGACACAGACTGCTTTCAACGAATCGGCATCAGAATCATACTGTATTAAAACCAGTGTGGGCTGATAGGGTTGAGCAGTTTAGGGCATACACGGGAAAAACGAACTGCACGTGCAAGCCAGGCCCCTAGCTGTGCGCTGGTCAGAATGGACTGCGTTGTTGTCTTCCAGTGCATTCTACTACTACTGATTGCTGTAGCAGGTAAACTATCCTGGTCTTTTGGGCCATGTCAGAGAATGTCAAAAAATTTCAAAGTTGAAATGCCTGTTGTAAAAAAAAAAAAAGGGGGGGGGGGGGGGGGGGGGGGTGGGGGGGGGAGGGGGGGGCTTTTCGTTGTTTTCGTTGTATTTTAGTATTCAGTTCAAGCTCTGTCTGTGTATTTCCCTGTCTGTCTGTCTCTCATCTCTCAATCTCTGTCTCTCTCTCTCTCTCTTCACTTTTTCTCTCTCCGCCTCTGTCCCTCTTTATGTCTGTCTCTCTCCACTTCTGTCCCTTTGTCTGTTTGTGTGTGTGTGTGTGTGTGTGTGTGTGTGTGTGTGTGTGTGTGTGTGTGTGTGTGTGTGTCTGTGTGTCTGTCTGTCTCTGCCTCTGTCTGTCTCTGTTTCTCGGTCTCCGTCTCTCTTTGTGTCTGTCTGTCTCTCTGTCTCAGTATTTCTGTCTGTCTCGATCGGTCTGTCTGTCTGTCTCTCTGTCTCTCTCTCCGCCTGTGTTTTTCTCTGCCCTGTTACAGTCCGTTTCCTTTCTTCTATTGTATAAAAACAACAACAACAACATTAACAACGTATTTTGGTTGTGTGTGTCACTATTGATGTGTGTGTGTGTGTGTGCGTGCGTGCGTGCGTGCGTGCGTGCGTGTGTGTGTGTGTGTGTGTGTGTGTGTGTGTGTGTGTGTGTGTGTGTGTGTGTGTGTGTGTGTGTGTGTGTGTTTGTGTGTGCGTTTGTGTGTGTTTAACAAACACGTATTGTCCTATTTGGCATTTGCCATGGAAAATTTGGGGCGTGCATGCTATCTGCTCGATGGCTCTCAGACAGAGCTTATCAATGAGATCGGCAGGCTGCACCGTGGGCCAGACGTGGGGTCTACAGTGAGTGCAGAATTGTGCGTAGCGACGTTTGCTGCATGCGGGAATACGTCGTCTATATAACAGACCCCGCTGGGTTTGTGCTGCTTAAAGTGTTGGACTTTTTATTCGACTGCATGATAGGCAACTTTTTAAACGAATGCATATTAGTCCAACAAGCAAAACGCCCCACACAAAATGAAACACTAGATACATCCACTAGAGCCCTGCAACCACGCACACACACGCGCGCGCGCGCAGCTCAGTACTTCCCCCCCCCCCCCACCGTGCTTTAGTCACCCACAATTGACTAATCAGATTAAGCCAGTAAACAGCCCCAAAGAACCTGTACCGGAGATGAGGTCTGCTCATGCGTCATACGGATTTACGGCGAAATCTTAATTAACATTTAATGCTCGCATTACGAGACAGGCTACTGTCATCATATGAACCTGTGACGAACATGCTGAGAATTCCAGTAGACTCGGTGTTACAAGGGGATCGCAGAACAAAACAGTCAGACATGTGCATGCACATTCTGACTTTTTTTGTTCTGCGATGCGTGGCTGGTTTCACAGTTTGTTTACCTAAACAACGTAACGTTTTACATAGCTTTCTTTTCGATTTTTAAAAACAATTGCTAGAAGGTCCTTTCGCCATCGCGCCAATTTGATTCTGCCATCAGAGAAACAGACAATGTGCAGATGGAGTATAAAGGAGGCTGAAGTCTGGCCCAAAAGACTTCAAGCTCAATGTTGCTTTACGTCCAGGGACGGGGAGCCCCGGTCGGCCACCTCGACTTTCACACAGCTCCTGAGCTCTGTGGGGCTAACGAAAACATCAACGATTGTTCACTTGTATCCAATCACAACCACAGACTGGTTCCTGCCATATATAATATTATGCGCTCAAATGGCAGTAAGTTTGTAAATACACAGACAGTTCAAATTATATTATGCCGCATTTCTGTTATAACCGCTCACAGTACTTACACCAACACAAAATAAACCGAAAAGTGTGACTGTAGACGGAACTCGTTTTGGTTTTTGTTGTTGTTTTTACCGCGGACAGAGTCGTGCAATGTTTACGTGCGTGCTTGGACTCTATGTTGACTCCCTGGTCTTAGGACTCAAACCGTGCGCAAATGTTACGGACGGGGCTGACAGCGTGAGGCTTATTGGGCGATTCCGCGAAGCTGGTTTGCTCGAGTGAATGCGCTTTGTAATCTTTCGCGAAAGAAGTCGCGAGAGGTCGCAGCGCACTTCCGGGCCGATTTCTGAGTAGGCGTTGCTTCACGCTGTGTATAGCAGTGGAAGTTGAAATTAGAATTGCGAAGCAGTACAAATGCCAATACTGTTGTAGTTGCAAAAATTACCGCGGAAAGGGGATGGAGGGTGAACAAAAAGTGTCTTTGCGTCGTTTTGGGGCTGATCAGAAGATCGCGAGTTCGTAGAAAAAATGAGTTTTTAGGCATCCCAAAGCACGAGCAACAAGTTATTGCTTATTTCCAGACACATTATGACTACGTGCCTCAGAAAATGCCTTTAACGTTGCAGTGTAGAATTCGCAAATTCACTGTCACCGCCTTCCATTGTGAAGAAAGTACGCACCGGAAGTAAAAGCAGCCAAGGGACTTAAGCGATGCCGGGCAAAAGTCAAGGGAGTTAACAACCCCGCCTGAATCGCCCAATAGGTATGATTTCGGTAGACAGATGCACGGAGATAAGAGGTGCCGCTTGAATCGCGTGACCAGTTATGGCAGTTTGGAGGAAGGGTGGTGGACAGCGTGGCTCGTTCGTTCTGTTTTTGTTTAATGTCCTCAGATGCTAGCGTGGCTTGAAGCATGGACCTATATATAGGTCCCCCCCCCCCCCATATCTCCTCCATCCCTTCTCCCCGTCCCTAATAAGCCTTATGGTTTCTGTTGACGTTAAGCACCATGTTTACTAAGTATGCGCCAGGTACAAACTCAAGGAGTGGTTTAATACTACATCCTTCCTCCAACCGCTGCCCTAACTGATTATGCCATAGGTCTCGAAAAACTGTCAGCTAACGGATAGTTTTTCGTTGGTGCTCAAATGACAGTAAATGTTTTAACACTACCCAAACCTTTCGGAGGGTGCTGACAGCGTCTCTGGACACCTGTGCAGAGATAAAGAGCGCCCCTTCAGCGTGTTCTGGCACAGTTTGGAGGTAGGTGCCGGAAAGTGGTGCTCGGGGTGACTAAATGGAGGATCCTGGTGCAAGAGTAACGACAATTTTTAAAGTGCTTCCTTGTCCCTTGCGGAAAATTCGGGTCGCCTTATCCGTGTAAAGCACAGCAGCCGCAAGAACAACACTACCCATTCCTAACACTATGTGCAGTATTTTCGTTGTCCAAGGCTGCCACTGTTCGGGATGTTTAACGTGCACACAGATGTTGAAGCATGCGATTGCATACGGGGGCTGTACGGACACCGTCAGAGAATCTGCACTGAAAGTTGACTCTGGGAGAAAAATCCCTTGCCGCACCGAGGACTTGAACCCGCGTCAGTATGGCGCCTGGCTTTTCAGTCAGACATTCTACCAGCTGAGCTATTCCCGCCATCTGAAGCGTGTATAATCATTATTCTACTTTGTTCTAACTTCGGTTGTCACGCTTCAGTTCTCATTTCACAGGAAAAATATTTGGTGCTTTGGTGCCCTCAGGACAAACGTTGCGTTGCTACGAATGCAAGGACTCATTCGATGACAAGTGGACACCCTACACCAGCTGCCAGTCTAACGTCACGGCCGTTCCTGTCGCCATCTGTCTAGAGTCGGAAGACTACTGTATGGTAAGAAAACCCAATTTCTGCCCGCCAGACCAACGTCACAGGCGTTCCTGTGGTCATCTGTCTAGAATCTTAAAAATATTGCGAGGTAAGACAGCCAAAGCGACTGCCCTCCAGATCAACGTCACAGGGGTTTCTGTGGTTATTTGTCTCGGTTCGGAGAAATACTGCAAGGTAAGACAACCCCAACGACTGCCTACCAGACCAAAGTCAGAGTCGTTCCTGTGGTCATCTGTGAGCAGGTTGACAGGTACTTGCCAAGGTGAGAGGATTGACTCATTACCGGACCAGTGTCAGAGCCGTTCCTGTTCTCATCTGTGAGCAGGTTGACAGGTATTGCCAAGGTTAGAGGATTGACTCATTACCGGACCAGTGTCAGAGCCGTTCTTGTGGTCATCTGCGAGCAGGTTGACAGGAATTGCCAAGGTGAGAGGATAGACTGATTACCGGACCATTGTCAGAATCGTTCCTGTTCTCATTTGTGAGCAGTTTGACAGGTATTGCCAAGGTAAGAGGATTACTCATTACTGGACCAGTGTCAGAGCATTTCCTGTTCTCATCTGTGAGCAGGTTGACAAGTACTGCCAAGGTGAGAGGATTTAATCATTACCAGACCAGTGTCAGAGCCGTTCCTGTTCTCATCTGTGAGCAGTTTGACAGGTATTGCCAAGGTAAGAGGACTGACTCATTTTACCAGACCAGTGTCAGAGCATTTCCTGTTCTCATCTGTGAGCAGGTTGACAAGTACTGCCAAGGTGAGAGGATTTAATCATTACCAGACCAGTGTCAGAGCCGTTCCTGTTCTCATCTGTGATCAGTTTGACAGGTATTGCCAAGGTAAGAGGACTGACTCATTTTACCAGACCAGTGTCAAAGCCGTTCCTGTTCTCACCTGTGAGCAGGCTGACAGGTACTGCGAAGGTGAGAGGAGTGCCCCATTACAAGACCAGCATCAGAGCTGTTTCTCATACCACCTGTGTGGATGTGTACTTATGTGTAGGTTACGTGCGTGTTTGCTTTCGAGTGTACAGCTAGTACCTCTTTGCAGACAACCCGCCGTGAAACAATTGAAAGTTTAAAAAAGAACGCTTATTTAATATGACAGTACACAGCTTGCGAATTTTCGGGGTAGGCGCCTTTCTCAAGCGACCTTTTAACCTATGTTTGGATCTTATTTTAATACGCTGACAGTCATCCTTGTTTCAGATTTGTTGTGAAACAAGTTTAACTAAACCAGTGTTGTCCAACACATGAAGGATTAAAAAGAACGCTTATTTAAGATGACACCACTGAACATGCGAATTTTCGGGGTAAGTGTCTTTGTCAGAGGGTCTTACCCCGAAAATTCGGATGTTGTGTGGTGTCATATTAAATAAATGTTCTTTTCAACCTTTCATGTGTTTGGAATTTTGTTTTAGAATCCTAGCAGTCATCCTTGTTTCAGAGTTTTTGTCGTTGTTGTTTTCAAACCAACATTGGCTTGACATGTCCAGCAGCTCGAGATGCGTGAGAACAGGAAGTGCGTTGTTGTCGCCAGGTGGAGCGCGTGACGGTGAAGGGCGCCACCATCAGCATGACGAGGGGCTGCGCAGACACCTGCTACTACGGCTGTCGCCTCTACGGCTTCGGGGTCACGCAGCTCCGATGCTCGTCCTGCTGCAAGGGCGAGCTGTGCAACGTGGGCTCTGGAGCCGGAGACTGGGTTTCCTGGTCACGGTCCTGGTCGTCAGTCGCGTGGAGCGTCACGCGTGGATTAGTCTGCGCCATGCTGACAGTGTGCCTTCAAGAGCTGTCCAGAATTTTAGCGTAAACTAAACTACATGTGCATGAGTGGGCAGCGAGCCTTCCCAGCGACTTCGTACAACCCGTCGCAACCACAGAACTAACCGACATGTTTTCCTCACAAGCTAAAGCATAGCAGCGGCGCGAAACTGTGTTAGTTAGTTGGCGCGTTG
>OY757541.1:19101837-19104337 GCA_963584105.1 Alviniconcha strummeri | reverse complement strand
TTAGGCATATTAGAGTCTCCCTCTTCCCCCACCTCCTGGGATTTTGGTCCCAGCCAGTACCTCTTCGGAGACAACTCGGTGTTAAACACGTTTAACCAATCAAAGTTAATCGACATCCCAGTAAAAGGTGAAGGGACAGATGTTTACGCGGCATTAACCATGGCCAAAATCATAAGCAAACACAGCAAGTAAACAGTAATGTGACCATTGACGGGATGAATATAGCGAGACAATCAACACTCTAGATGAAAAAATATTTAAACTGATTTGTCGTTTGATTAGTTGGTTAGGTTTTATTTACTTTTTTTTTTTTTTTTTTTTAGCAAGGTTAAGCAGCCGTTCTTGGTACAACTGAAGGCAAAAGAAATGAAACTTAGAGCAGTCTGTCGGTGAAAATGCTGCTAAGGAAATACATGTGAAACAGCAGGAGGTGGAAAAAGGAAATATCGCGAGATGTCTAAAATAATTAAGGATTTTTTCCAGTAATAGTAGTAATAGTAGTAGTAGTAGTAGTAGTATGTTATAGATGTCACTCGTGCTTTTTTTAATCTTTTTTTTTAAAGCCTTTGTTTTCCAGAGATCGTCGTTTCCTGAAGGGTCTTCTAGAGGTTCTGCGAAAGGTTTTAGTTTTCTAGAAGACCTTCTGGGGGTCGTAATTTCCACACGGTCTTCCATGTGTCATATTTTCTCCAAAGTTCTTTCTTTTCTGAATGGTTTGCTAGAGGTCCTAGTGTTCTAGAGCGTATTCTGGACGTCTTAGTTTTCTAGGGGTCTTCATGAAATCTTGTGCTGTTTTCGAAGGTGTTTTTTACGTTAATGCTGCCTTATACCATCTTTTTCCTTTTAATCATCTTTAACCCTTCTTTTCTGGAGGCCTGTGTGTATCCTAGGGTTTTATTTCGGTACGTCTTTGTATTCTTGGCACCCTTGTTTTCTGGAGGCCTATATGTATCCTAAGGTATTGTTTCGGTATGTTCTTGTATTCTTGACGGGTTTCTGTTCAGGCGTGAACCCTCGATGGTTTCTCCGGATGTCTTTTTAAAAAAGATATAATTATATTTTAATCAGCTTTTGTGTCCATGATGGTTTCTCTATAAGTCTTTGTATCCGAGAGTGTTTTACATATGACTATATGTTATCAATCATTGTAGGTTAGAGGGTCTTTTGATCTTTGTATCCTGTATTTTTTTCTTCTAAATATACATATTTTTTAATCAGTTCTTGTGTCCATGAGGGTTTCTCTATAAGTCTTTGTATCCGAGAGTGCTTATAATATATCCATATATATATATTTTTGTTGTTGCTGTTTTTTTTTTTTTTTTTTAATCAGTCTTTGTATCCTAGATGGTTCTACAGTAAGTCTTTGTATCCCGTCCTAGAGGGTTTCCTGCAGGCGTTTTTCTTTCTAGATGTCCCCGTCTCGTCAAGGTTGTGACAGCTTTCTCCGAGGAGGCGCAGACGGAGGGGGGTCCATGAAGTCGAAAGGCGACCTGGACACGCCTTTTCGGCGCTGCTGGCCCTCGGCCTGGGCCTGAGCGGGCGACCTGACAGACTGCGACACGGCTTCGGGATTCGACCCCTCGCGGTCGTGCGACGAAAGGCGGCCGTCCGAAACCACACGACTTCGCAAGGAGTTGAACCCCGGGGCGGGCTGACCCAGGTTACTGGCAGGCGAGGCAGGAGAGGAGGGGGAGGAGGAGGAAGAGCAGGAGGAAGGGGGGTGGGACTGGACAAGAGAGGCGGAGGAACTGAGCGAGAACGGGCAAGGAGACGGAGGGGTGTACAAGGACGGAGTGGAAGAGCTGGAAGGCAACGCCGCTGCCACGGACGACGGCCTGTCAGGGGTGGACCTTCCGCTGTGATACCCCGCGCCGTTGACGGGCACCTGCGAGGCCGAGGAGGCCGCGGCGGGTCGCATGGAGGCCTCAGGGCAGTGCTCGCCGGTGCGGATCTCGCCCAGCTTGAGCGTGGCAAGGATGGCGGTGAGCGCCGAGTCGTCCATGATGAGTCGCATGGTGAAGTGGCACGGGGAGTCCAGCTGCTGCACGGCGCCCTCCAGCTTCTGCACCATCCCGTCCAGCTTGCTCTCCTCCTGCAACGCGCCACACGCAGTGAAGTGGACTGCCTGTCACTGTCACACAGCGCTACAGACAGTGAAGTGGACTGCCTGTCACTGTCACACAGCGCTACAGACAGTGAAGTGGACTGCCTGTCACTGTCACACAGCGCTACAGACAGTGAAGTGGACTGCCTGTCACTGTCACACAGCGCTACAGACAGTGAAGTGGACTGCCTGTCACTGTCACACAGCGCTACAGACAGTGAAGTGGACTGCCTGTCACTGTCACACAGCGCTACAGACATGTGAAGTGGATTGCCTGTCACTGTCACACAGCGCTACAGACAGTGAAGTGGACTGCCTGTCACTGTCACACAGCGCTACAGACAGTGAAGTGGACTGCCTGTCACTGTCACACAGCGCTACAGACAGTGAAGTGGA
>OY757541.1:19051473-19093973 GCA_963584105.1 Alviniconcha strummeri | reverse complement strand
ACAGTTTTTTAAATTATTTGATCCTCAAATTAAACCTGTATTGCTATATGGATCCGAAATCTGGGGAATGCAAATAGATTTACAAATAGAAAAGGATCACTTAAGTAATCGGGTGCACTGAGCGTGTTCCGGGCCATGACCCATTAACCTTTTTTCATTCTTTCTGTCGTCCTTTCTTTTTTTGATTGGGTGAAAGTTTTATGGCCCTTTTAAAACTTGCGCGCTGGGCCCGCCGCGCCCAGAGCTCAGGAGCTGTGTGAAAGTCGAGGTCGTCCTGGGCTCCCGTCCCTAATAAGACTACGGTTTCTGTGGACGTAAAGCAACATTTCAAACAACAACCAACAAACCGCCGCGTCCTCTTTCTTCCAGTGTCCCTGCAGAAGCAGGTCGTTTAGTTTGAACTGATGCCTACGGGCACCAGTGTATCGGATTCAGGGAGAGTCTACACCGTTTCCTGGTTGGTGTCAATGCAACTTATAGCAACCTCTGACTTGTGACTCTTCATTCATGCTTCCAGCCTGCTTCCCTCACTCCTCATCCCGTTTCCCTACACTTGTTTGCTCTGAAAAGACTTATAAGTGTGTCTCCAAAAACATCAAACGATATGGTATACGGGGAAACTGGGAGAACACAACTACGTCTGGATGCTAAGGTTAGCTCAATACGTTTCTGGTTTAGACTTATGAGGATGGAAGCTGAAAGACTCCCAAGGAAAGCTTACAAAATGCTAATCAATATACATAACAGCGGAAGATAATGCTGGGTGTGTGTGCGTGCGTTTGTGCGTGTGTGTGTATGCGTGTGTGTGCCTGTGCGTGTGCGTGTGTGTGTGTGTGTGTGTGTGTGTGTGTGTGTGTGTGTGTGTGTGTGTGTGTGTGTGCGTATATAAGCGCGAGTTTGTTTTGACAATGTGGTGATTCTTTGCTCCTTGCTTTAACTTTGTCAGTAATGGGATATGTGCTCCAGTTTGGAGAAATAGCACATACAATATTATTATTATTCGTCCATGCCGTGTGCAGCCAGACCCCTGCTCCAGCGCAGACTACGGTGCAGCCACCAAGCACAGTGACCCCGCCAGAGGGCCAGACTCTGCCACGTGAGTCCAGATACTGAGGATGTTCGGACGGCAGGATGACAGAAAAACAAACGGACGGGCAAACATACGGCTAGTCAGACAAACAGGCAGACGGGCAGAAATACAGGCAGTCAGACAAACAGACAGGCAGCCAGGGACGCGACAGAAAGTTAGACGGGCAGACAGACTGACAAACAGGCAGGTCCATGTCCAGATATGCAGAAATGCCAGCAGGCACACAGAAAAGCAGGCACACGAGACACAAACAGGCAGAAAAACAGGCAGGCAGACATGCTAGCAAACAGAAAGGCACGACACACATGCAGATACAGAAACTGGCAGAAAGGCAGGCGGGCAGACAGACACGCTAGCAAACAGATAGAAAAGATGGCACACATGCAGACACAGACACAGAAACAGACAGGCCGGCAGACGGACAGAGGCAGGCAGACTGATAAAAAGGAAGGGACACACTCAGGGACGAACACAGACAGACACAGACCGAGACAGTTCGGCAGACAGGCAGGCAGCCAGACAGTCGGGCGGGCAGGCAGACTGGCAAACAAATTAACCTGCTACTGGGCAGGCAGGCAAATAGACGGACGAACAAATTACTAGATCATATATTAGCTAGCTTACAGTTTTCCTGTCACAAGCTGAGGCAAAGAAAAAAGAAAAGAAGAAAAGGTTATGTTATGGGCTTACAAGTACATACAAATCATACAGTTACGGGAATGGAGCACGTATGGGCATTCCCAAACGTGTAGATGTCATCTTGAACTAACTTCATCTCATCACCCACTAGACGGAGAGCGAGTTGGCTGTCCAGCAAGCGTATAACTATTTTGTATCATTGGCGGGAGCTGCCGCAACATTTTTGTCGCGACAAACTTACTTTTGACGCGACAAACACGTGTTTGTCGCGACAAAACACGTCTTTTGTCGCGACAAAAGTAAACTTGCCGCGACAAAACTTTTATCGTGACAAAATTGTCGTGAACAAATGTTTTTGTTAGGATAAAACTTTTGTCGTAAAAATAACAAAAAACGTGTTTGTCGCGACAAAACTTTTGTTGCGACAAGTACACTTATGGCTACCAAACACAAAAGTCCGTTTTGTCGCGACAAAAATGATACTTGTGGCAGGTCCCGCCAGTGATACAGAAGCTTTTTTTGTTTTGTTTTTAAGGCGCGCGTTGTCGGTGTTGTTTTCGCCTTCCTCCACTGTGAGCGAGTTTGTTCTTGTCTCAGTTTAATCTCTCTCTCTCTTTCTGCTTTTGTGACATGGGCTATGTGCTCCAGTTTAACATTGTTACCACACCGCGCCCTTGCTGTTGGACATGCAGCCACACACACACACACACACACATAAACACAGCATCACTCACTCACTCACACACACACACACACACACACACACACACACACACACAAAAAAAAAAAACACGCACTCATACAAACACACGCACGTGAGCGCGCGCACACACGTATGGACACACGCAACACTCACACACACACGGCCTCGCACGCACACACACACACACACACACACACACACACAGACGCACGCACGCACGCACACACACACATACACACACACGCGTGCAGGAGCGCATGCACGCCCCCCCCCCACTCCTCCCCCCACCCCCCCACACACACATACAGCCACGTACACCCACAGGTTTTGTGAGCGAGTTTGTTCTTGTCTCAGTTTAATCTCTCTCTCTTTGTGCTTTTGTGTCATGGGCTATGTGCTCCAGTTTAACATTGTTACCACACCGCGCCCTTGCTGTTGGACATGCAGCCACAACGCAGACACCTCGGCCCCCAGTGCACGGCGACCTGGTGGACTGCCAGGTGCTCCCCGATGGCTTCTACGCCAGCCACCGCTCCTGCAGCGAGTACTTCATCTGCGCCGGGGGCTCAACCTACACTGTGGAGTGCGCCGACAGCCTTGTCTTCAACGCTGACACGGGCTTCTGCGACTGGCCCAGAAACTACGAGTGCTCCATCGGGGTAACCAGTCAACCCACCACCGCCTCTCCAGCCGAGACGACGACGGTCACTTCAGAGCCGACCACGATGGCGCAGACTCCGAGGCCCACCACGACCGAGAAACCATCGACAACGCCGATGCCCACTACGACTGTGGACCCTGCGACTGTTAGACCTACGACCGTGAGATCTACGACCACGAGAGCTACGACCGAGAGACCGACGACCACGAGAGCTACGACCGTGAGACCGACGACCACGAGAGCTACGACCGTGAGACCGACGACCACCAGAGCTACAACCGTGAGACCGACGACGACGACCCGGAAGCCTACAACGGCTGCTCCAGTCGCAACCGCAGTTTCACAATATAATATCGGTAAAGATCCTTAACTGTTACGTACACGGGTTCCAGGTGAGATCAAGAGCAGGGAGGTGGAGCTGCACCCTCAGCCCAGAAGAGATCATGAGCAGGGAGGTGGAGCTGGGCTGCGAAAGTTGGACTTCTTTCGCTTCAGGTTACTCTTCAGCTGCAGTGCAACGGACATTGTCTTTGCGACTCTGCCCAAGCACGACAGTTGAAACAGCAGTTGCGCAGTGCACAAGTCGCTGGGCAATGGCGAGGGGACGCCGCCTTAACACTTCCATTGTTCTGGAGGCGGTCCACGGTCTCTCCGGTCTTTTTCGGGCGGTATCCGCGGTCGAGCCTTCACTCTTTCGTCCCCTTCCCCCCCCCCCCCCCATGTCCCCGTCCCTAATATGCATCCTCGCCTCTGTGAACGTAAAGTAAAATGGTCTTCACTGTTAAGGGGGGAAATGGTAGTGCAAAATGGACCCAGACTTCTTTAATCTGTGAGCTTGGGATTTGGGTGTATTTAAAAGGTTATGACTTGGCGAATTAAAAAAAAAAAAAATGTTGTTGCATCATTTTGACCACCCGTTGCCATGGAAACAATCCAAGATGGCCGCCAAACACAATTATTTAAGAAAGCTTAAAACTCCAGTCATTGCATCCCGGGGGATGTTTAATGACATTTTATGTATGTTAATATTGTGTATTTTAGCGTTGGTTGTTTTCGCTTGAATATGAAATGTATGAACTCACTTGAGAATGGGCTTCCTAAGACCCCTTTATTGTTGTTACAATGTCAGCCAATCCTTACACTGCAAACAGTCCATTTTTTTCGCGGTGCTTCCAGACATGGACAACTACTGTAAGAACAAGACGGACGGTGTTCACGAGCATCCCACAGACTGCACCCACTTCATCGAATGCTCCAACGGCTACACCTACAGCATCCCCTGCGCCCCTGGCAGCGTTTTTAACCCGCCCATCTCCGCCTGCGACAACGCCAACAACGTGCCCTCGTGCCAGCTCCCTGACTCGCGCAGCCACAATGGTCATGAGACACAAAATAATCCGCAAGGTAAGTTAAGTCATGAGACACAAAATAATCCGCAAGGTAAGTTAAGTCATGAGACACAAAATAATCCGCAAGGAAAATTAAGTCATGAGACACAAAATAGTCCGCAAGGTAAGTTAAGCAGGACTCGGGGCCATGTACGACTCCCACAGCCACAATGGTCATGAGACACAAAATAGTCCGCAAGGTAAGTTAAACAGCTAGGACTCGGGGCCATATACGACACCCACAGCCACAATGGTCATGAGACACAAAATAATCTGCAAGGTAAGTTAAACAGCTAGGACTCGGGGCTATATACGACACCCACAGCCACAATGTCATGAGACACAAAATAATCCGCAAGGTAAGTTAAACAGCTAGGACTCGGGGCCATATACGACACCCACAGCCACAATGTCATGAGACACAAAATAATCCGCAAGGTAAGTTAAGCAGGACTCGGGGCCATATACGACACCCGCAGCCACAATAGTCATGAGACACAAAATAATCCGCAAGGTAAGTTAAGTTAAGCAGGACTCGGGTCTGTGTACGGCACCCAACCAGAGGTGACAATAAATGGAGCACCACGCATTGCCCCAGGGGTGAAATGAACAATCAGGATTCCATTTCTCCAAAAATTATGTCCGACACCTTGGTGCACTTGTACCAAGCATGCCAGGAGCGCCCGATTCAAGCCAACGTCTACAAAATAAATACAGCCTCACTTTTTGGTAACTGTTAAAATTGATTTTATGAGCACCCCCCCCCCCCCCCCCCCCCCTCAATGTTGAGTAACGGCTAATTTTTTCTCCGCTCTTGACACATGGCCTCTCTCCATGGGCATGGCCCTAATTTTCAGTTACTGTTAAAACTGATTTCCTCCCCAACATGGCCTCCCTTTACGGCCTCCATTTTTAGCAACAGTTAAAACTGATTTCCTCCCCAACATGGCCTCCATTTTCAGTAACACTAAGAGTTAAAACTGATTTTCTCCCCAACATGGCCTCCCTTTCAGGCCTCCATTTTCATTAAGTGTTAAAACCGTTTTTCTCCCCGACAAGGCCTCCTTTCATGGCCTCCATTTTTTCCAGTAACTGTTAAAACTTATTTCTTTCCCAAAGACTGCCCCCCCCCCCCCCACCCCCTTCTCCCCCCAACACACACTCCTTCCTTCTCAGATCGAAACTTTTTCCCCTGCCCTTAGGATATCATAATTACCGTGAGTTAAGTTAGCAGGAGGTAGGGTCACGTACAACACCCATTGCGGCGATGGCCATGAGACACACGTTGGTCAGGAGACACAAGAGAACCATGAGACACACATTGGTCAGGAGACACAAGAGAGCCATGAGACACACATTGGTCAGGAGACACAAGAGAGCCATAAGACACACGATGGCCAGCCAGGTAAGTTAGGCAGGACGTAGGTTCACGCACAACATCCGTAACAGTGGTGGCCACGAGACGCATTGTACTGTGACACCAGTTAAGCATATAATGTGTCTTCCACATAATGTGTCTTCCTGTCAGGGCCATGACACTCACAGCGGACAGCATCACGAGACAAAAGCTGCCAATCCCCTGATGTCCTAGGAAGAGGGCTTAATTCCTAATGGATTGTTTGATGTCTCATGACATCCTGCTTGCATTCAGGCACTTTTGCATTCTCGTATGGAGCAGATGTCTCCAAATTAACGATTCTGGTTCGCTAATCTTCCTTTCGAGACAATTCTCTGAAGGAATCAGAACCTGCAGAACAAACTCTCTGGCAGGGAAAGGGGTATTGAATTTATCCACCGCTTTACACTTTTAACCCTTTCACTGTCGTGCTTGCCCCGCCGTCATTCAGAAAACGACTAGTAGAAGTGTCAAATTTGGCTTTTCTCTCTTTCCACATGAGCAGGTGAACGGACTTTCTATCAAAAATACACAGTACTGAAAGTAGATTTGTTACAGGACCATATACTCACACTCCGAGCATCGCTTTCCGGCACCTTCCTCCAAGGAAGGAAGGAAGGATGTCGTAAACCAGTGCTTGGAGTTTGGACCGTACTGTCAGCAGGCGTATATGCGCGCACTTTTTTTAGCCCGAAAAATGTACAGGCAGGGGCAGTGAAGGGGTTAAATACGGTGTAGCATAAAACGACCCACCTCTGCCGGGCAGTCTAATCAAAGCTCCGTTTCGCCAGACGTACTGGCATCGTTCTGCAAGGAAAGGGACAACGGGCTGTACCCGGACCCCACGGACTGCACCCACTTCATCCAGTGTTCCAACGGCCTCACCTACAACACCAAGTGCGCTCCCGGCACCGCCTTCCACCCGGCCCGCCGCTACTGCGACAGGCGGCAGAACGTGCCTAACTGTTGACCACAGGTGACCGTCTGAGTGCAGGACGCGCAGTGGCAGCAAGAGTAGCGAGTAAAAACAGGAAGCATAGCAATAGGCACGCGCAGAAGAAGCAGTAGCTGTGGGTGAACAACTGAACCAAAAAGCAACAAACGAACGACAGGAAAAAGAGGGGGACAAGTAAATTGTGTACTCGTCTTTAACGCTGTGTACGTGTACGATGTCTATGATGTAGTTATAAATAATTGCATATAGAGTTTTTCTGGTCAGCTTTGTTTCCCTTTACCCAAGATACCTGAATAAAATAGATTTTCTTAACTTTTCTTTCTAGGTAGTAGATAATAACACTGTATGCTGAAAATAAGTAACAGTATATATTAAAAGCCAGTTTGGAAATGAATCACGCATGTGTGTTATTTTGTTCAAGACAATTTCAGCATGTCTGCACAGAAACGCATACACACTCTCTTGCACAAATTCAACAACTGCATTACATGCATTACAATCAGCATTTTTAATGTCACAAGAAACTGAGCAAACACTCGGACGACTCGCATTCAAAATGAAAAATGACGCAATTTTTCGTCTTTGTTCATTTGCTATTCCGTGGCCTTGAAAATGGCTGAAGATTATGAAAGCTGTTATGAACATGTAGCATTTTGTAGAGATGATTACCGCCATACAGTTTTATAAATATATATTTATTTATTTTTTAAATCTAAGTCACCAACAGCATGGTTTTTGCAATGACTGCAAAACTGCAAATCTTTTCTCCCTGAAATAAATGCAAAAGTCCTCTTGAACATTACATCCAATGATTATTTTAGTCTATGTAACAAAGTATGAATTAAGCTGAATACAAACTAGCCAAGAAAACACAACCTTCAGTGTCACCTTTCTGTTGCTGTTGAGACCTTGGTAATATCAAGGTGAATGAAACTGGTCAGAAAGCACAAAAACAAAAACAAAAAAAATGAAGTTTATCATCAGGCTAAGTATGAAAAATGTTACTTCAAAGTCTTCAAGAAACAGCCACTGTTTTAATGTTTCTGCAGTCTAAAATATGTCAGTTATCCACCTTCAATACACATCAAAGTGATTAGTTAAAAAACACACCAAAAAAAACAAAACAACTTAAGCATATTGTGTGCTTTTGTTACTGTGTCTGAACAACTAGCCACGGAACTTGTCCATTTTCGTTTTGCACACTGTGTAAACTTGTACACATCAACTTCCCAGGTAGCTGAGACCAGCAAAGTTCCACCTTCCATTCATAAATAATCTGGGTATTTTCAAAGTTCCAGTGTCATGATTTTGGCAAGATGAAATGACAAACACTCGTAAGTATATAATCATTCTCTCTTTACATGATCGCTCCCTTCATTCATGATCACACAGTCAAACACATTTATTTACAGTCTCTCTTTTGCATGCACGTGCGCATGTGTGCGTGTCCAGACACACTCTCACACTCACTTGCACATACATTCACCCACACACTCACAACACATGCACACGTACACGCTCGCACACATGTTTACACATTTTTCGGGCCCGTTTACACTTTCCGTGAATTTGCGGGTCCAGCAATTTACAGTAGCCACCTGCTTGACACTGTCCAGGTGTTAACTGCCTGCCGCATGGCCAGCCGCCATCTACCATCAGTCCAAGCATCCAGCACAAGTCCATTGCAACACCTCACTGTCCTACGTTTGCATAGAAAAACGAGGTCATGTTCATGACATTTTGGTCAGGCCAGGTGCTTACATGAATTCTTGTTCGTTTTTGGATTGATTAGTATGCAAAGAGCTGTATTATGTTGCCTAATGCAACATGTATTTTTTGTTTGAATAAATGATTGAACGGTTTGGAAAAAAAAGACTAGCTATCTACCAGCTACCTTGGAGAAAAGTGTTGTTGTTTTTGAAAATGTTGCATTTTAGTGATCAAAAGTAAATTTTATGCTGGTTGCATGACTGGCATATCCCTGAAAACTGTCCGATGGTCCAAACTGTCTGTGTGCTGAAAGACCAGATGGCTGTATCAGGTGACGGCCAGGCATGGTCACTGACACCCACTCAGGCAATAATGAGAATTCAGTGACTCACAGTTCATGTTTTGCGCTCCACACAGAAAGTCTAAACGGGTCCTTGCACTTCCTGACACCCCAAACAGATGGAGGGTTCACCAGCAATGACAGATGGAGATAATTATCTCCCCACTTTGCTGTGGTTGAAACCTTGGTACTTGTTCTCAACAAAACATAATAACGTCATCCACATAAATCATACTGGTGTCACCTTGCATGGGTGAAGTTACAGTCTCTGTCTGATTTTGATCCATGTGCGAGCAAAACTGGAACAGACCTGGAGGTTTTTTTCCACTAATTTCTTTCAAGTCGGGAAACAAATGTTCTGAAACCCATTACAAGCGATATACAACTGTCAACACCTCATACCTGTCTGTAAAGCTAGAAGTATGAGGTCAGAATTCCTTGCTGCATGAGCGACAAATCACTGACTAGTACTTCTGCTGCCAAACACACCCAAAACCTGATGGCCATACATTTCATTAGCCACCAACCCCAGCAGGCTTGGAGCCTCCTGTGTTGGGCAGGTATGGGTGTTGCATTAATTAGGAGCTCTGACAGTGATGAGAGTGGGCATGCACAGATTACTCCTTTCGCAGACTGGTCAACCAGGCATAGGTAATCAATAGCATCTGTTGCTCTGTAAATGCAAAGCAACAAAAATAAACAACTAACGGAATAAATAAACCGTAAATAATATACAGACCCTTTTTGTATGAAGCATGAGACGGGATGACATGATTGCCAAGTGCAATAATTCAACATGCTGGAATCTGAAAAAGCAAACTGGACAAGTGGGCTGTATGAGTGTATCCTCTTGACACACCACAATTCTGGGAAGCTGAATGAACTCTGGCACAAGAACTTGCACAAAGCCATGTGAATTCCAGCACTGGCATTCACTCTGAACTGTCATCTGAACTCTGGCATAAGAACTTGCATAAAGAGAGGTGAATTCCAACACTGGCATTCACCCATTCACACAAAACTGGCATATGAACTCTGGCATAAGAACTTGCACAAAGACATGTGAATTCCAACATTTGCATTCACCCGTTCACACAGAACTGGCATGTGAACTCTGGCATACAAACTTGCACAAAGACATGTGAATTCCAGCACTGGCATTCACCCATTCACACTGAACCGGCATTTGAACTCTGGTACAAGAACCTGCAAAAAGACATTTGAATTCCTCTGGCACAAGATCTTGCACAAGGACATCTAAATTCCAGTACTGACATAAGCCAATTCAAGCAGAATCAGCAAATGCATTTGCACTCAGACATCTGAATTCTAGCATTAACAAAAGCCCTTTCACACAACAAGGATTTCCAGGTTAAAACTTTGGCCAGTATGTCACTATAATTATAAAGGAGGGTTCAAACTGGTCACGCCACATCTCAAGGTTCTAGTTTGGTTGGTGCTTTCACCTAGACCCTGTGCCAGAACAAAGGATCTGTCTGCCTGCATGGCAGCATGCACCGCTAGTCTGGAAACGGCATCACTGGAAGGACTCATGACAGAACAGCTGCATCGCATCAGAAACTCCCCACTGTAGCTCATTTTAATGCAGCTGTGCATACCACCAAAGTCACTGGACTTGTATGTACTTGGATAACATGTTCGTGATGCGGGCCTGCTTCAAAAGAAAGCACCTTTCTGTATGTTAACTGCTGTTCCCCTCTGTCCGTCTGTGCGTACGTTGCCTGCATCACTGGAATCCTCCAAATGCAACAACTGCCTGCATCACTGGAATCATCCAAATGCAACACTGAGGGTCATCTCCATTTCTGGGGGAAGGGGGATTTAAAAAATTTTTTTTTTTAAAGGTAGCTCAGTGGTTGTACATGGTAGCAGAGGGAAAAGTGTGCTCCAAAACACACAGCACCAATCCACCTGAATGCCCTTGGAGGAACGAGTCCCTGGTTGCGTCAGCATCCCAGCAGTGTGTGCTGGGGAAAAACACTGCTGCATTTTTCTTCACGGAATTCCGGGTCCATGATGATGAGCTGGTGGTGCTAGCAGAGCACTCTGAAAAGTTCTGGCTGAGCTGTGTCCCTTGCACAAGTGTCAGAATGTGACAGAGCCTGCTGGCAAGCTGCTGTTAATCTGGCGGTAGTAGCGAATGTCATTGGTGAAGCGGTGAACACTCTGGGTGAATGACGGCAAGTCCTGTCGAGAGAGGAAGTGAATGAGTCTGGGAAATTTGGAAGTGATTTTGCTTCCCCAGTAAAGTATTTACTTTTCAGAATAAACAAAATTCATCTTATGGAGTTTAGCACAAATAGAGTATGTATGCATTGTGTCACAGGGAGAAGGGGTGGGTGGGGGTATGTGTATGTGAGAGAGAGAGAGAGAGAGAGAGAGAGAGAGAGAGAGAGAGAGAGAGATAAACAGAGAGAGACAGAAAGAGAGAAACAGACATTACACAGTGAGACTGGCTAACACTAGTAACAGAGACAAAATGGCATTACTCTGAAAAGAACTGAACTTTCATCGACTTGCAGTTTTACGTGGGTAAAAAATGAATTAAAACGTGCACAAAAATGGCAACTGGACTACATACGAAAACATCGGTAGGCAGGAACAGCAAAGCAGGCATAAGAAAGTATTTCTAATGACTATTAACCCTTCCACTGCCATGATGTGTTGGGAACAACCAATACAAGTACAAAATTTTAAGTCCTTAAGTCTTTTTCCTTTCTGCTCTAGCATGTGAAAGGATTTCCATCAATTCAAAATGACCAGGACTCAAAGCAGATTTATAATAGGGCCAGAAAAATATACTGTCTCAAGGTGCATGTGTGTTTAGCTGTAATCTGCCACCTGCACTTTTGGCAAAATGACCGGGATCTTTTATGTGCTACTGTGGTAACACGGGGGTGGAACAGATACCAAAATAAGAGTCAGAACCCAGAGTTGACCCTGGAGAAGAAAATTCTCCCACTGTTCCTGCTGGGATTTTTTTTTAAATGAATAAACAAAACAAAACAAAAAAACATGAACTTGCTGGTTGTTATTTTTTGGGGGAAAGCCCATATCAAAAAACCCCCCAAAAAACACAAAAAAAGCAAAAGAGTTGCTCAACTCATTACCTTCTCCAGCTTGAAGTGCTGACTACAGCTTCAGGGTGCAGAACCTTGGAAAGACCACATCAAAAACAAACAAACAAACAAAACCACAGAAAAATAAAATTTGCTCAACTCATTACCTTCTCCAGCTTGAAGTTCTGCACAAGAACCATCCTCTGGTTGTCGTCCAGGCCATCCATGGACTTCAGGAAGTGGGGTAGGAAGTGAGTATAGAAGGTGTCAAAGTCCACATCAGCCATGTTGTACACAGTGATGACAATCTCCTCCTGCAGAAGATCGTGCGACTTGTGCACCAGCACCTGCATTAGCACCGTCAGGAACTCTCCCAGCATCGTCTGCCGGAACACAGCCTGCAGGTGTGAAAAATGGGAGATGTGTGAATAACTGCTGCTTCTGCGATTTGTGTGGCTGGAGTGCAAGGCTTGTTGGCTAACATACTGGACTGTAAATAATAATAATGGAAGACCCTACCCTGTGGCTCAAAGCACTGAACAAACATAACACACATAATGTACATCAAGATGGAGAATGTTACTCACAAGTTAACAAAAGCTAACACATAATGGACACAGCAATAAGGGTTCAAGCATAACTATGCACCCACACACTCACAAGATGCACCCATACACTCACACACACACAAAATGCACACATGCATGCATGCACACACACACCTTCACACCACTCACATACACACACGCACGCATGCACACACGCACACACACACACACACACACGCACACACACACACACACACACACACACACACACACACACACACACACACACACACACACACACAAGCTAGATCTCAATGGAGGTTATCACTGGGCAAAGTTAGAAAAGTGTGACTGTGAGAAAGATCCCACATTAAAGTTTGCCATGCCCACCCAGCTGAATGGACTCCCACAGACTACAGAAGAGAGGGTTCCATGCTCAGATCTAAGCCCTGTGTCCCATGGCTACAGTCTCACAAGCTTTCCACCTAACCACCATGTGGCACTGCGCAGACTGGGGAAATGCATGATGACATGCGAATCCAGCCAATTCAATGGCCAAGGGGTCGACTCCTGGCTGCTGCAGTGTCAAGGACCATTTTTCAGTTCTTCCAACACTTGCGCAGCTGGTCAGTACCTGTCTCACCTTTATGTGCGCAGCATGCACGAAACATGGCACGCAGGTTAAACACTCCATATCCACCTTTCAGTAAGAGAAAGCCTAATGGCTGGTGGCATGGAAACAAATAATGCATTGAAGTCGCAGAAAAATTGAAACGATGATTGTGTCTACTCCAGTGGAAGAAGAAGATACTTATCAGACTGTTAGAACATTACTAATACATTTTTATCACACTGACTCCATCCATCATTAGCATGAGGCTCAAGGCACCTTCTCCCAAAGCACCAATGCAGGGAATGCAATGTGAGTTGCCTGAATGACCACTTGAAGATTGGGTCAAGGTCAATGAAATGGGTACAATAAGGCAAAGCTGACACAGCTTATCATCATTTCAAAGACAGAAAGGTCTGGCTTCAACAGTCTCTGGCAAAACTGTCCAACCCTCTGTTTTTTGTCACGGCCAGACAGAAGGCCCAACACAGATTATTTCATCAACTTTCATACTGTATGGGACTTACAATACACCCTTTCATCCTCCCAAAGCAAACTCTGCCCAACCTTGCTGTACAACTTCCACTTGTAGTTCAGCGCCTCCAGAGATTCCAAGTTCTGCTTAAAGATGGCAATGTCTGGCTGCAGGAAGGACTGCCCATAGGCCTGAAAAAAAGACAAACCATCAGATGCAGTTGAAAAGACTGAGAGTGAGTGAGTTAGTTAACTGATAGCTAACATCCAGAAAAACCCAAAGGTCAGATCTGGGTGATACAAAAGTAATCAAATCACACGCAAAAAAGTCTGACTTGCAGTTTTAACAACCAACGCTTCATGTCTGAAAAGGACTGAGAATGAAACTACAGTGAACACCAACATAGAGTTAAGAGTGTTATGAGAGAGTTAAGAGCGTTAGGAAAGAGTTTGGAATGTTAGGAGAGTTAGGAGGGTGAGGAGAGAGTTAAGAGCATTAGGAGAGAGTTAAGACCATGAGGAGAGAGTCAGGAGTGTTAGGCGAGGGTTAAGAGTGTTAGCAGAGAGTTAAGAGTGTTGCTACGAACATGAGGAGAGTGGTAAGAGTGTTAGGAGAGAGTTATGAGCATTAGGAGAGAGCTAAGAGCATGAGGAGAGAGTTAAGAGTGTAAGGAGTGAGTTATGGGTGTAAGGAGAGAGTTACCAACATTAGGAGAGAGTTAGGAATGTCAGGAGAGAGTTAAAAGCATGCCTCTTTGAATGACAAAGTTTGTACAAAGTGACCTGGAAGATGGCAGTGAGATCAGAGACGTGCTCCACAGTGTCGCCCTGTTTCTGCATGGCTTCCAGCACATTGCCAGGGAAGAAGTATCTCCAGTTGTTCACAACCAGCGTGTGCAGCAGCTCGTACAGAGAACTCTTGATGTCAGGGGATGGACGCTGGAACAAGAACACATATCCATCTCAGTGTCTGCAGCGACTTTTTAAAACTCCAGCCAAAAACTCCTGATGCGGCAAGAGAAACACTTCATGCTTCAGCATCTACAGCAAATTGGGCTGAGGACTTGTGATGTGTGGGGATAATGCTGCAAGAGAAACACTTCATGCTTCAGCGTCTGCAGCAAATTGGGCTGAGGACTTGTGATGTCTGGGGATAATGCTGCAAGAGAAACACTTCATGCTTCAGCATCTGCAGCAAATGGGGCTGAGGACTTGTGATGTGTGGGGATAATGCTGCAAGAGAAACACTTCATGCTTCAGCGTCTGCAGCAAATTGGGCTGAGGACTTGTGATGTGTGGGGATAATGCTGCAAGAGAAACACTTCATGCTTCAGCGTCTGCAGCAAATTGGACCAAGGACTTGTGATGTCTGGGGATGGATGCTCATGGATGGAGACAGACAGACACAGACAGACAGACAGAGGGAGATGTTTTGTCTGTTCACAGTAAGGCAATATTGGACAAGGAGACACACACACACACACACACACACACACACACACACACACACGGAACATGCATCAAAAGAAAGACACAACTGTCAGGGTTAATCTTACCGGAGAGATGATGGGGTAGATCTGCTCCATACAGATGCTGAGGATGCGAGGCAGGAATGCTTTGAAGGCAGATCCAGGCTCTACCACAATCAACTCCAACAGCTTGAGGAACCTGCAGGCACACTCTGACAAAGTTGGCACAGCAAGGAACCGAAACAAAAGCAAGCAACCAGCCAGACGCTACCCTATTTTCAAATGGGAGGGAGGGTGGGGAGGGACTGAAGCATGTGTAGGGGTGTCTGGTATGGTCTTCTAAATCCCTGATCCTGCTTCATGGCCATTCTGTGAACTGACTCTGTTGCTTAGCATGTGTAGGTGTGCCTAGTATGGTCTTCTGAATCCCTGATCCTGCTTCATGACCATCCTGTGGACTGACTGTTGCTTAGCACATGCAGGGGTGTCTGGTATGGTCTTTTAAATCCTTGATCCTGTTTTATGACCATCCTGTGAACTGAAGCTGTTGCTAAGCATGTGTAGGGGTGTCTGGTATGGTCTTTTAAATCCTTGATCCTGTTTTAGGACCATCCTGTGAACTGAAGCTGTTGCTTAGCATGTGTAGGGGTGTCTGGTATGGTCTTTTAAATCCCTGATCCTTTTTTATGACCATCCTGTGAACTGAAGCTGTTGCTTAGCATGTGTAGGGGTCTCTGGTATGGGCTTTTAAATCCCTGACCCTGCTTCATGACCATCCTGTGAACTGACGCTGTTGCTCGAACTTGAAAAACTGTACCAATTTTCACTAAACATGAGAGCGTGATGGCGTATTTTCATTTTATGCATTTGTTATGAATAATAAAGTTCTTTTGTATTTGTATTGTATATAAAGTGGTCCAAATCCATCCATCTTCCTTCCCTGTCTTAACAGCTCATAACGGTGGGATTTACACATGCTTTAGTAATTACAATCTCACAAGTCTGATTTCACACACACACACACACACATGTTAGTGGTTGTGAAGGCTAATTTGTGTACTTACTTCTCAATGACTCTGCATGCTACTCCTGTCTCCTGCTGAATAGTTTCTGCTAACTGGTCTCTGCAAATATGAAGGTAAACTGCACTAAAATTCAAATGACCTCTGTCTAAACTGACAAAAGTATTGATCAGCAACAGAAAGCCATGCACGCACACAAAACACGCTGAAGACTCACATGTTTTGGCAATGTTCAGTGAGCATGCCCCTGTGCAAACACACATGTACACGCACACACACATACACACACACTCAAACTCCATACACACACATGCACACATATGCATAAACATACAACACACGTACACACACACACACACGCATGCACGTATGCACACATATACACAGGCACACATACACATACACTCACACACACACCATACACACATATGCATAAAGATACAACACACATGTACACACACATGCATGCATGCATGCATGCTCACACACACATACACACACACATGCCTGTGCCTGCAAACGCAATGCACAACTGCACAAACCTCTCAGCACCAGCATGCAAAATATGCACGCACCCAAAACACACATGCACATCATCTCAAATACATATAAAATGCATATGACTGTACACAAAATTCAAGAAAGAAATTTCAACCTGGTGAACAGATTCATAAATGTGTGGATGGTCTGTTCTGTAAAAGTGACTCCCATCTGAACTCGCAGCCCCCGGAACAGCGCCAGAAAGAAACCCATGATGTCATCAACAATATCTGAAGACAGAGAAAGTTGTTTTCTCTTGTCAAACAATTCTTGAAACAAAAACAACAAAACAATGCCTTCAGGACTCAAAACATAACTACTTGTCATTAAAAAGAATCATAAACACTGAACTGACTCACACTAAAAACTGGAATAAAAATTTTAAAAAATCAAACAAATCTCCTGTGACTTTGGAACTGTTCACAGTTATAACCATGCAGTTTTAAAGAACTCTTCAAACAGCCATCAGTGAGCTTAAAAATGCTTTTGTGAGTACACAACACCATCATGAAAAATTTTTTGCAAGACTTTTTCCAGTGTCTGCAACAGGTCCACAACGCATGAGCTTGGATCCAAAGATGTCAAAGAAAATGTCACTTTCATTTGGGCTTTTCTAGTTAAATTTTTCAAAATCTGAAACAATAATGACTGCTAGTGTTCTAAAACAAGACCCAAACAGATAAAAGGTTACAAAGAATGCTATTTATTAGGACAAAACACAAGTACTGGAAGCCAAAACAACACGGCTCCGCCAAAAGCAGATAAATATTCTACATTTCATTTGTCAGCATTTAACAGTTAAGTATTGCTTTGTAGATTGAAAAAGGGGATTACCCTGAAAATTCACAAGTTCTGTTTTGTCCTAATACACCGCAGTTCTTTTTAGCCTCTTATGAGTTAGGATCTGTCTTTTCCAGTGTCACTGTGTCCTTGAAAGTTGGCCAAGATCATCAACAGTAAAGCTCAATAGTGCTGATCAGAATGCCGTTTCAAAAATCTCTTTTGAAAAGCCTCAGAATGCTAATGCTTTTCTCACAGCCAGCTTCACTCTGGAAACATGTCACTTACGTCCGTGAAACACAAATGCTTTTTGCATATAACCTTCTGATGCCTATATGTTTGAGAAGGAAGGGGTATATGCACAATGGTGCAGTTTATCAGCTAGGGCCACATTGTCAGAAGCAGACTTCAAGCTCAAAATTAAATGCACTGCTGTTTCAACATGCCCTATAAGAATAAAATTGACATCTTCAAATGTTTCTTTACATCCAGAGTCAGTACAAACTATTAGCGATGGGGAGCCCAGGACATCCACCCCTCTTTCACACAGCTCCTGAGCTCAGAACCTTTAGCTGATTTTATATGCCAGATAAGTTTAAAATCATCAGAACCTTTTTGTGATATTTTTCTGATACGGAGGTGTACCTGTCTGATTGATATTTATGGAGATGTACCTGTCTGACTGACGTATATGGCAGTGTACCTGTCTGATTGTTGCAAAAGGAGATGTACCTGTCTGATTGATGCAAATGGAGCTGTACCTGTCTGACTGATGTATACGGAGGCGTACCTGTCTGATTGATGCAAATGGAGATGTACCTGTTTTACATGGAGACATACCTGTCTTAATGATGTACATGGAGAAAGTGTACCTGTCTGACTGATATATATTGAGAAGATGGCCAGGGTGGTCTGTATGACAGGAGACAGGGACTGGTACAGCAGCTGCTTGGTACGAACTACCTCTCCTGCCACTGACTCGATCCAGTCCTGACACACTCGCAGCACTCGTCGTATTGATGCTTTGGCTGAAATCACATCATGCAACTGTCGAATTATTTGGTATTCAGCTTCGGCCAAACTCACAAAGTGCTAGTTGATGTTAGGCTTTGGCATAAAATCACACCACACAAGGGTTGAGTCACTTTGGCTGAAATCACATCATGCAAATGTAAAATTACTTTGTATTCAGCTTTGGCCAAACTCACAAAGTGCAAAGGCTGAGCTAGCTATGTTAGGCATTGGCATAAAAACACACCACATGTGGGTTGAGTCTCTTTGGCTGAAACTGCAACACAAAAGTACTGAGTCAAGTACAGCTTAGGCTGTAATCACAAAAAACAAGGGTCGAGTCCATTCACATTTAACGCCCAGTCCACCAGGAAGGTCTATCAGGGTCAAACACATTTCACTGCATTTCAAGTAAAAGTCTGATTCACTGTTCAGGACAAGTCATGCAACGCTTGAAGAATGGAGAGAAAAAAATGAAGTTGAATGAACCGGGAAGTGAGAAAGGCAAAATTCCTGTCAACAGATGAAGCACGCAAAGCTATATAGTCTGACCTACTAAATGCTGAAAAGAGGAAGCCTCTGATAGCCCTGGATCCTCAGCAGAGCTAGGGGACCTTAATTTCTGCATCCATGGTCCCTCACTCCAGAATTAGTTCTCAGATTTTCATGTGCTGTTAACTGCTTAGGGTCACCTCAGGATGAACACTCCACAGTAAAGCTGGTGAACAGAAGAGTGATTAGTACTTGACATAACGACATGCACACAGAAGGGGGGACCGGAAGAGCAAAGGCTCCACTGACCTAAAAACAAACTCAAATGATGTGACCACTGCACTCCAGTGCCACGCCAGCTTACGCCGTCAGTCCTGGCTTCAGGGCAAAATCCACCCGTCAGATTTGGGCATGTTGCTGGTCCTCACAGCTTTAAATTCAAGTACTCAACGTGCATTAAGTTTGAACATCGACCCCCCCTACCCTCGTCCCCAATTGCAAGCTCTTTCTAGCTCTTTGGCCATAGGGTCTCCACACAAACACTCACCCAGACCTTGAAGAAAACCGTTCACAGACCTTGCTCTTGCAGTTCTTTGCTGGAGGCCAGGCTGGGGCAGTCTTTGAGAGCGATGAAGTCTTTAGCCAGCCGAGCGGTGAAGGTCTGGTGGTGGGAGCTACGGCTGGCCCAGTCCTGCTCCTTCTCCGTCATGCCAGGCCAGGGCAGCAGGAGGTAGTGAGACAGTGACCTGTACACCAGCAGCTGCACCTGAAACCAGGGTGGAAAACAACAATGACCACCACTGCCAGCTGACCACTGCAGATAACTGCCCTCCACTGACAACCCACCCCTGTTGGCAACTGACCATGACTGGCAACCCACCCCTGTAGACAACTGATCCCAACTGGCAACCAACCCCTGCTGATCCGCTACAGGTAACCCACCCCTGTTGACAACTGACAACGACGGGCAATCAACCCCTGCTGACAGCTGATTACAACTGGCAACAAACCCCAACTGACAGCTGACCACAACTGGCAACAAACCCCTGCTGACAGCTGATTACAACTGGCAACAAACCCCAACTGACAGCTGACCACAACTGGCAACAAACCCCAACTGACAGCTGATTACAACTGGCAACAAACCCCAACTGACAGCTGACCACAACTGGCAACAAACCCCTGCTGACAGCTGATTACAACTGGCAACAAACCCCAACTGACAGCTGACCACAACTGGCAACAAACCCCAACTGACAGCTGATTACAACTGGCAACAAACCCCAACTGACAGCTGACCACAACTGGCAACAAACCCCTGCTGACAGCTGATTACAACTGGCAAATCCCCCACTGACAGGTGACCATGACTGGCAACCAATCCCTGCTGACAACTGACCACTACTGGCGACCAACCCCCGCTGACACTTGACCACTACTGGCAACCAGCTCCTGCTGACAACTAACACCTGCTGACATCAGACCACTACTAAGAGACAGCTGACCACCATCTGAGGAGGGCTTGGCACTCCCATGAAAACCATCCTATACAAGATAACCAGGCGAACTGATCTGGAGGTGAGTCCAAAGGCAGAGACGAAAGGAAGAACTGAGTTCCCAGGTGCCACAGGCCTGTGCACATCCAGATCCTAGGGTACTCGAACAACCCCCTGACAAAACCCTGCAGAAATCAACCATCAGGTTTTGAGTACTGCAACTATGCCGCTGCTTGCTTTGCCTTGGCAAGCCAACTGAAATGGGATAATCAAGTATACCCCCCCACCCCAACAAGAAATGAAAAAGAAGAGTGCATCACTACCTCTATGGTGAGTTCTTGGCAGGACCACCCTCCTCCCCACCATCCCAACAAGAAAAGAACAATAAGAATGCAGCACTACCTCTAAGATGAGTTCTTGGCAGGACCCCCCTCCCCCCACCATCCCAACAAGAAAAGAAAAATAAGAGTGCAGCACTACCTCTATGGTGAGTCCTTGGCAGGAGCCCTGTGTGGTGGCGGTGTACATGGTCTGAACGGCCGGCAGCTGCAGCAGGAAGGGTGGGCGCACCGTTGTTGTGATGGACAGCAGGAGGTGAGCAGCGGAGTGGACGACCCTCTCCGACACCTGTTTGGTCAACAGCTGTGTAGGAACAAATCAATGCAGCACACGCCTTTCTGTAAGCGGGTCTGTGATTGGGTTTTAATGCCCTTGTCAACCTTGTTGGTAATAATAATAATAATTCAGGGCAACCTCATAGGTAATAATAATAATACTAAAATTATTTATAATGTGCAAAATCTTGTCCATTGACACTATTTTAAGTGATACACAAACATGCATGCACACACACACACACACACACACACACACACACACACACACACACACACACACACACACACAGAGGCATCTGCACACATGAGCAATCTGACTATACAAAGCTTAATTTACAAGGTCACATCAGAAGAAAAAAACAAAGTCTGGGCTATGCAAAAGCAAAACATATATAGACAACTTTTCACTGGAAAAAATGTGCAAGGGCACATCAAGGCATGATCATGTACATTATTAAAAGAAACCACCAGAGCTCCTCTTCACAAATCTACAAAACACAGTTTTGTTCTTGGCAGCAACAGGGAGGGTGATGTGATGAGCATGGTTGAATTTATCGCTTTCCTGAAGCCTTAAGCAGTGCAAGTCACCCAGGGTGATGTTCCTGTCATCTGCTTGACCCAGCTAACTGCATCTTAATTTTAATAAAGAGATATCTTAAATCTACAGTTCTAGCAGTTAAATTGAGAAAGGTTTTGTGTTGTTTGTTTCTAATCTGTCAAACATAAAACTTCTACAGCATACCTCTGATGAAAAGACCACGCCAGCTCAAACCAGATCTGAACTGAATTGAATACATGCAGGACCTAACTTGTGCCAGCCGTACAACTCAACTGGCACATGCCTGTACAACTCAAACATGACAGATATAACTTGAACTGGCTGACAGCTTAAACAGGTTGGATCTAGCTTGCACCAGCAGGACAGCTAATGCATGCCAGATCTAACTTGCACCAGTCAGACAGCTCATACACAGTGGATCTAACTTGCACCAGACAGTTCATATACAATGGATTTAATTTGCATCAGCCAGACAGCTAATATACGATGGATCTAACTTGCACCAGTCAGGCAGCTGATAAACAATGGATCTAACTTGCACCAGTCGGACAGCTCATATACAATGGATCCAACCTGCACCAGACAGCTCATATACAATGGATCTAACTTGCACCAGCAGGGCAACTGATGCATGCAATATCCAACTTGCACCAGCAGGGCAGCTGATGCATGCAATATCCAACTTGCACCAGCAGGGCAGCTGATGCATGCAATATCCAACTTGCACCAGCAGGACAACTGATGCATGCAATATCCAACTTGCACCAGCAGGACAACTGATGCATGCAATATCCAACTTGCACCAGCAGGACAACTGATGCATGCAATATCCAACTTGCACCAGCAGGGCAGCTGATGCATGCAATATCCAACTTGCACCAGCAGGGCAGCTGATGCATGCAATATCCAACTTGCACCAGCAGGGCAGCTGATGCATGCTGGATCTAACATGCACACACCAGACAGCTGACACAGGCTGGATCTCTCTTGTGCCAGCAGGACAGCAGAACATACCAGATCCAACTTGCATCTGCCACACAACTGATACATGCCAGATCTAAACAGTGGTCTTAAAAAAGGTCTTAACTTTGGTAAGGGATATCTTTCCAAGAGATATGAAGGAATTTGTGTTTTTTTAAGTGGTCTCAAAACAAACAAAAAAAGAAAAGAAGAAGAAGGAAAAAAAAGAAGAAGTAGGGTGGTCTCTAGTAAGGGTGGTCTTTTATAAGAGGCATCACTGTACCAGAAATGCGTCTACCACAGAAACAGCAAGCACCACCATTTTCTTGCTTGCTTACCTGTTTGTTGGTGAGCTGCGACACAGCCTCTATGAGCGTGACAATGATTTTATAGAACTGATCTTTCTCCTGATTGATGCGCGTGGACTCGGTGTACAGCTGCAGCAGCCAATGGGAGTAGGCCTTGATGGCAGCCATGGCCTGAGCATGCCTGGGACATATTATTCAAAAACAAACCTTGAACAATCGGAAAAAATAAAGCCAAGGCCCAGTGCTCAGAGAGCCTTCACTCTTTTTTCCTACTCTGGACTTCACATTTGGAACTCACTCCCCCTTTAGCCCTGATATAACCCTATGTGGTTCATTGTGCTCAAAACACCAACTAACTAACCAACCACCAACTAACTAACTATCACTCCCCTTTGATCTCAGGCACTGCTCAATTCTTTTGTCTTTTAAAACAAAGTTAAAAAGCTTCCTCTTTTCACAATAATTCTACCACAACTAAAACCAGTATTCAGTTTCCTCACCTTGTGTACATGCATGCATGCGTGTGTGCATGTCTGCGCTTACGTCCATAAAGTATTTAGCCCTGCCCCTCGCCCCCCCCCCCCCCCACCCCACCCAACCCCCCTATCTTTCTAATACATGTAAAGAGTATCATTATGTCTAACTACACATATGATGTATCTTTAGATTCACATTTTTTTGTGAATGCTCACGGCATCACTGAATGCATTGCAAATGTGTAGTATTGTTAGTACAAAATCAAAGTACACAAATAGTTTAAAGAACGAAAGAACTCTTTCTTTCATGGGACATAACAAAATGTGGACATTTTTAGCACAGATGTCTTTGTCCTGGCAACAAATGATTACACTGCAAGGTCAATGAAAACAATGGGGAGCTGACACATGCACTCAGTTATTTTGAAATGCATTTAAAACCTCCACATGAGTTCATTCACAGTGACTTAGACAAAACGAAAGGTGTCAACTTACACTTGCACAAAGTCTTGTTGAAGGACGGTTTCAGTTTCTGTTGAGACATCAAAGAGCTTAACCTGACTGCCATAGGAAACCACTTGAACTAACCTGAAACATGAAAGTCATCAAGATATATTTCAACCATCCAACTACCCTCCAGGGAAAATTTTAGAACGAATGACTCAAACAGGTTGAAAATTTTGTAACCTTGGACCACCAAGTATGAAATAATCCAGAAATCAGCAACACATCTCATGAACTTTCACCTTACAGGATAAAATTACCACCAAGGCAAACAGTAATCATCCAACAATAAATGTTGTAATTCTGCCAACCGATATCATGTCATTTTTAACCTCGTCACAAAAGACCCCCACCACCCCTAAAGAAGAAGAAGAAGAAAAGAATGTTAATCTCTTTGCAGCCCCATCCCAAAAAAGGAGAAAAACATGCAGTGATGTAAGTCATGAATGAATAGTGAATCTGACCTTTACTTGTAATCTGACAAACTGTGTTTCGCCCTAATATAACCTTTGAGGTAAACACCAATCTCTTCCCACCCACAAGCCCTCCCTAGTCCTTACCTTTCTACCAGCAGCTTAGCATTGATATATCGGTCAGCAAAGTGTTCGCCGATAAAGTGGTCAGCCAGGCGTCCTAGCGCCTGAAGGAGTGAGGAAAAATCTCGCAGCATGCAGTGAAGTCGCCGGCAGTCGTTTTCGGCAGTGATGGTCAGACGGCGGCCTTGCACACTTTCCTCCACAAACTTCTCCAGGCCAAAGTAGGCATCCACATGCTCTTGGAAGACTTTCCACTATCAACAGGACAAAAACAATCTTTGTTTTGTTTTCTTCATTTTCCTTTATTTCCGTAAGCCATATTAGCGTGAGGCACTTACCCAGTTAAAAATCGCCCTGATATAAACGTACCGGTTGACTGGGCATAAAGCACCAACTTACTTACTTACTTACCCAGTTAAAAACATAACCCTTATAAACAATATGGCATTTTCCAACCAAACTTCTGCTCACTGGATAATTATTTAATCAAAATGAGGCATTCAGACCGATCACATGTTTTATATCACGTCTCCTTGGGTGCCTGTGGTAGCATACTGTGCTATCTTATTCAGAACTTGTAGTTTTGTGACATTAGTCTTTGCAGACGAGACTGATGGTTCTCACTCAAAATCTCACCTCTGGACTGGGACCAGAATGGGTACACACATAATCAATAACAGTACCTCTTGCACAGATGATCATCTCTGTTAGTCAATTTCAAAAGAAGAATTTTGTTAAGTAAACATAATTATGCTCTTACTGTGTCTGACAATAACCTTGAATAAGGCAAACCAGATTTCTACGTATTATCAAGATCAGACCCATGCTTTTTGAGGTATCACTAGCAGACACACAGTTCATATGAGACAAAACTTTAAACAACTGTGAGTATTGCAATGTAAACCACCCTTTCTCTCCGTTTCAAGTATCTCTATGCATCAATCACATGCAAACTGACCAACCAGCAACTGTATGTTTAGGTTGACTGTTGTCCTGACCTGACCCTGTGTGTATGACAGGATGATGAAATGCAAATTATTGACTTATTCTGATTGCCTATGCTAACAGGCACACAACCAGGACCACACAAAATTGGTCAAAACATGTTTGTAATAGAAGAAAAACAGCTTGAAAAGTGCTTGATAACCTTGCATTCACCAAATGGCTTAAAAAAAAGAAAAAAAGGCTCATTCATAAATAGCTCAGCCTGTACAAATCATTGACTGCACGGCCAATTCAATCATACAGTGAAAATGCTTTAAGGACAGAAACAACAAAAGGGTGGAAAGGGTGGATTTCCTACACAGCACTCAGACTAGTGACTTTAAACTCACGATTGCTTGAAAGGTTTCAGCTGTGGTGAGTTCAGCCACCTTGGCCACAACTTCAAGGCACTGCCGCAGAAAGTGCTGCCATTCTGTCTCGCTCTGCACAAAACAACAACTGCATGGAACACACAGAAAGACAAACAAAGTGCAGTTTTTCCATGTACCCCCACCCTCTACCCCTAGACACTGCATCATCCCTCCTCCAACCCTTTCCCTACCTTCTGAATGTGTGCATTCTGTATCATATTCATATATCAGTCAGTCAAACCAAATTTGGCATTACAACTAGGAGCATCAGGGCTGTGGTTTCCGTGCTATGGAACCATCCAACAAACAGTAAATAAATAAAACTTTCTTCCCCTAACAGTGTTTCTCCTTATGGGTCTGTCTGTCCATCAATCTCAGTCTGCCTCCCTTTCTTTTTGTTATGATGAAGCTCTGTGGCCCCAGAGAAGCACAGCAAACCACAGAAAACTTCACACAGCCCTACATGTCCTCTCTTCAGGGAGCAGAAACAACTGGCCCTAATTAAAACACAGGTTGTGGGGCCCAGCCAACCACTAGATGACCCTAACTTTGGATTAAAACAAATCACTGTAGATTTTAATTAAATCACATCTGTGGTGACCAGGTGGTAGTGGCGGGTGGGGGGAGGGGGGGAAGGTTTGGGGGGGAGGGTGCAGCCAATGACCACCTGATGACCACTTTTAATGGCACATAACAACTTTGGATTTGATGTGGACATGTATAATGCTGAAGAAGATTAAAGTGTGACAGCGACAGTGGCGACTCACATCATCATCTAGAATGTCGTCATCAAGTTCCTCAAGCTGGGACTGGTTGTGGCGGAACATAATCTTCTGTAGAACTTCAGACACCAATGACGTCAAAGCATCTTTGTACCTGAAAAATGTGTGGCAAAAATCAGCCTGAAATTTGATTCACAGAAACTATAACATTCAGATTTATTGGTATGAAGTCCTATTTCAGGATGGATGAGGCACAACAAATCAACCTACTGAAAGAAGTAAACCGATAATAACTGAGATCTAAATATAATGCCTCAACAATTACTTGCTTTCTTTTTCTCTACACTTCGACCAAAATTTTTATAACTATTGAGCCTACTCTGAAAAACACACAATGAAAAATTAACAGTACCCCCCCCCCCTCCCCAAACACACACACACACAAACACATAGTCAAAAAGGACACACGAACACACATGAACACACACCACATCTGCACACACAGTCAAACAAGATTTACACACACACACACAGAGTCAAACAGGACACACAAACACACACCATGCACAGTCAAACAGGAAACACACACACACACACATGCACCCACACACCAAATGAAATCAACTAGACAGGTATCGCCTGTTTCCCTAAGACCCACTTTCCCAGTACAGAGTTGGTGTCAGCATCTCTCCCCTGCAGCTTGGTACTGAGGTAGTCCAGGAATGTGATCCAGATGTCCAAGCAGCGGAAGAAGCCATCTGCATTGGGCTGTCGAAAGTTCTTCACAAATTAAAGCTTGGTAACTGTGCTTGGAACAGAGAGGTCAAAACCAAGTCAGTTTCCTCTCTGCGGGAATTACAAAATCATACCAACAATTTTAGTGCAGGGCTGTTTGTGCTTTCTGTGCATGACAAGCATGTACATCACTTCATGGTAACAATTATTTTGAGCATACAGCTAATGAAAGTTTCCGCCCATTACATGCATTGCTTCATACCAACAGTTTAAGCATGTAGTGGTTTGTGCTTTCTGTATGTGTCATTTCAGTACGCAATGGAAAGCACCAAGTTACTTACGCAATGGAAATAAATTTTTCATCACTCATTCCTTGAGTTTATATTGACACCACTAAAAACCAATGCAAAGCAGCAAATACATTTGGAGAATACCTGCCCCACCCCCACCCCCATTAAAACAACAACAAAAGAAAAAGCCCACACCTGCAACTGACAGACATTAATATTAAAACACTAATTCTAAAGAAAAATCCAGTAATACCTGTCTGAATGTGTATTTGAACAGCAACCGCAGGAAATCTAGGACGGGAAAATTTGGATTTGATTCAAATCGTCGCAGATGAATCCCAACAAACAATCGGAGGAAATCTGTGAAGCGTTCCATGTAGCTGAAAAAGAGAACATGGCTTTCAGCTTTTCCGGAAGGAGGCTGTCAGTCACCGCAGAGGCAACAGCAAATCATTCTGCATACGCTTTTACTATGCAATGCTTTTGAATTACACTATGAATTGTTTTCATGAATAAGAACCTCAGAGTCACAAAGCATCTTTTTATAAACCATGGTCACATACATCATAAAGAAGCAGTCTTTACAACTAAATGTGTACAGTCACTGAGCTTCCTTGAAACTGTTTCGTGTAATTCCCACTAATGCATTTTCATAATTTGATACTGTCTGAGTTCCTCTTCCCTTTCTGTCTCACTGTCATCATTATCGCAATCATCACCATGAACTCACTCTTCATCAATCTCCTCCAGCCTGTTTCCTGAGGAGTTGGTGTTGCTTTCTTTGGTGAGTTTCTGCAGCAGGTAGAACGTCTGCTGGAACATCTGCAGCAAGAAGTCCTCAAACTCTGCCGGCACAAAGTTCTTGGATAGCACCTCGTTGATGCAGTTCATGGACAGGAGGCCCAGGTAGGGAGTCTCTGTGCTGTAGCCGCCTGAAACCGTGCATCCTTGGGATTACATTTTATCCCAGTCATAGTCAGAGGGTAGTTTTCGCCTGGCCTGTATTGTGGGAGCTACTGCACTGCACTGAAGTGGATTTAACTGAGAGTGCTCTGCTGCATTTTGGTTCCCAGCAGCAGAAACACTTCAAGATGACTAACAAAACAAAAGCACACATACAAAGCAAATGTGGATGACAAACAATAGACAACACACACACACACTCTCTCTCTCTCTCTCTCTCACACACACACACACACACACACACACACACACACACACACACACACACACACACACACACACACACACACACACACACATACACACACACATTATTTTTTACCAGACTGACTCTCAACAACAATACCCTTCAAGGACAACCCCTCCATTCCCCCCAAAAACAAAAACAACAACAACAACCAAAACAACACACACACACAAAACACATCAGTCATCAGCCACACCTACAGTCACCTTTCAGCTACACACCTGGAGAAGTGGATGCCACCCCTGTCCTACCAGCCTTGCCCTCGCAGCCAAAGGCAGCAAAGTGAAAGATGGTGGACAGGAGCTGGGGGGTGAGGGTGGCGGAGAGGGGCGCCCAGGAGAAGTAATGGGCAAGGCAGGTCAGCACGGTGGCGCTAAGCACCTGGGAGGCCTCATCCAGCGGAGGCAGCGCTTCCAACTGGGTGGCCCGCCCCGGGCTGCTTAACATGCTACTGACCAAGGTGTCTGAAAGGTGAGAACATGTCCTTTGTGCTGAGATGCGCCTTTCACTGATGCCTGTTGTTCTCAGGCTAATGCAAATGGTTTCATTACAAATAGTGAGGAAAATGTATGCGCAAACACACAAATGCAAATGACAGGTAATGATGACACTTACAGCTTTAATAACTTTTCTGTTTAACCAGATTTTTCACTCATGAACATAGCAGAAACACACGAAACACACACATGCATCAGCATCAGGTATGAGTATATCCGAAGCAAATTGCTGAGAGAGAGAGAGATAGTGAGAGACAGAGAGAGAGACACAGAGAGAGATACAGACAGACAGACAGACAGACAGACAGAGAGACAGACACAGAGAGAGAGACAGAGAAGGTGAGAGAATGTGCGAGAGAGTTTTACCATAAAGCCGCAGTAGGCTCAAGCAAAAAATTAACAAACAACATCAATACCAATAGTATCAAGCACTATTTCACCTATTCTATTCTTTGTCATGGTGGCAAATACCAACAGAAAGCAAGAACACAAAGAAAGCAGACAAAAAAAGACAGATGGTTTTCAAGGGAAACAACCCTGCCACAAAGCAGTCAGGATTACACTGTTTACAGTTACAAAACTAGACAAAAGTTACAAGATTTGGATTACCTGACCGAATGGGTGAAGAAGAGAAGAGCAGAAGAGTTGAATGGCGCGAGTTCTTGGGCTGCTGTGTGGGAGATGGTGGTGGAGTGGCGGCCACAAGATGTCTGTGCTTCTCCAAAACAGATTCTAACAAAGCTGGAAAGAAGATGGTCAGCCCCACAGTTAAATGTTTTCATACTCTTCTGGAACAGTTTGTGCTGAGGAAGGTCACTTAAACTGCATCCCATAAACAATTTAATATTCAGTGTTGGTGTGCTGAGGAAAGTTACTTAACGTGTATCCCACAGACAATTTAATATTTAATATGCAGTGTTGTAATCCAAAATGAACACAAACTTAATTTTATGAAAGTGCAACGTTATGCATGTATGTGCAAACACTCACAGACACACACACACGCATGCATACTCATGCATGCACACGCATATAATGCGCACAAAAACATACCGAATGAATGAAAATTCACATATGGCACATAAAAGCTGTCTCAATTAGAATAACCCACAGTCACAGTGCTAAGTGCACACAGATGATCTTACAATAGAAAAAGAAAAAAAATTAAAAAAAATACAGCTACAAACAGCAAAAACTTTCCTCCAGAAAAACTGCAGAAGCTCACACAAATCTTCATGAACCTGAAACATCTCTATGCACCAAGACCATGAGTGCAGCTGCACTGAGTGAAGAAGTACACAGGCACTACATACTGTTGAGGAGCTGCAGGATGGTGGGAACCTGCTGCAGCAGCAGGCGGTGCAGCTCCTCCCTGCGAGCCATGCTGAGATCCTCCCTTGGGGCAGCCAGCTCCTCCGACACTGTCTGCAGCAGGATGACGCCCAGCAGTGCCGTGTCTGGCTGCTGCACAAGCTGCCCACATGGTAAATAATATATCACTGCAGACGTTAACCCTTACAGCCCCAAAGTTGACTGACCTCTGTCGACAGCCTAGCTCAGCTCCAACGTCAACTTTTGTTAACAGCCCAGCTCAGCCCCAATGTTGACTTTTGTTAACAGCCTAGCTCAGCTCCAATGCTGACTTTTGTTAACAGCCTAGCTCAACTTCAACGCTGACTTTTGTTAACAGCCTAGCTCAGCCCCAATGCTGACTTTTGTTAAAAGCCTAGCTCAGCCCCAGTGCTGGCTTTTGTTAACAGCCTAGCTCAACTTTGACACTGACTTTTGTTAACAGCCTAGCTCAGCCCCAACACTGACTTTTGTTAACAGCCTAGCTCAGTCCCAACATTGACTTTTGTCAACAGCATAGCTCAGTCCCAACAGAGGCTTTTTTTTAACAGCCTAGCTCAGTCCCAACATTGACTTCTGTTAACAGCCTAGCTCAGTCCCAACAGTGACTTTTGTTAACAGCTTAGCTCAGTCCCAACATCAACTTTTGTTAATGACCTAGCTCAGCTCCAGTGTTGACTTTTGTTAACAGCCTAGCTCAGCCCTAATGTTGACTTTTGTCAACAGCCTAGCTCAGCCCAACATGGACTTTTGTTAACAGCCTAGCTCAGCCCCAACATTGACTTTTGTTAACAGCCTAGCTCAGTCCCAACATCGACTTTTGTTAACAGCCTAGCTCAGTCCCAACATCGACTTTTGTTAACAACCTAGCTCAGTCCCAACATCAACTTTTGTTAATGGCCTAGCTCAGCTCCAATATTGACTTTTGTTAACAGCCTAGCTCAGCCCCAACATCAACTTTTGTTAACAGCCTAGCTCAGTCCCAACATCGACTTTTGTTAACAGCCTAGCTCAGTCCCAACATCAACTTTTGTTAATGGCCTAGCTCAGCTCCAATATTGACTTTTGTTAACAGCCTAGCTCAGCCCTAATGCTGACTTTTGTTAACAACCTAGCTCAGCCCCAACACTGACTTTTGTCGATGAATGGCATATAGATAATAGAAGGAAACAACTGCTTTAAAACCTTTTTGTACTTGAAACATGAAAAGTAGTTTTCCACCACGTGACAAGGAATGTCCACTTTATGTTTCAGTACCAATTTCAGCCTCTGTTAGAGTGATTAAAACACAGATTTTTTAGTTTTTGAAAGGTAAATTGATCTGTCAGTCTGCCAAAATGATGGACAAAAGAACATGAAGGAATGGCATGTTAACAAATGCTCTTTCATCAGGACTGCACCTGCTATGGATGTAAAACTTAACAGCTGTGCCAAAAATGTGGCATGTGTGTGTGTCTGCATGCATGCGTGCGTGTGTGTGCATGTATACAGTGTGCGTGAAGCACACATTTCATCATTATGAACTCGGTGCATTGCGGGATTACCAATGAATCTGATCCCTTTATAGTGCTAACTTCTAAAAGTTCATTATAATGTGATGTGTGTGTGTCTGTGTGCACATGTGCCTGCAAGTGTGTGCATGTGTGTGTATGCAGTGTACATGAAGCAGAAATTACACCATTCTGAACTCGGTGCATTATATGTTTACTGATGAATGACATTCCAACAGACAGGCACATACACACTATCAGACAAACACACTGCTTGAAGACTAGAAACCCCAAACCCCAGCAATGTGTCTAAAACTTCAGCACTCTGGAAGTGCTTGTCACTGTCAGATTGGGGATTTCTTGTCCTGAAGCAGAGGGAGGTGACCCTCTCTTTACCTGCAGTATGCTGGGGAAAAAGTCTGGGTAGAAGTGCGGCCAGTCAAGGCGGCCAATATCAACCACAAGCTTGACAAGCTTGTTGCGGATGTAGGTAGGCACAAGCGTGTGGTTGGCCAGCAGATACTGGTTCACTGCATTTCTGATCTCCATTTTGTCACCAGCCCCCATGCCCATCCATTGCTTGTTGATCACATTCTGCAGAATCAAGGAATGTGGTGAAACTTTGATATTTTATGTCAGTGAATCAGTAGGGTCACTGATGAATCCAGCCTCTTAATAGTGAAAACTTCTAAAGGTGTACAGTCAGTTAAACTAAAAGAGAATGCTACACTCTGTCTCAGTCACACACACACACACACACACACACACACACACACACACACACACACACACACACACACACAAATGGACAAAGACAAGACAGACACACACATACGTGACATAGCTCTTTAAGTTTAAATTTCTCAGGCAATTCTGATTTGATGGGACAACTGTATGTATGATCAGTATCAAACTCCTAATGCAGTGCACATAGTACTAGTACATGATGCAATGGGATGTGGTGCAGTTGGTAGAGCATTGGACCAAAAGGCCAGGCACAATACGGATGTGAAAATACTGAAAATCCAACAATACAAATGCAAGACTCATGGCTTTTGCACCTTCTCTTGCTTTGCACCCCACATTTGGAATTCACTCCCTCTAGACCTTAGACACTGTTCAACCCTGTCATCTTTTAAAGCTAAACTGAAAACCTTCCTCTTCTCACAGTATTTTCGCCCCAACTAATATCAATACCCAGTTTCTGCTACAGTGTGTGTGTGTGTGTGTGTGTGTGTGTGTGTGTGTGTGTGTGTGTGTGTGTATGCATGTGTGTGTGTGTGTGTGTGTTTCCATGTAATACTTTATGTAAATTGTTTTTGACAGAACTGTGCTCTACATGTGTACAGAATATCATATTTAGGTTAATATGTATTATGTGAGCACTCAGGCTGTTGATGAGCGAACGATAAATGTACATGATTATTATTATTATTATAAAGCTGACTCCCCAGTGCAGCATGGGATTTTCTTCCCCAGAGTCAACTTTCAGTGCATATTCTCTTGCGGTATTTGTACAGCCCCAGTGTGCACTTATACAACTCAACATCTGCACACATTACCTGAACACCCCAAAAATGGCATCTATACATACACAAACACTGCACACACTGGTAAGAATGGGCAGAACTACTCTGGCAGCTGCTGTGCCTTACCCAACGGAAAAACAGTTGTTTAAAAAAATATATATAAAAATACATATCATGTGACAGAAACTGAGCAACTTATACAATGCATCAGAAAATGTTACACAGTGATGAGAAAGCTAAATTAATATCAAATCATAACTATTTTTTCCCCTTTTTTTTTCTTTCTTTACCTCCAGGACATTCATGGCATACATCATCACATACTCATTATGAGTGTGTGTAATGAAGTACAGGCACATTTTCCAAGCGTCTTTCATCTGAACAAAACTGTTCAGCTGGCTTTCTGCAAACAAAAACATACATCAGCTATCAATTTCAGCAAAAAACATCCCTCAAATAGTTAATTCAAATAGAGGCAATAAATGTTGTAACTGATTTCAGTTCTTCCATGGATGCATTGTATTCATTTCTCACTATATTGGTCCAGGCAACATAATATTATTATACAGAAGACCATGTCAGATCCATCAATCAATAACTGAATAAGGCACAGAAAAATAATTAGGTTTTAATGCCCCATTCAACTATGACAGTTATATCAGGGTGATCAATCAGACATGAAATATGAATCTAAACAACTCTAAACAACATCTGATCTATAACAGATTCTACTGCTAGTGCTAAAGTCACAATGCCTGTATACAAAAGAAAACAATAACAGAACATAGTTTATATCATAGATTCATACATGTATAAAAATAGAATATTTCTCTAACAGAATCTCCCTGGCATTTAACATGTGTGTGTTTGTGTGTGTGTGTGTGTGTGTGTGTGTGTGTGTGTGTGTGTGTGTGTGTGTGTGTGTGTGTGTGTGTGTGACTGAGAGACTAAGACAGTAAGAGAGTGTACAGTAATCAGTATGCATGCATAATTTACTGAATGCATATATATGTACTGATTGATTGATTGACGATCACTTATATAGTGCTATTCTCCGCTCTCTTGAGCAGACTCACTGCACTTGCATGTGGTTCTACATGAGTGACTAGCTTTATAGCGCATTTAAAAAAAAAAAAAAATTGAATATCCACCGAAGTGGTGTACTTACAGCGCTGGCATGGCTGGTGCCACATGAAATAGCAGCCATCTCAGCGCAAGTCCTGTGTCTGCCATACAACCATGCTCCATGTCACTTCATGCAAAGCCACATACGTAATGTGTGCGTGTTTAGCTGTAACCTGCCACCTGCACTTTTGGCAGAATGACCGGGATCTTTTACGTGCTACTGCGGTAACACAGGGGTGGAACAGATACCGAAATAAGAGTCAGCACAGAAAGTCGACCCTGGAGAAGAAAATTCTCCTGCCGCTCCAGCAGGGATTCGAACCCGCGACCTTTCAATCATGAGTCCGGCGCTCTAACCACTGAGCTATCCCTGCCCCCATATATATACATACTATATATATTTGTGCATAATATATATTTGTTCAAATGAGCCTGTACACATGTTACATTCCAATTACTAAAACAAAGATATCACAATCATGACCAATTCATTCTAATCTATGGCTCTTGTGTTGTTCAGTTATTTACATTCAATTGCCTGTATGTCTTTATGGTCTGATACATATAATTTTTATGCTTACCAATCTCTCGTTTCCTTTCATTTGTTGTTACAGGGCTGAAAAACTCTGACATAAGAGTTTCCAAAGCTTGTAGAGATGCTTCATTTGATGCCTGGGTGAAAAAGAAAATACAAAACATCAAAAGGTCTATGAACTAATGAAGCATAAATACATTTAAAAGAAAAAATCCTGATGGGCATATTTTTACCTTTGCTTTACTATGATTGCATGAATCAGTAAATCAATAAATGAACAATGGAAATTATAAACCAACAAAGGCTAGTCAAGACTGGCAAAGATAGTAAGAATCAGTTGCGAAAGTCATCAGTATCCAATTGACAACTAAGGCAAGTCAGCAAGAGAGAGTGAGAGTGAGAGAGAGAACATGTTTTTGGATAATCATAATGCACTCAGTCACATATGTGTGCATGCATGTGTGTGTGTGTGTGTGTGTGTGTGTGCGCGCGCGCATGTGCATGCTTGCATGCATGTGTGTATGTGTGTGTGTGTGAGAGAGAGAGACTCTGTGTGTGTGTGTGTGTGTGTGTGTGTGTGCGTGCGTGCATGCATGTGTGTGAGGGAGTATATGGGGGGGGGGGGGGGGGGGGCAGACAGACAGGTGGGTGGGGGTGGGGGCAAGCAGGCAGACAAAGACAGACAGTGTGTGATTTATTTCAAATACTAATTGCTATAGGTAATAAGGAACATAAAAACATTTTATTCCTTAGCTCATAAAATGTGAACAAGAACTGGAGAAGAAAAGTTCAAAACAAAATAAGTAGCTCTCCAATGGGCACTGGTCACCTGGTGCATTATTTCTTAGCACTTTTCTGAGATTTAGTTTAAATATATATAATACATATAATTAAAATGAAAACTACTAACTAGGGATCCTGGTTAATTATCAACATCTGGAATTAACCTTTTGGCTTCATCTCATTGAGTTTTCCTTTTAGTTATTAGTAACAGTAGTTAAAACTACATAACAAAAATAACAACAAAATCAAAACAAAAATAACAACAAAATAAACAAACTAGCAGATAGTTTATTTTGTATGGTTGTAGCTTTGTTCTTCATCATTTTTGTTGCACAGTGCAGACCCACAGTAGCTAAACAATAATCAGACAGGTGATTGTGGTCACACTGAACAGATGAAACTAGAATAAATAAAGCACAGACAAAAGAAGATGGCATGTATGTTATTAGGACAAGTGTAAAATTCAGAAATCCAAGTATATATTATATATGGACTGTAGGTAATGTGATTGAGAATCTGACAACAAATGTATGCACAAAAAATACATCTGTTCAAAAGAACTGAAAATCTGTACGATTTTTCCTCTCCCAAGTGCCTCAGCTCCAGACCTCTGCCTCTGGCCTAGGACAGTAGGAGCTGCAAACACTATTTAAAGTACCATAATTTTAATACTAATAATAGCACGGATATTTCCCATTCTGCCTGTAAAATGGTCCACCAAGCGTCTTGCTGGGAACAGTAAAGGAATAGATCAGTTTATTGCTTCTCTGCCTTTTTCTGGCTAGACTCTGTTCAATCCCGCCCCCACCTGTCTCCCAGTTCAAGCATTCCAAACCTAGATCTATAATTATGTTTTGCAATCTTCCGCTGAAGAGAGCTAGGTCGCTTCCTCTCCAAATTCGATTTTTTAAAAGCCACATATTCCCACAATCTACTGTAAAATGTAATGGAAACATTCGTGTTCGTTCCCACAACAGAAACAGAAAATGTGAAGACGGATGAAGATCACCAGCAGACGAATTTCTGTAACTGATTCAGTCGACAGTCGATACACAGCAAAAGTTCTGCACAGATTACAGAAAAAACGTACTCCGTTCATTTTTAAAAGAAACACATTATTACCATGATTGATAGGCGCTTTGTTCTGTTATTCGTGATGACAGTGTGCTACCTGGGACATGGAGAAAAATTATCACAAACTGAATCAAGCAGCGGCTTCAGTGCTCACGTTACCCGATGGGTACTTCCATCTTGGCAGAGCATGATGGGATGATTAAAGATTGCTCTCCCTTTACTTGTTGTGGGCGTGGTCACAAAGGAACAGAGATGTTTTACTCCGTTTTATTCGGTTTTATTTGTATTCTCTTACTTTTGTTATGTTGAATGCCCCCCCCCCCCTTCTTTTTTCTTCTTCTGGATTCGAGAGCCCCAAAAGACAAATTATTATTTTATGCATTTATTATGAATAATAAAATTCTTTTGTATTTGTATTTGTCAGTATTATATCATTTGTATTTTGTATTGATCTGTATTTATGTTAGATACCGAGTTCGTGTGGATTTTATCATCATCCTGTAAACCAGAGAGAGAGAGAGGATTTGGCCACGAGAAAGAGTTGGCCTAGAGTGTAACATTTTTTTTTTTTTAGTTTTTGGGGTCTCAGCTGATTAGCTCAAATCTCCATCTTTAAAAAAAGAAAAAAAGAAGAAGCACAAATGGGGTATGATTCGTCGATTGACCTTCCCCAGGATCTTCTTTTCCAAAAAAAATGTCACTACCACCTACCATTTGGTTTGTTTTTCAGTTGATCAGTTGCAACTTCAATTGCTTTTCCACTAATGCTCTGTCAATGCATAAATTAACCAAACTGCTCAAACTGTCTTCATGAGATGGTAAACATGTGTTGGGATAGCACAAACAGCCAGACAAATTAAGCAATAGCAACTTAGTTGTGACAACAACAGCAGCAGCAATGTGTATATTAATTACAAAAATACCAAAGAAAAGATCAAACACACTGACATACAAAATAAATATCATCAACAAAACAACAGTCAATTAATATGGTGACCATCTTTTGAAACATCTGTTATATAAGTGCACAGACTTGGACCAGAAGAGGAATAACAAGAAAAACAGCAAATCGCCTAGGATTATGAAGCTAACTGATTCTAATAAATTAGTCTTGCATTTCACAATTACATTGACCAAAATCAAAATGTCTGAACAACAAAAAAGATAACAAATTAAGAGACACCAGCAGTAACAACAAACAACTTAACAACAAAATATCAGTTAGTTCTTTCATAATAATAGCCAACCTTAATTATTTAAACTGATTAAAAAATGTTTTAAGTGAAAAATAATACTGGGACAAAAATATCAAAAGTGCTAAAGTAAGCTTGTAATATGATTATCCTTCTGTTTTGTTATAAAGCCCAGCTGTATAAAGCCCTTTTTTGTTCTAGATTTGGCAGTTGGACAGATGACCCCCCCCCCCCCCTTTGTGTGTGTGTGGAGGAGTGGCGGTGTAGGGAGGGGGGGGGGGGGTTGTTGGGTGTAGCCTGATTTTAACATCTTTGCCAAGCTCAGCGTTCTGGGTCTCAGCCATGGAAACAGACAAAAATAATTCTCCAAAACACGCTTTTGTGTGTGTGTGTGTGTGTGTGTGTGTGTGTGTGAGAGAGAGAGAGAGAGAGAGAGAGAGAGAGGAGAGAGAGAGAGAGAGAGAGAGAGAGCGAGAGAGAGAGAGAGAGAGAGAGAGAGAGAGAGAGAATGAATGAATGAATGAATGAATGAATGAATGAATAAACTTTATTTTACGAGGGTTGTCAGTAGAGAAGACTCGAGGTCTTTTTACATCCAGCCCTCGCCCATGAGGGAAACTACTATTAACTAAGGATTACAGTATGTTGAGAGAGAGAGAGAGAGAGAGAGAGAGAGAGAGAGAGAGAGAGAGAGAGAGAGAGAGAGAGAGAGAGAGAGAGAGAGAGAGAGAGAGAGAGAGAGAGAGAGAGAGAGTATGCATACATGCATGTGATTGTGTGTGTGTGGGGGAGGTGTTCCTCCGAACTGTCTTGATTAATGGTCGGAAGCTGCCAATGGAACCAGCGATACTAAAGTAGTGTAGTTTCTGATGAAACTATGGCCGTCGCCTTTTCGCTCTGTTTCATGGGAGATAATAATTCACAAGCGACTTCAACCCAGTATTCTCCCTTGATACCTGCGGCTACTTTCTCTTTTGAGACCACCAGTTGGTATTAACCAATGAAACAAGAGAAATTCCCACAATAGGCCAATCAACTTCATCGTTTTAATCTTTTCGCGAATGTTTCCTGACAACAATATGGCGCCATGAAATGCCACACCATTGATTGAATGACACAAATTGTTCTGAATGAAGCGGAACATTAAGCGACCAGCGAGTAAGCGTGAGAGGTAGGCGGGAAATTAATATTACTGGTTGCGCAAGATTGCACGCACCTGACCACTGTCGGAGAGCAAACTTGCTTGTTTCTGTCGAAGAAATCCCTTCACTAGATCTCTAAACTAGACAAGAACAGCGTTTGGCAGCCCAATTGACAATGTAAGAAGCCTAAAAGTGTTGAGGGCGGACATTTAATCAGAGAAGAAGTCTGTACTGTCAGGCAGTAATTATGAAATATTAAACAACGCATGAAACGTTTAATACAGAATTTAACCCTAATTTGCGTCCCATTCACGTGCTTAATTCTGTCTCCCATTGAGTCATTCTGTCTGTCTGTCTGTCTGTCTGTCTCTTTCTCTCTACACACACACACACACACACACACACAACACACACCACCACCACCATCAGTGAGAAAAGACAGAGAGAACTGCTTGGACATTTATTTTATTTTTTACTTTGCTTTTATTGGGAGGTTGATCTGTAAAGTGTCTCTTTGGTGTGTATCTGTAAGATCCTACATTGTTTTAGTTTGTTTCATTGAACTAGTTTGGTGGCAATATTTTGCTTTTATATTAATATAAGAGTCTGTGCACTTTTAGACTTTTGATTTTGATTCATAACAATTTGTCACCATTCTTTATCTTCAATATCTATTATACTGATCTGAAAAAGAAGAGATCAACTTGAATTAATTGTAATTAAGATAAAGAGAAAACAATCGCTTGATTGTTTTCAAAATGTTATGACCATAAACATTAGAAACAGCAATAGAAAATAAGAAATAGCACTCCAAAGAAAGGTGATTTGCTTTTTTCATCATTTCAAATTAACTGAGTATCTGTCTTTCACTTGTCACTTGTAAGCAGTTTTACTGAAAATTGATATGAAATTTGATTGGGTATATAAATAATGGTATATTTTTTTTTATATATATCTCGCATCAAATGTCAAATGTTAGGCTTTCTGGTGACTGAGGTGTTGCCTTTTGTATCTGCACTTGAATTTGGTTTGTGAAGAAAAATATAATTTCATATATATATATAAGATATTTTACAACATTCACCAAGATTTATCCCTGTCAGTGTGATTACGTGCACATGATGTGGTATATCTTGCAAAACTTCCTAGCTTTGTTTGTAAGCAGCTTCTTCTCAGCTGTGATAGGGTGCATAATATAATTATAATAGGACATCGGTCATTGGTAACAGGGGTTGTAGTACTAGTACTTGTAAAGTTTAGTAGCAGTAATACAGAGTTCATGTTAACCAATGATTTCCTGTATTTTAATGTTTAAGATCAGCATGTCCTGGAAACAAAATTGGAAATCGGTCAGATGTACCAGCTGTTACTTTAGTTTGATTGGTTCTTTAAAAATATTACCCCCCCCTAAAAAAATGAGCACAGCTCAGAAGGAGAGAGAGTGTGTGTGGCTCATGCACATGCATGTTTGTGGTGTGTGTGTGTGTGTGTGTGTGTGTGTGTGTGTGTGTGTGTGTGTGTGTGTGTGTAATAGATGGGAAAGGGAGCAGGGTGGTTGCTTGTAGAGTAGTAGTAATATAGACCTCTGTGTGTGTGTGTGTGTGTGTGTGTGTGTGTGTGTGTGTGTGTGTGTGTGTGTGTGTGTGTGTGTGTATGTGTGTGTGTGTTGTGTGTTATAGATGGGGAAGGGAGCAGGGTGGTTGCTTGTAGAGTAGTAGTAGTATAGACCTGTGTGTGTGTGTGTGTGTGTGTGTGTGTGTATGTGTGTGTGTGTGTGTGTGTGTGTGTGTGTGTGTTGTGTGTTATAGATGGGGAAGGGAGCAGGGTGGTTGCTTGTAGAGTAGTAGTAGTATAGACCTGTGTGTGTGTGTGTGTGTGTGTGTGTGTGTGTGTGTGTGTGTGTGTTGTGTGTTATAGATGGGGAAGGGAGCAGGGTGGTTGCTTGTAGAGTAGTAGTAGTATAGACCTGTGTGTGTGTGTGTGTGTGTGTGTGTGTGTGTGTGTGTGTGTGTGTGTGTGTGTGTGTGTGTGAGTGTGTTGTGTGTTATAGATGGGGAAGGGAGCAGGGTGGTTGCTAGCAGAGTAGTAATAGTATAGACTGGTGCATGTGTGTGTGTGTGTGTGTGTGTGTGTGTGTGTGTGTGTGTATGTGTGTGTGTGTGTGTGTGTGTGTGTGAGAGAGAGAGTGTGTGACTGTGTATGTGACTCTGTATGTGTGTGTGTGTGTGTGTGTGTGTGTGTGTGTGTGTGTGTGTGTGTTATAAATAGGGAAAGGAGCAGGATGGTTGCTGGCAGAGTAGTAGTAGTATAGACAGTCATGTATCTGACTGGTTGCAATGACTAACTGTTTTCCATGAACCACTCTTGCCACTTTATTATAGTGTACAAATATCACACCAGCTTGAACAATGTCTAGCATGGTCACTGTAGTAGTTCATTTCTGTTTTTGAGTGACAGACTAGAAATGCCAACAAAAAAGACTAGAAACACAAGCAAAACAACAGCAAAACAGCAACAACGGTGAATAAATAAAAGAAACAGAAAAGTGGATGAAGAAGAAATGATCCAACAAATGTACTTTGAAAAACAAACAATCTGAGCAAGACATACCTAGCTGACAGGTAAACCACAAAGTCTAGCAAAGAAAATGATCAAGTTTTATATGGCATGTTTAAAATTGATATCTTTGATGTGATTTTTAAATTTATTATATGATTCTGTATTTTATACACACACGCATGCACACACACAATGTGTGAATGCACACACACACACACACACACACACACACACACACACACACACATGCATGCATGCACACATGTACGCATGCACACACAAACACACACACACACACACACACACACACACACACACACACACACACACACACACAAATTCAGATTCTAATTGCATCTGAATGATGACATGCTACAAGTGTAAGAACAATGTATAATGTTTTACATTATCTGTTGATATCAACAGTTGCATTTCTTAGTTTGTTGAACAACAACAAACTATAAGTATTAAAAGAAAAAGAAATTTAAACAAACAAACAAAACAAAAACAAAACAAAAAAGGGGGGTGGGGGGTGGGGGTTCACTAG
>OY757541.1:19029138-19051273 GCA_963584105.1 Alviniconcha strummeri | reverse complement strand
CGTGCTTTCCCATTGGAATCTGTATTTTTGCATACATGTGTTTCTGTGTGTAGATGGCTAATTATGATGTAGGTGCACAGAGAGCACTAAAGCATGCAAGAACTTGTTTTCATACTCTTGTGACTCTCTCGCTGCATACTCTACAGCTTGATTCAGCTTGAACAATTCTGCTTGACCAGCTGGTTTCAGTAAAGCCTATAACAGACCAAAATATGTGAATTTCAGATGAGCTCGCCTCACTATAAGTATTACAATGACATTCTAACCTGCTACATCATCTCTTTCCACACCTGTCTGCACACCTTTCTCAGTAAAGTTGATAACAGACCAAAATAGGTGAATTTCGGATGTGTTTGCATCCATATTATTATTACTATTACATTGTGACCTGCGACATAATCTCTTTCCCCACCTGTCTGCACACCTTTCTCAGGCGGAGAGTCCTAGGGGGCCCTTTGCAAGCAGCACACCACGCATGGAGAACATCACACAGTTCCATGCAGCAGCTGTCAATGGGAGAAACAGGTCCTCAGTCGCCTCATTGCTGGTAAGATGATAATGATATTCATGAATTTTTTTTTGTGTGTGTGTACGATACCGATTCTAAAAAGCTCATGTTTTGTATTGCCCTTGTAGCTTAGCTTTCTTTTAACAGTTGGTTATGTTGGTCTCTGAAAAAGCTGTTGGCATCAGACTTGAGAGCTTCCAGTTCTGTGGCACTGTGGGGCTCGTCTCCAGATGAGGCACTTGTTTAGTGGTAGTAGTGGTGGTAGTGGTAATAGACCCCAGCTGGTATAGTGATAAACAGTGAAGTTTGTCTCCATCTGTGTTAAACACAGAAACCAGGGGATTGGATTTATCTGTGTCAACACAATAACTAGCAGAGTTGTGCAGTGTGTGTGTGTGTGTGTGTGTGAAAGAGAGGGAGAGAGAAATTCAAATGGGGGGGGGGGGGGAGCAAATGAAGGGCAGCATGGGGAGTGTAGAAAGATGAAGGGCAGCATGGGGAGTGTAGAAAGAATGAACATCCACTTCACCCTGACCCTGTACTGGTTTTTGTTCTTTGTTGATTGCTTTTGCTTCAAAGGGGGTAGGGGAGGGGACAGGAAAAGAAAAAAGAAGACATTTATAAATCAGAGGGATGGACTGGAGACCTGGGGGTTGTACACATATGACAAAAAGCATCTGGCATGTTACAGGTAGCAGTGCCAGCGAACTGGACACAGGTGACCAGTTTGGGCGTAACCCCTTGATGTACTGCGTGCTGGCTGACCGCCTTGAGTGTGCAGAGCTCTTGTTGAAGGCAGGGTCACAGGTCAACTTTAGGGACAAGGGTGGACGTACACCTCTCCACTGGGCTGCGCATAAGGTGCGTGTGTGCGTGCGTGTGTGTGTGTGTGGGGTGGGGTATGCACGTGTGTGAGTAATTGTGTGTGCATACATACATGTATGTGTTTGTGTGACACTGTGTGTGTGTGTGTGTGTGTGTGTGTGTGTGTGTGAATGTGTATGGGTTTGTATCCATCTGTGTGTGTGTACATCCATGCATGTGTGTGTGAATGTGTGAATACATGCCTGTGTGTGTGTGTGTGTGTGTGTGTGTGTGTGTGTGTGTGTGTGTGTGTGTGTGTGTGTGTGCGACCTATGCATATATGTGCATGAATGTATGTGTGCCTCTGTGTGTGTGTGTATGTGTGTGTGTGTGTGTGTGTGTGTGTGTGCAATTTATACAGTTTAGTTGGGGACCAGGAGATGGCAGTGTATAGATGGTGTAAGCTCAAACTGGAATGAGTGTGTAGTCTGCAAAAAATGGATATTATTGTAATGAGCTTTTATAAAGGTAGGTAAGGGGAGGTAATTAGCTTTTAGGAAACCATTGAAGGTTAAGGTAGGTAACATGTATTTCCTTAGAATTTTGTAGAAGTGTGATACTTAATTTTTGTATGTGTGTGAACTTACCAAATATGCAAAGTTGCATAGATCATGTAAATTTTCTCAATGTAACTATTTCCATATGCAATGCGAGTCTAGGGAACTAATTTTGGAGGGGGAGTGGGATGGGATCAGTGCATTTTTATTTTGATGAATTGTTTTATTTTTCAGGGTAATTATCGCCTGATGAAGTTGCTGCTGTCTCGAGGTGCTGACTGTCGGAGAAGGATAATGAAGGCCAGACCCCTCTCCATCTCTGCACCCGACACAAACTGCCCAAATGCATGGCCATGCTGCTTCGGCAGTTGTTGCCTGGGAGATTGACAATCAGGACAACAACAAGGTACAGTGGGATAAACATGAATCTTATGTCTAGCAAAAGAGCCCACATGTTCATGCATAGGACAGAACAGGTCAGGTGAAGGTGTTTTCAGATGTCTAGTCCATGTTGCTTCAGTAGTGACTGACAGTCAGGATGACAACAAGGGAGGTTTGGGTTCAACTTCTTCAAATTGAAATTAAATTCAAATTCAAAAAACTGTAATCATTCCACAAGGGACAGTTTTGTTGTGGTCATGGCAGGCTCATAAAACAGTAATACATAAAGTTAAGAGAATAATACAGCAAACACAACACCACCAACAAAAGAGTCTTACTTTAACCATAGTTATAGTTATAGAACTTAAATGATACATTGCATCAGAGAGTGTACAGGTTTGTATGTGTGTTTGTGTGTGTAGGGCAAAGGGTTAAGTGAAGGTAGTTCCACATGAAAATTTCATCATCGCATATGACTAGAGTGCAGTGAGTCTGCTCAGAAGTATAGATTAGCTCTCTGTAGTTGCTTTTGTGAAGCACTTAGGGCTGGTCTTGAGATGAGGCGTTCGACAAGTGTCCATATACAAAATGAAAAATGTCCTTCTAATGAAAGAGCATGTGTCTTGTTCCACTTTGTTTTGTATTTATTTTATCATCCAACCTGGCTGTGAATTTCCTGTGGGAAATCGGGGGTCATTTTCCATTAAGAAAGTCAGCTGCAACAGAGCTGTTCCAACCAGCCTAACTTTTCACCTTACCAGTAGTGAAATTTAGACAAGATTTTCTGGGTTATCCCCCCCCCCCCCCACCCCCCACCCCACTTTTGTGGGCTCTTTAACATGCACACACCTGCAGCATGATATGTGTGAAGCCACTTCTTCACCATAGTGTGGAGAACCCCTTTTTTCTCTCTAGGGAACGTACCACAGTCTGTGCACGCAGGAGTCAGAGCAGCATTACAAACGTGCCTATGCTGGGATGCTAACATTGGGTTAAAGGTTAATGATAGTTGTGTGGAACTACCAGTTCCCAGTGCCCAGTTTTTCACAGCTGTCTTGAAGGCCGTGAGTAGAGGGTGTCAGCTGAGGAAACTGTTCATATGGCAAACTTATCAAGTGAAGTCTAATATGATTAGAATCCATTTAAGTTTAATTTTTGTGTAAGTATTTGAGCTTTATGAAGGGTATTGAAGTTGTTTTCAACAAGGAAGATACATGCAAGTACAGTCATTTTACTGAATAAGGAAGATAAATACATGTACAATCATTTTGGTGAAGGTACAAGAACATCTTAGCTGCTTTTAATTTTTTCTTCGTTTCATTTCAGAGGACAGCACTGCACTGGGCATCCTCTTATGGTAACTTGGAACATGTCAGGATGCTGATCAAACAGGTATTTGATGTCATGGTGCACTAAACAAAAAATATGATCACATGCTGTTTGTTTTTGTTTATAGTTTAAAAATATCCCTTCCGTATTTGTTTGCTTTCATTCATTTGTGTATATGATAAACACAGCCTCATATTTTTTTCTGTCTGTGTCTCTGGTTTTATAATTTGTGTTTTGCTTTTAATAGTTGTTTTGGAGACCAGTGGTATTATTTCAGTTGACTGCAGAACATGAGTGAGCATAAAAGCACAGATTAGCAGAAGATTTTGAGAAGTTTAAACTGTGTTCATGGTTAGTGCATGTTGTGTTGCAGGACTCCAACATTGGAATCCCTGATATTGAAGGAAAGACCCCTCTGCACTGGGCAGCTAGCAGTCGTGATCCAGAGGCAGTGCAGTGTGTCAAACTGATCCTGGTCAGTCTGCTGGGTGGCTGTGTCACACACACACACACACACACACACACACACACACACACACACACACACACATACACTCATGCACCCCCCTCCCCATCCCCACACACATGTGCCCCCACCCCCCCAAACACACATATACCCACACCCACACACCCACACATGCACATCCCACCCCACCCTCCCATACACATACACACTTTCAGATATGTACACATACACACACACTCATGCACATACACTACCTCATCTGCTCACTCACTCACTCGCTAACATCCTCAGTATTTGATTTTGTTGATGTTGGCTTCAACAGGAGACTACACCAAGTGTGATCAACTGGCAGGACTATGAAGGGCGCACAGCTCTGCATCTTGCTGTTGCTGATGGCAACCAGAGTGTTGTAGATCTCCTGGTGAGTGCCTGATGTGTGAGTGTGTTTGCAAGTAAGTGAGGGAGTGTGTGTGTGTGTGTGTGTGTGTGTGTGTGTGTGGGTGGGTGGGTGGGTGGGTGGACTGTAACTTATATAAACTCTGCAGTTTTGATGTTGATGAGACGTTCCTTCTTGAAATGTACCAATAGGTTATAGATTGAAATTATTAATGGTAAAACAATATTCATTATGAAGTTTGATAGGTGTTATTTGTTCTATTGTAACCCTTTTTTTCTTTTCTTTCTTCTTCTTCAGACATCGGTTGAGAAATGCAATGTGTCTGCTTTGGACAATGTGTTTCGTACACCTCTTCATTGGGCTGCAGTTCTTGGTGAGACTTGATTTCATTTGCACTGTATAGTTTGCACTTTGCATCCTTTTATGGGAATAGGTGCAAGTTTTGGAGTTTGTTTTGCTTTTTTGAACATTTTTGCCTTTTAAGACATTTAGTTTACATTAACATGTGAGTTGTTGTTTTTATTGCCAGTAAGAATGCAGCTAACCTGTTGCTGTTTGCTTTGCATGCGCTGTGTGGATCGGTCAGGTCACTCCCAAATTGTGGACCAGCTGCTGCACAGCAATGCAGACTGTACCAGCTCTGATTCCAATGGTGCTACTCCTCTTCATTATGCCGCCCAGAACAACTTTGATGTGAGCTGGGAAGAAAGAGAGGGACAGAAAGAGAGAGATGGAGGGAGGAAGAGAGGGATTGGAGAGAAAGGGAGGGATGTAGAGAGAGAGAGGGATGGAGAGAGAGAGGGATGGAGAGAGACTGAGGAGGAGGGAGAGAGAGTGAGAGAGTTAAGAGGGAGGGAGAGAGAAAGGGGGAAGTGGGGGAGGTATGTAGGAAGAGAGACTGAGTTACAAAGGAAGGAAGTGAGAGAAGTGATGACGAGAGAGAAAGAGTGATAAATGAAATAAGGATTGAATACTTTTATTTTTATCTAAAAATAAAAACAGTAAATGTGTTTTTATGGTGGATATTTTCTTTCATTCATTGTTCCTCTTTTACCCTCCCATTCTCTCTGTCTCTCACTGTTTTTTTCTTTTCTTTCTTTCTTTTTTTGGTCAGAAACCAATATGTTTTTTCTGAGGAAGAACAGAAATCATTACCCTTGGTTTATCATGAGGGAATGCAAAATATTAATCTGATAGAAAACATTTTCCCTTCTTTTTCTCAGGAAACAGTCAATGTCTTCTTGTCATGGAAAAACACAGATGAACCAGATCTGGAGGGTCGGACAGCATTCATGTGGGCAGCGGGAAAAGGTGCTGATAATGTTCTGCGGGTATTTTTCCATCATGATGTGGATGTACAGCAGGAGGATAAGACTGGGGGCACGGGTAAGAACCTTTTTTTTTTACCCTAACCAGTGGTTGTGATGGGCACCATTGTTATACTCCTCTGTGTGTGTGTGTGTGTGTGTGTGTGTGTGTGTGTGTGTGTGTGTTTTATGCTGTGTGTGTGTGTGTGTGTGTGCGTGTGTGTGTGTGCGTGGTGTTGTGGTGTGTGTGTATTTGTGTGTGTGATGTTGTATGTCTCTGTATCTGTATGTCTGTGTCCATCTGTGTTTATTTGTATTTTGCTTGTCTTTCTGCTTCAGTCAGTATAGAAAAAAGTGTGTGATTTATACAATACATAGAAAAAAGTGTGTGATTTATACAATACATCACACTCAGATCTTCATGGCCAAGGCTAACATGGGACTTAGTAGGTTTATGTAACTTTTTATATATTTTTTTTATCAGTGTTCATTCTTACCACACAACATGCTGCCATTTGCATTGATGATGTGCATTTATTCTCAGTTGCAAATTGGCATAGGTGTGGTTTGGTTTAGAATCCTCTTTGTAGTTGGCCAAGGTCAATGTTTTTCTGTGTCTGATTTTGAGATAAAGTAGCCTGTAACTCTACCACAAGCACTTGAAAAATTGTTTGTGTCATGTTAAGACATGATCAGTCTGAACATGGCAGTGAATAATTGTCTGTTTTCAGCAAAAGTTTGAATGGCATATGACTCTCTCTCTCTTCCCGTTTCTGTCTCACCCTCTCTCTCTCTCTCTCCTCTCTAGCTCTCTCTCTTGCTGTTTCTGTCTCATCCTCCACCCCTTCTTTCTCTCATTGTCTGTCATGTTTGAGGGTGGAAATCAATTGCTTCCATCATTACAAGGAAAGGAAGGTTAAATGATGAGGGTTAATTAGCATTCAGTCAAATTGTTTTACATTTCATATCTTGCCTGCAGCTCTTCATGCGGCAGCACTCTCTGGCCATGCAGCCACTGTTCAACTTCTCCTCCACCACGGTGCTAGAATTAATGCCACAGACCAGGCTAAGCACACGCCCCTGTTTCGTGCCTGCGAGATGGGACACACGGATGTTGCACAGGCACTCATCGACAATGGGGCACGTGTGGATATGCTGGACGAAGACGGGCGCTCCCCTTTGCACTGGTAAGGATGTTAAAGTTAGTTCTTGGATTTTTATGCCCTTTCGTCCGCACAGGGTTGCCCCAGGACTAGGATGGTGAATATAGTCCACTGTGCCTGTTTAATGTCCCTTGTTTCTGGAGAGTTTATGTCTGTCTTTGTCATAATGTGGGATGAATAATGTGGTGGTGACTTAAACTGAATCAACTAGTCTTAGGCAAATATGTTCTTTTTTGAGCTGTGTTTTCTGTTTTGGTTGATATACTTTCTATTCCAATCACATCAATTGGGGCTGTGATTCTTCTGTATATTTATATCCTTTGTGTACTCATTCCTTGTAGTTCCTTTAAGACCATGTGGCTGTTAAGAGAAGTTATTGTTGATTGTTCTAACCAGTTTATCTTGAGATGGTTCCGTTTGTATGTTTTTTTCTAGTATCTAAATAATGTGTGTGTTTTTGCCTAGGGTTTGGGTACCATTGGTAAGTCTTGTTATTTTTGGCTCTGTTCAGAAGTTTTGGTATTGTTGGGATATTAGACTACTGTGTGATTTTTTTCTTTTTTCTTTTGGGAAGTTTTTTGGGAAGCTGTAGATAGCAAATATCAGAAATGTTTGGCTGTTTTGTTTCCATTTAAAAGTTTCAGCTCTGTTTTGGAGATTTTAATACTGTTTGAAAGTTTGGTACTGTTGGGAAATACAGTATTGCTGTGATGTTTTTCTACCATTGAGAAGTTCTGGTTCTGTTCTGTGTTCAGAAGTTTTTGTGTTGTTTGAAGATCTGGCACTGTGCTCTGTTGGGATTTTTTGTTTTTTGGTGTTTGTTTTGTTTGTTTGTTCAGAAGTTGTGGTATTGTTAGGAAGCTTTGGTACTGTTTCAGTTGAGTTTTTTTTCAGGTTTAATGCTGTTGCAAAGTTTAGATTTTTCTCTGAAGTTTTGTGCTGTTGTTGGAACTGTAATGCTGTTGCAAAGTTTAGATTTTTCTCTGAAGTTTTGTGCTGTTGTTGGAACTGTCATGAAGTTTTAGTTCTGTTGGGAAGTTTGTTGCTGTTGTGAAGATTTTCTGTACTGTTGGAAAATCTGGTACGATTAGGAAACCGACAATATGCTTTCAGGGCAGCACTGGGTGGCCATGCGTACATCTGTCAGATTTTGATCAAATATGGCATTGACCCCAATATCCGTGACCACTCAGGGTGAGTCTGTGCATTGTCGGTAGCATTCTTTTTCTCTGGCATTTTTGCCTTCTGCCTTTTGTTGTTGTAACAGTCTCATTCTCTTCTTGCTTATGCTTCTGATTTATATTTTGTTGATTTCCAAAAGTCATTCTCCCCATAATCACACCAACACAATGAACCACATGTAGATATACATCACTCACAGTCACACACACTGTCTGTCTATCTGTCTGTCTGTCTGTCTGTCTGTCTCCCTCCTTCCCTCCCCCCTCTCACTACCCCCCCTTTCACTTTTTCTTTCCTTCCTTTCTTCTCCTCTCTCTCTTTCAAAGTTTCATGATAGGTATGCATCAGTTTCTGATGTATGATTAAATGGCTTCATTCATGACCCTGTTACAGGCGCAGTCCGTTGCACTGTGCAGCTTACGGTGGTTATGTCAACTGCATGTCGGCTCTGATGGAACACCAGGCTGACCCCAACACACAGGATAAAGAGGTGACAGTTTATCTTCCTGTTCTTGTCTGATGAAATCCTTGAAATTTATACCCCATGCAGAAAATAAGGGATGGGGGTGGGGGATGTACAGTAGAATCTGCTCCTCTGTCTTGATGTATGCACTGGATTTTTATGTTGCAATGTCAGAGTGTATTTGAGGCGTGGCATGTTTCCGCAGGGTATGCAGAATCAGTGCAATCAGTCACCACTGTATGTTATGGATTTGGAAGTCATGCTGTGTGTGCAGCTATAGGTTTGGAAGTCATAGTGTGTGTGCTATGGATTTGGAAGTCAGGGTGTGTATGTTTGTGTGCATTTAGGGCATAGCACATTTTCATTCGGCATGTAGAATTGATCACTTCTGCATGAATATCTATCTGCTTCTTTGGTTTTCTGGATCTGGAAGACACAGTGTGTCTCTGCATGCCTTCAGGACATGGCATGTCTTCTCTAGGCATGCAGAATCAATCAACTCTGTGTGAATATCTGTCTGTTTCTCAAGTTCATTGGATTTGGAAGTCACAGTGTGGATGCATATGTGTACCTGTCTTCACTGGGCCTGTATGTGTTCAGGGTATGGCCGGTCTTCACTGGGCTTGGATGTATTCAGGGTATGGCTGGTCTTCACTAGGCCGGAATGTATTCAGGGTATGGCCTGTCTTAACTGGGTCTGCGTGTATTCAGGGTGTGGCCTGTCTTCACTGGGCCTGTATGTATTCAGGGTATGGCCTGTCTTCACTGTGCCTGTATGTGTTCAGAGTATGGCCTGTCTTCACTGTGCCTGTATGTATTCAGGGTATGGCCTGTATGTATTCAGGGTGTGACCTGTATGTATTCAGGGTATGGCCTGTCTTCACTGGGCCTGCAGCAAGGGTCACCTGGACGCGGTGAAGCTGCTGGTGGAGAACAACGCCTTTCCCAACCACATGGAGTTCAGGGAGGACAGGTGAGTACATCTCTGTGAAACCTGACTCTCTCATTGGGCATGTGTGTGCATGTGCACACACACACACACACATGCATGCACGCATGCATGCACACATGTGCGCACACACACATGCATACACACACACACACACACACACACACACACACACACACACACACACACACACACACACACACACACACACAGAGGCAAGCAGGCAGGCAGGCATGCACACACACATAAATAAAGCTTAAAGTACTTAAATTCCTACTACATGGTTCCAGAACAGATAGCAGTAAAAAAGCTGTACACTTAATATATATGTTTATATATATTACACAATGTATTTGCAGTACGTTCCATTATCAATCATTGCTACTGAGAGCTGTCAAAATTACAAGAATTACTATGTTCTAAAAACACAAAGTGCCACATTTTCACCCAGTCAGATTCTAAAGTTCTAAAGTGCAGTAAAACCAAGAGAATTGGAATGGAGTTAATTGTCACCTTACCAGTTACACCATTCAAACTTTTAACTGTACAGCTTTTTTACTGCTATCTGTTCTGGAACCATGTAGTAGGAATTTCAGTACTTTAAGCTTTATGCATGACCTCTGACAGCAGAAGACAACCTGTACATGGTCACAGAGTTGTGTCTTGCAAGGGGGAAGGGGACATTTGTTCATTGAATACTCTTACTGAATATCATTGAATACTCTTATTGAATACTGTATATATATAAAAGAAACTCAGGCTATTTTTACTCATTCCCAGCCAAAGAATCAGTACTGTTGGTGCAATTTCCTCCCAAGGACAGTCTCAAATAAGGATAGGCTAACCAGAATTATGGTGTTTTTTGTTGTTGTTTTGGGTGGGTGTTTTTTAGACCTTACTGAGCAAGAGAATGCATAAGATATTGGAATTCAAGCAGGAGGTTTGCCCTGATGTAACTGTACTGGTTGACTGGGCGTAAAACACCAAGTTACTCAAGCAGGAGGTTGTGTGATGACCTAGGGGCAAATTAATGGCAGGCAGTCTGCCATGGACCTCCTTGGGTGACCTGAAGGAAAGGGAATGGGTTAATACTGTAACACACGCAGAAATGTTTTCTTGGTGCTGCCCTGGATCAGGAACTGTACCAAGTCTTCACCACTTGTGGATCCCAGTCAGTTGTTACTATTTTAGAACTGAAAAACAAAACAAAAAAACAGCCACCTAACTGGCATACTGAGTCTTCTCCACTTGTGGACCCCAGTCATTTGTTAGTATTTTAGAAACTGATTTTTTTTTTAAATCAGCCAACTAACTGGATGTGTAATATCCAACTAAACTGGATGGGTAATACAAAATATTTAAACAATCTGTCTATTTTTGTGTCAGGTACACCCCTCTGGACTACGCACTAATGGGAGAGCACCATGACGTGGCACAGTACATGATAGAACAGGGGGCACTGTCCATTACGGGTATACAGGACATCGCTGCCACCAAAATACAGGTGCGGATCAAAGCCTTTGTTCTTTAATCTTACAATGCAGGTGCAGTGAGTAGCTGGCAGAACAAGCAGCGCTGTCCATCACAGGTATACAGCACATTGTTGCCACCATCACAATGCTATTGTGGTCAGTTTGTTCTGAAATATAGAAAAAATAGTTTAAGTAATGGTACCTAAGTAAGTAGCCAAAGTAAAGATACTGAGTATTTGTAATGCATGGATGAAATCTGTTTTACTTTAGGTTTGAATAATGGTATATGGCATACTAACATCAGATCCTATCAGATTCAAAACAAAGTTAGAATGTACAATAATACACAGTAAAGTGGGAAGGAATATGCTCCTCAGATAGGCAGTGGGAAGGAATCGACTGCAGATAGATAATGGGAAGGAATCTACTCATCAGATAAGTAATGTGAAGCAATCTACTCTGCAGATAGGTAATGGTCATATGAATTTGTTACACTGGAAATGAAATGTATTTTAATGAACAGTCCTTAGCAGTCAGGTTTCCCTCTGCGTACAGTTTTCAAGTATTATATCTCTTTCACAGTGACAGTCATTGGTCCTGTGGCTGACCCATGCTGTTCCATGGAAATAATGTTCTTATTTCTGTTGTCATACTCAAAAGTTTGTATATCTATGCTTTTAAACAAAGTGTATTTCATTTTATCCAGGGACATTTCCTACAAGTTAGCTTTTTTTCAGGAGTATCAGATTCCTTTTCAGTCACTTTATGCTCTTTGAAGATCATTTGGTTTGATTTATTTTTTTGCAGTCTGCATTCCGGGGTTACCGAGTTCGCAAAACGTTCATTGAGCGCAAGAAGCTACTTATGAAGCATGAGATGCTGAAAAAAGAAGCAGCAAGGTGAGTATTCTTCTGAAGGTTTTTGCCAGCTCCTTTTTGTACCTAGTTCAACCTGCTGAGTTGTCTAGTAATAGTTTTTATACTTGTGGCATGGCTTTGGTCTTCAGGTTTGATTTATGTTTGTTGACTCGAAAACAAGGAAGGATTTATATTTTTGTGAAGTACATGTGCACTTGTGTGTTTTATTAAAGTAGTTTTCCACCTGTGTTTCAGTGCTATAACAATAGAATGCGAATTGTAACACAATATTGCCTGAATAAGACATGTTAAAAAGGAAAATTAAATGTGACATTACTCACCAGATTTTAACATCACAACCACCTCGACCCAAAGAAACTGAAATCAGAGGTCCATGGGAGGGAAAAATGTCCCTCATACTCGAGGCTTAAGCCTGTGGTATAATGGAGCACCTTTACTGCTGAATGGCTGAACATCTTGTGCAGGACCCTTTTATGTGCAGAATTGGACAGCAGTGCAACCCAGTTAGCAGTGAGGCACACAAACACTGATTTAAAAAGTAAATGAGCTCTGATGTGGTTAGATGATTACGTTGGCGATGTAAATTGTTTGGAACATGTTTCTTCTTTTCAGAAAACGAGCAGGAGAGGGCAAGAAGAGTGAGGAGACCCCGAAGAAAGAAACTGAGGATGCTGGTATGGAGAGTCCGTCTGCCAGCACCGACCGGCCCAATCATCAAGCACAGCAGACTCAACGCGCACCGCATCCAACGCAGCCGAAACCTCAGCAGCACGAACAACAGCAACCACAACAGCCACAGCACTTGCAACAGCCACAGCAACCGCAAGAAACGGAGGAGCCACAACAAACAGAGGAGCCCCAAGAAGCAGCAGAACCGCACGATTTACAGCAGAAAGAGCAGCACATTCTGCCATCACATATGCCAGGGAACTCTGAAAATGTTGACAGTTTAAAACAGACTGGAGACAGTGTCAAACAGACCGTAATCAGCACAAAGCAGACTGTAGACACTACAGAACAGAGCGTGGACCCCGTGAAACAGCTACCGCACACTGCCACACACGCCATAGTCAAAGAAACACGAGCGCCAGCCTCAGAGACTACAGCAAGGAGAACGACGCACAAAAAGTGAGTATATGGTACTGTTGTGAGCGTCATTGTCGTTTGGATTAATGAATGGGGTTAATTGCCCTGGATGGACATCACATGTCTGATGTCATTAAAGGGAGCTGCCACAAGTATCATTTTTGTCGCGACAAACATGTATTTGTTGTGACAAAAATGACAAAATGCATCTTTTGTTGTGACAAAAGTATGCTTGTCGTGACGAAAGTTTTGTTGTGAAAAAAAGGTTGTCGTGAGAAAGAAGAAAAAAAAAATCACAACAAAACACATCTTTTGTCATGACAAAAGTATGCTTGTCGAGATAAAACTTTTGTCGTGACAAACATAATTTTGTTGCAACTAAAGTTTTGTCATGACAAGCATACTTTTGTGGTGACAAAAGACTTGTTTTTCGCGACAAAACTTTTGTCGAAAAAAAAAAGATCACACTTGTGGCAGCTACCACCAATGATACTTTTGATAGTCTGAGGCCTCTTTTTGTTACAGATTGCATTTTTATTGTTAAGGAGAGTGCAAATGAAATTTGCTCGAGATCAAACTTATAATCTGAAACAGAATGAAGCCTAGAGTGTTGTGTTCATGTGATGTTTTTTGAGCTCCCTTTGTTTGTCGATCCTGGATTCTACCTATCCTCCAGTTGATGAAGTTTTTGAGGCAAATGTGTGCCAGAGGCTTGCTTTTTCCTCAAAAACCTCTTCCCCAGTTGAGTAATAAGTTGAGCCTAATGCTTGTGTTCATGTTTGTGGGTGTGTGGGTGTGCGTGTGAGTATGTGTGTGGGCGCGTGTGTGTGTGTGCCTGCATGTATGCATGCGTGAGTGTGCATGTAAAAGTTCATGTTCTTGTTTGTTTTAGATGTATATGTTCTCTTCTTTTTTTGTATTCTGAAGACTGACACTTTCAGTGCATGCTCTGTTATTTTGGTGTTTCCATAATCCATCGAATAATGGCAGGATCTGTAATGTGCCTATGTGGGTTTTTTTTTTTTTTTTGCATGCATATATAATTATACTGTATTAGTATACCCATTGCCATTGGGCAGACCTCAGTTTATAGTCTCACCCAAAGGACTTTTGTAGAGCCTGCACAGAATTTGACTCCAGAGAAATCTCAGGGTAAGCACAAAGCTGTGTGTCTTGAAGAGGCACAAATTTAATTAGTCTCCTGGATGCCGTAGAATGAAAGACCATTTTGGAGTGGTTCCAATTTAACCCTTGTGCAGACTGGTCAGTGCCAGCCTTGCCTTCATGTACACTGCACACTCCGAGAGTGTTGTACATGTTAGCAATCCCAAGTCTGCCCTTCAGTGAGAGAAGGCCTAATGACCAACAGTTTTTGAATGGGACCAGGTCTTCTCTGTCTTTATGATGAAATTGGTATTAAAAAAAAAGAGAGAATTGTTCACAGTTGCTCAGGTTATGGTCAGTAGGCGTATTCATGCAGTCAGGTTAATTAAGCTCTTACCCTCTCACAGACACTGAGGACTGCGCATGTGCTCCCCCCCCCCCCCCCCCCCCCCCCGGCCAACTCTCTCTCTCTCTGTCTCCCTCCCTCTCTGTCTGTCTGTCTGTCTGTCTCATGGGCTGCAGACATTTTCAGTGGTGTTATGGTGGAGGGAGGTGTGGAGGGGACACACAGAGAGAGAGAATGAATGAATGAATAACCTTTGTTTTATGAGGGTAGTGGAGAAGACTTGAGTTCTTTTTATATCCAGCTCTTGCCCATGAGGGAAACTACAATTAACTAAGGATACAATGAGCTATAGTATGTTCAGTACATGTATATTCATACAAACCATGTTGAAATGGACACCAGTAAACCGAAATACAAGTTGATAATGAGAATTAAAAAAAATATATAAATCAGCTAGATCTGGGGTAAACGCACACATGCATGCACGCACATAAGAACATGTTTTTCATCAAAAACTACATGCACACAGAGCACAGACACACAAAATGTATGGGCTGCCTGAAGCAGCACAACACAGGTTGGAAGCAGCACATGGAGAGAGAGAGAGAGAGAGAGAGAGAGAGAGAGAGAGAGAGAGAGCATGTGTACAAAAGAGTGGGGGGGGGGATGTAATGCAAATTCGGTTGTTGTTTTTTGTAATGTGTTACCAATATTTGGGCTATATTCCACCCTCCCCCTGCCTGCCTTTTTTGTTCATATTGTTGTTTTACATTCCACATGCATAGCGCTTTGAGCCTCGTTTTATTTTATTTTATTTTATTTTTAATCACATTTATTTATGATTGTTATTAATTTTGGTTATAAGTATTAATTATGGTAATCGCCACCTTCAAAGCAAGGAAACATTTTCTTTGCATGGGAAACAATCACAGTCTTATAACCACAGCCCGTTCTAACGTCAACGAGACAATAAAGAACTTACGGTAATCACGTGAAGTTCCATAAGTCGGCCCTGGTGTGGTCTGCAGCCGGGGCTATGCGTAAGCTCTGTATCTACATGAGTATACAGCTGTGTCGCTGAACTGTTTGCAAGTCAAAGCAGCTAGTAGTGCTGCGATCGTCTTTAGCCAATCTCTTCCATTGTAAGTCTGTAGGTTGGCTGGGCTGCCTGCCGTGCTGATCTGTATCTCGGCTTTGTCACTTCGGTTGGAAGGGTGGTTTTGTGTACCGTGGCATTCACAAGGAAGTGAGGTTTGATTGCTGCGTGAACAGCGAGGGGAACTCGGAGGCACTCACTCTGCTCGGTACCCGGGGGGCGGCTGTAAGGAAGACTTCTTTGGAGCGTGCCGTCGGTTGAAATGAGATCAGTCATTAACACGTGAGCACCTGCTTTTATCTCTCGCGCACTCGCTTGTGAACACACACACACAGAGGCAGGCAGAGAGGCACGCACGCACGCACGCACGCGCGCGCAGTCAGGCACGCACGCACGCACTAACACACACACACACTCTCTCTCTCTCTCTCTCTCTCTCTCTCTCTCTCTCTCTCTCTCTCTCTCTCTCTCTCTCTCTCTCACACACACACACACACACACACACACACACACACACACACACACACACACACACACACACACACACTCAGAACGTGACAGAGGCATGCAGTCATCAGTATTACTCGGATCTGGTTTCTGTTTTTATCGTCCGACAAGGGCTGTACATGCCAAAATCTTTTGTTAGATAGGCAGTACGCGTACATGTTCCATTAGTGATTAGCTTGACCCAGACCGTCCTTAGACCCCGCTGGGCCGGCTAGGTTGTTAAGCCCGAGTTTGTTAACCTGCCATGGCGTGCGCAGTAACTGCTATTAAAGGAACTAGCCCTCTCAAGCCTTGATCGGGGGCGGGGATAGCTCAGTGGTTAGAGCGCCGGACTCGTGATTGAAAGGTCGCGGGTTCGAATCCCTGCTGGAACGGCGGGAGAATTTTCTTCTCCAGGGTCGACTTTCTGTGCTGACTCTTATTTCGGTATCCGTTCCACCACCGTGTTACCACAGTAGCACGTAAAAAATCCCGGTCATTCTGCCAAAAGTGCAGGTGGCAGGTTACAGCTAAACACGCATACACCTTACGTATGTGGCTTTTATTGAACCGTGCTTCGGCATTGGTCACAACTTGTCCCTAGTATGTCAAATGACATCTGAGGACATTAAGCATCAACTCATCATCATCATCAAGCCTTGATCTCAGAGCTCGTGAGCTGTGTGAAAGTCGAGGGGGCCCTCCTGGACTCCTCGTCCCTAATACTGTATTACTAATAATAGTCTGTATGGTCTTTGTGGACGTAAAGCAAAAGAAGAAGAAGAAGTAGAAACCTTGCCTTACCCGAAAAGACCGGCCTTCTCCAAGAGGCAGATGGGATCAGAATAGACATCTAAAGTCGAAGTTTGTGTTTTATAAAAGACTGGTTGATTTTGTTTTCATATTTACGACCCTCTTGCGTTAGTGACGGTTAGCGGGACGCGGCTGCAGGAAACACCATCAGGTGTGACAGCTGGCCGCCTAGCGGCTTTGCGCAGCCTCTTTGGCCTTGTTCTCGAGCGACGCGGGCACGAACCTCCTTCATTAAATGTTGCTTAACTGACGTCCTCAGAGATCGTAAAGGCTAGGGGGCGGGGATAGCTCAGTGGTTAGAGCGCCGGACTCGTGATTGAAAGGTCTCGGGTTCGAATCCCTGCTGGAACGGCGGGAGAATTTTCTTCTCCAGGGTCGACTTTCTGTGCTGACTCTTATTTCGGTATCCGTTCCACCACCGTGTTACCACAGTAGCACGTAAAAAATCCCGGTCATTCTGCCAAAAGTGCAGGTGGCAGGTTACAGCTAAACACGCATACACCTTACGTATGTGGCTTTTATTGAACCGTGCTTCGGCATTGGTCACAACTTGTCCCTAATATGTCAAATGACATCTGAGGACATTAAGCATCAACTCATCATCATCATCGTAAAGGCTATTAGGGACGGGGAGCCCAGGACGGCCACCTCGACTTACACACCTCCTGATCTCTGACCTAGCTCTCTCGTGGCTTTTATCAGAGGGGCGGTGCGTGCAATGTGCAGCCAGCCCCCCTGTCGGTTATGAGTAAAGCAATTGGACCTGTTTGCTTTGCTTTTTGTGGCCTTTTCTTAGGCGGGGTGGGGAGTGGGGGGGGGGGGGATGGAGGGTTATTAGAATAAGACAAGGAGATAATTGTCCAGCCGGTTCTGCAGTTATTAGAATAAGACAAGGAGATAATTGTCCAGCCGGTTCTGCAGTTGCAGTAATAACGCAGCTTTTTTTCATAATTATATCATAATTATGAAGAGAAAAAATAATTCATTTATATATACATATATTTTTTAGGACTTGAGTGAGCGGAAGGAAAGACTGCATGCCTGGTCACAAAGAGCACGTTGTGCACTGAGGACTTTGAAAGGATGTAGGCGTTAAAACGAAGAAAGGACGTCGTTCTTGCACATTGTTCGTGCTGACTTTGAAATGAGCCTGCGTAAAACTAAGAAGAAAAAGGCGTTCTTGTTTTTGTAAGATAAGGGTGCTCTTGTTTTCAGGCCAGTGGATGCTGAAGATGGTTGCAGGTAATCGATTGTATTGCATGGCAGATAATCCAAGACTGTCTTAGCTGGACACGCCATGCGTACCCTGCGTTTGCATCGTGAGGAGCAACTTCAGCTGGTACTTGAACGTAGATCATCAGAGTTAGTCACGCTGGTTGGTTGGTTGGTTGGTTGGTTGGCATTTAAAACTTCGGTAGTTCGTTGTTATGTCCCCAGAGTAGCTTATGAGCAACTAGCGCATGTAGGAGGCTACCGAGTCAATCAACCATTATGTACCACACCGCAAAACAAAACAAACAAACAAAATTACACCTAGATTTATGTAGCAGGGTGTCTCGACCAATTAAGAGAGAGAGAATGGGGTGGGGGTGGGGGTGAGGGGGGGGGGTGCGAGATAGAATAAACAATGTGATCAAATAGTGAAGCCGGGTGATGATTGGGCGCGGGGAGGGAGCGGAGGGGGGGGGGGGGGAGGGAGTGTTGTGAAGGCCACCGACCCATAATAATAATAATAATAATGGACATTTCTATGGCGCATGATCCTTAGCAAGATCTAGGGCACAATGCGCCGTACAAAAAGCTGCAGAAAAATTTATAAACACATACAATGGGCAAGATTTTAAAAAAAAGAAGAAAAAAAGGTTTCGGCCTATACGCCCGCCAACCACGCAAGAATTTACATACAGGAATTTCAGTAAATAAACCAAAGTTGCCATACACAAGGAGGGAGGGGGGGGGGGGGGTGAAAGTATATATTACACTTCAGCAATAACGTTCAGTGGAGAGAGAGAGAGACAGACAGACAGAACTCGAACTAGAAAAAACTTTTTGTTACAAGGATTGTAGTCGAGGTGGCCGTCTAAAAACGGTTCAGTCTAAAACGTTTCTAACATGAGAGAGAGAGAGAGAGTGAGAGAGAGGGTGGGGAGAGAGAGAGTTTAACGCAAAATATCGTGCATCGACCATTTAAGTCAAATCACATGGACGTAGTGTGACCAGAATATGAAGTTGGATTCACTGATTTGATTTATTATAATAATAACCACATCCAAAAAATCTGAAAGAGGGAAAAGCCCCATTACGAAGATTAAAAAAAAAAAATCCAAACACACTTCCGTTCTTTACCCGTGTGAACAGATTAGCCTTCGAGTCAGTCATATTTTGGGGTGGGGGGTGGGGGGGTTGGAAGCGTGTTATAACATTGCAGCTGTGGACAGCTGTGTGTATACGTAGATAAAAGCATGCAGTCTCTGACAGAAATTTCACCGTATCCACCCACAGAGCCGGGCATGTGTATCGACTACAAAGGAGAGTCGACAGTTTGCTTGGAGAAGGCTCACAGTCGCAGGCACAGGAGGGGCAGAAGGTGGGGGGAGGGGGGGGGAGTAGTAGAGAAAAGATCAACATGGCAATGAAAAGAAGACCCACGGGTAAAAACGGTGGGTGGTTCAGGGAAGTGGAACCTAGCTATGAAGGGTTCGATGCGGTGTTCCAGCGCGGCATTGTGAGTGGTCTGGTCCGACTGGCGTCGTTGTTGTTATTAGTGACGGGAAGTGCGTTGGTCTTACAGTGGTGGAGGAACTGGTTTGTGTATCTTGTTACCCCACTGTCGCTTCGAGAGACGCGGTCGAGCTGTGTCGTTTGTAAGGAACTAGGTCGATCAGGACGGAATTGTACCACCAGTTTTGTTGGATTATCGGAGATTTTGGCAATGCGGTTGGATTTACGGTTGTAATTCTGGGCATTTATAATTATCACTCGTGTAACTTCATCTCCTTAGGGGGAAATTTGGTTTAGTTTGTTTGTTTGTTATTTTTTTGTTACGACATTTCATAGCTTGAGAATGATCCCGATGATATTGCTGTGGTAGTAGTGGCTGGGACAAAGTAGTTGCGATTTGTGCTTGGGATTCATGGCGTATTCAGCACCACCAGTATAGGCAGTTTGAGTGGTTTTTATTATTACATTTTAGATTCCAATGATTCTTGGTGATAGTGCATCTGACGTTATGGTTGCGATTTGTGCGTCTTGGTGATAGTGTATGTGACACTGTGGTTGCGATTTGTGCTTCTTAGTGATAGTGTATCTGACATTGTAGTTGCGATTTGTGCTTTTTGGTGATAGCTAGTGTATCTGACACTGTGGTTGCGATTTGTGCTTCTTAGTGATAGTGTATCTGACACTGTGGCTGCGATTTGTGCTTGTGATCTGTGGCGCTCTCAGCACCCGTACGACTTAGTCCTTTTAAGTTCGCTTCTGATGAATTTAGTTTTTAGTGCACGGCAGAAGGAGGAAGAAGAATGTAATAGTCCTAGATTTTGACGGACCTGAATCCGATACCTGTGTGCACACAAAACACTTGGGATACCGTCCCGATCTGATCGCTTCCTGCAATACGGTTGAGTTGGTGTGCGATCTTCTTCTTCTTTTTTTAAGAAGTGTCTGGTATCATGTCACAGGCAGCAGCGTCGAAGTGTGGCACATTACACCGCAAATCAATGTAAATATATATATATACACAATGCTTTATGATTTAGGAAGTACAAAGACATGCAGTTCGTGAGAACAAGAGTGTAGGTTAAGGAAGAGACCTCAAATTAGCTGAGTCTGATTCATACTCCTCTGTCTGGCCAAGTAGTTGTTGTTGGTTGCCAGGTGGTGGTTGTTTTCTGCGTCTTCATACTTGATCGTCTGGGGAAAAGGGGCTTACAAGCTGCTTTATGCTTGGTTTCTGAGGTAGGTCTTGTCTGTCTTCGTAACGTAGCCTTGGGCGAGACAGGTGTTGTCTGTGTCTTCATTCTTGGGTTGTCTGGGGAAAAGGGGCTTACAAGTTGCTTTATGCTTGGTTTCTGAGGTAGGTCTTGTCTGTCTTCGTACGTAGTCTTGGGCGAGAAGGTGTTGTCTGTGTCTTCATTCTTGGTTGTCTGGGGAAAAGGGGCTTACAAGCTGCTTTATGCTTGGTTTCTGAGGTAGGTCTTGTCTGTCTTCGTACGTAGTCTTGGGCGAGACAGGTGTTATCTGTGTCCTTCATTCTTGGTTGTCTGGGGAAAAGGGGCTTACAAGTTGCTTATGCTTGGTTTCTGAGGTAGGTCTTGTCTGTCTTCGTACGTAGCCTTGGGCGAGACAGGTGTTGTCTGTGTCTTCATTCTTGGTTGTCTGGGGAAAAGGGGCTTACAAGTTGCTTTATGCTTGGTTTCTGAGGTAGGTCTTGTCTGTCTTCGTACGTAGTCTTGGGCGAGACAGGTGTTGTCCTGTGTCTTCATTCTTGGTTGTCTGGAAGACAGGTGTCTGTGTCTTAATTCCTACTCGATTTCGTGGGAGATAGGTCGATAGGTCCGTTGTGTCTTCATACTTTTATGGTCGGGGAGATAGGTGTCTGTGTCTTTATGCGTTGTCCTGGGAGAGAGAGAGGTGCGTTGTGTCTTCATACTTTCATGGTCCGGGAGGTAGGTGTCTTTATGCGTTGTCTGGGAGGACAGGTGTTGTCTGTTTCATACTTACATTGTCAGAGAAATAGGTGTTGTCTGTGTCTTCAGGCGTTGTTTGGGAGACAGGTGTTTGTCTGTTTCATACTTACACTGTCAGAGAAATAGGTGTTGTCTTTGTCGTCAGGCGTTGTGTGGGAGATAGGTGTTGTCAATGTGTTCATATACTTTTTTTTTCAGGGAGGTAGGTAATGTCTGACTGTACTGGTTGACTGGGCGTAAAACACCAAGTTACCGGGTTTTTGTCTGTTTCTTCATACTTTCATTGTCAGGGAGGTAGGTGTTGTCTGTTTCTTCATAATTTCATTGTCAGGAGATAGATGTCTGCATTATATTCGTGCTTAGTTGTCAGAGAGACAGATGTTTTTCCAGTCTTTATGCTTTGGTTTCCTGGGAGGTAAGTGCTGTCAGTGAGCTTCCATCTGATTTCTTCTTCTTCGTTTTTCACCTCTCCTTCTTCCGGGGATCCGCTGGACATGTGCAGCTGCGAAACCTGTTCGTCTGCCGCCTGTGATGCTAGGTTGCCCCGAAAAGGTCTTGGTGGGGCCGAGATCCCAGGAATAGGAAGGAGAGAGAGTAAGCATTGTAACCATGAGAATGATTCTGCATTCAGGTGGGCAACGACGTGCATACGCGTAATCA